>OZ038455.1:13192914-13503977 GCA_964036195.1 Sphaerolaimus hirsutus | reverse complement strand
ACTCCTGTAGACTAATAGTAGTACGTAGATGGTATAAACACTGTTCTAACGTGATTACAACATTATTTTAACGTGTGTTCTGCACTACGCAGAACACAAACTGCAGTATTTGTCATGTACGTTCTCTTTACACTCAATCTGGGGCGGGGTATTTCGAGCGGGGGGGGATGATTGTTTCATAGTTGTCTCGAGAGGGGGGGGGTCAAACGAGGGTGGTATTTCGAGGGGGGGGGGTATTTCGAGGAAATACGGTAGTTAAAATTCAGAAAATGGCGCCAAAGTCGCCAAAGAAATTGGCGCTAGGTATAAAGCAAACATGGTAGTCTAACAGCAACATGGTAGTCTAACAGCAACATGGTAGTCTAACGCGAGCACCATGTCAGTTTTTGCTATGACGCTAGCACCAAATTCTCATGTTTGGTAAAAATACCCAACTAAACGCAGTACGCAACTTGTCAAGTAGTGTGCAGGCTGCCATCATGTTATGACATTGAAATGACACTCGCAAGTGTATACCTTTGAAAGTAACATCTTTTTAATCACCCGTTTTTTATCGTACGGTTTTTTTATCAAATGCATATCGTATTTTTTTTCTAATGGAACGGCATAACTCCAATAGAACGGCACCTCCAATAGAACGGCAGGTAAAAAGTTGACGAAACAATAGAACGGTGTTCTTCTATTAGAAGAACTACGGTATCAGTATTAAAAATTATAATTAAAAAAAACCCAGATCCACGTTCACTGATTGTCTTGTCAGTGAAAAGATTTGAAAAGGACAGCCTTGCGTTTGTCAATCCCACCCACACATGCCTAGCCAAATAATTGAACTGAAAACATACCTTGTCATCCTGTAGCGCACAGCTTTTGTTCATTGATTCAGCCGCGATTTGATTATAAGCAGCGCTTTTCCCCTCCGACCATTCCGACGTGTCGCTAGAGTTGGCTTCATCTGTAATCCATGTAAACTTATGAATTTGTTTGCCATCGTCTATAAATAAATAGGAGACAAGAATAGCGTTCCAAAGATCTCAGGAGATTTTGTTTTTGAAAAATATATAAATAAATATAGTTTCTTCTGGTTCTTCGAAAGAGATTTAATCATGTTTTTTTATATTTTATTTATATCTTTTATATCCTCAGATATATCTTTTATATTTATTTATACTTTTTCAGCATTTTTCAAAGATATTTAACTGTAATTTATTTTTTTGAGAGATGTTCTGAGATTATTGTTCATTATATTTATCTTCTGAAAAATACCCATTTTTGGCACGCTAAAAGGGAGTAAAAGAAAAACCTTCAGCGCTGGCTAAATGGCTGGAACAGCTGGCCACACTTCTGTCTGCAGCGATCTTCGCTGATGCAAGCAGCAGATATTGTTGTTCCTGTCTGTCTATGGAGTCATCACCAAGTTCAGGTATGTTTGTCATGTCGGCTGCCATGCTGTTCTCAATTATCAGATCATCTGCGATTGTGTGATTAAATTTGTTGTTTTTTATAGCAATTTTTCAGTGATTTATTTGGAAAGAACATGGGATAACTTGATGAACTGCATGGTTATCAGTGTAGTCAACGGAGTTCATGCATATTTTGCACTGAAAAACATTATAAATATAATATACCATCTGAATAATGGAGAAAATTATTTTAAATATACATTTTCGTCATAAATAATCCATCGTTTTCACTGTGATATGATTTAACACACAATTTATCGCATGACCTGATTTATCAAAACATGGCAACATTCTGTGCAGAGCATGCGACCCGTTAATTAAAAATGCTTATCGCAGTGTCATGCAACTTCAATTTCTAAGATACAGTATCCAGAAAAAATAAGGGCCTAATGAATGTGGAACAAGTGTGGCCAACGTAGGGTTCAAACGATATATCGAATATCGGATATCGACCATTTTTTAATATCGAATATCGAATATCGATATCGAAAATTTTGAAAAAATATCGAATATCGATATCTAAAATTTTGAAAAAATATCGAATATCGATATCGAATATCGACCATTTTTGCGATGTATCGAACCTGTATTGTGTCCCCAAATTTACTTTTCATTTTCATTTTGAGATGTTTATGGTTGATCTGATGTGCTTATAAATAGTATTGTATTTGATGAGTAAATGTACAGTATTTATAATGTCATTGTTGTTGGAGTACTAAATTTGAAGCCAGAAAATGCTGATATACTTTTTTTGCAACATGCCCTTAAGCAATTAGGTTAGGATGAACTGTAATATCTACCAATTGTTATTTGTCTGATACACTTTGATTCATCATGTTTTTCTTCTATTTTCGTCCATTGAGTGATGTAAAGCTTGTTAAAATCACTTGCACCATTCAAATTTCAGTAAAGAGATGATTAAACATGTGTGCAACCACATGAAAATACAATATGCCACTTGAAATATGCCTTGCTATACCAAAAGCATATCCCAATATCGAAAATATCGAAATATCGAATATTGAATATCGACCGTTTTTCAATATCGAATATCGAATATCGATATCGAGGTTCCATATTGTATCGATATCGAATATCGAGTTTCAGGAAAAAATATCGAATATCGATATCGAAAATTTTGAAAAAATATCGAATATCGAATATCGATATCGAAAAGTCATATCGTTTGAACCCTAGGCCAACGATGGGTAAGTTCTCAAAAAAAAAACACTTTCTGTGTTTTGAGTTTTTCAAAAATGAATACCTGTGTTTTGAGTTTTTTTATCGAAAAAAAAACTTGAATAACTCTGTTTTTATTTCTGTGTTTTTTGTTAAAACTCGAGTTTTTTGAGTTTTTTTTCTAAAAAACTTGAGTTTTTGTTGAAAAATCAATTTTTTCCCCAAAAAATTCTGATTTACAGCATTTTGATGTGGAAACAGTGGTTTTCTTATAAAATATTGGTTTTGCACATGTTTTAACCCCACATAACATATGTGTATTCATTCAAGTGTTGAAAAAGTCCATAAAAATGTCCTCAATGAGGACATCCACCCACATCGCAACACCAGCATCAACAAAATGCTCACAAACAACAATTTACGCAGTACTCCAAAATTCTTCAATGGATGTGCACTGTATGGAAGACTACAGAATTGATTTGAACTACAATTATATTTAAACATGTCCACCAGGAGATGTGCATGCCATCTTCAATTTACTTTTTGTTCCATCATAAAATATGAATACATTATGTACATATTTACATGCTATACATACATATCTTATCTTGTTTAGTTTAACTGAATTCATGTGCATTCTGAAAATGTGTTCGACCACTTCGCTGAAAAAAACTCAAAAACTCAAAAAACTTTACTGTGTTTCCGTGTTTCTGTGTTTCTGTGTTCTCCAAAAAAAAACTCATTTGAGTTTTGAGTTTTTCAAAATTTGTGAGTTTCCGTGTTTCTGTGTAAAACAAAAACACAGAAACTCAATGAGTTTCTGTGTTCAATTTCTGTGTTTTGACCATCGTTGAGTGTGGCTGCATCTTTCAGGAAATTTGTAGAAAGCATTAATCAAACCTTTGTCGAGACAGCCGGTTTGTGGACTAGATGGCTTTTTCTTTTTTCTCGCTTGCTCGTCAGCTATGTTTGATGGGTTGGTGGTACTTAACGGAAATCCGTCGTTTTCATCAGTCTCTGCAAAAGTTACCTTACATCATTTTGGTATACAATGAAGATCTTTCGCACAGACAATACGTTTTTGGAATCTGTTACGTTCAGGAGGAGTGAACACGCGCAAAGGAAACAATGTGGTTGCCCGTATTTCTTGTAATCGAACGGTATACTTCCAATAGAACGACAGGTTTTGACATTTTTGCACCAAAAAATAGAGTGGCAGACTTCAATAGAACGGCATACAAGTAAAACGCCAGGTAAATAGTTGATGAAAGAAATACAACGGCGTTTTTGTATTCAAAGAAATACAGTATCTAAGCGAACCTTTGTTCGGCTGGTCGTGCAGCGCGACCAGCTGCAACAGGCTGTGCTCCAAGTGTCCCAGTTGCGACTGCAGTCGGCTTATGTCCAGCGCGCTCGCTGCACTGTTCTCTCTGGTTGAGCCGTTTGTGTTTGACTTGGGCGGCTCTTGCAGTTCGGATAAGATGTGCGTGCCTGGGCGGGGGGGGGGGGGGGGGGTAGAAACTTGTGCCTGTGAACTTCAGACTTGATTTGGGTGTTGACCAAACTGACATGTGCAAAATTTAAAAGTGATTTTTTTTTGTGGATTTGGAATCTACATACAAAATCCGAGAAACTCAAAATTTTATTTCTAAAAATGGCTTTTGCTGGCTTTGCGTTATTTAAAGTGGCCAATACTCAGGGGGTTCTGCACCGGGAAACTTACACCCCATGCCTGTGTGTGTGTAGTAGTGGCATGATGTCGAGTTACTCAATGGTTGGATACTGATCTGTTGCAGTCACTACACAAATACAAGTTGAAGTACATGTGTTATGAATAGTACCCGAGTAGAAAACAAAAAACAAAATTTCCATCAAACAAACCAAGTAAAATAGTTGTCAAAATTACAAGAAATAGCACTGACAACCAGAAAATAATATGCTGAATTTGAGGCGGTTCAAACGATTCTTGTTGCACACACCTCAGATAATATAGCAATCTGTTTATATTTTTAAATCCATCAGTATGATTCATACAGGCATGTTGACAGGTTGGGCGCACTAGTTCATTAATACTTCAGTCATATTTATTAATGCTCAATAAAGTCATGTAGAAATGATCCAATGCAATATTAGTTTCAAAGAAAGACAATGTGCAATTTCCTGTGGGATACTTATACCGCCATATATCACACAGTCACGCATTTAACATTGTGCTAAATTGCATGCATAGATAATGTAGAGGAGCAGGGCAGTACGTACGCGGTGCATGTGCATGCTACAGCGGCATAGCCTCAGTCTGCAGCCGGGCTTAAGCAGCTAACATTCAGTACACGCGCAGGAATACAAACCACGCACCAGACCAGGGGTCGAATTCAATAATAACGTAAGGCGCACATAAGGCGCTCGGGCCCTACATGTGTGTAAGCCATTGACATTGTGCGCGTGAGATGAAATTGTGTGCGCTTTTACATTTTCCATGAAAAACCGAATTTTGCATATTCTATGAAGAAAACTACTTGCTTTCACAT
Source organism: Sphaerolaimus hirsutus (assembly GCA_964036195.1). NCBI lineage: Eukaryota > Metazoa > Nematoda > Chromadorea > Monhysterida > Sphaerolaimidae > Sphaerolaimus > Sphaerolaimus hirsutus. Next base: position 13,498,810 of record OZ038455.1, on the reverse strand, counting down.
TTTCTAGGGAAAAAGTACCCGATTTTACATTTTATTGGAGAAAAAATATTTTACTCACATGAGTACGGGTAAAAAAGTATTTTACATTTTATGTACTCAGGGGTGAGTAAAAAAGTAATTTAGATATACATAAACTTTGCAAAATTCAGTTATTTTAACAACTCTGGTGCACAGTTTCAGCGACCCTTCGCGCGTCGGGCACCTTAGGCTTACGTGCGCTGCGTCCTACATTCAAATAGAATCTGGCACCGGCGGCTGGCGCGTGATACATGAGCCGCGGGCACGTGAAGCGAGGGCGCACCCTCATGTGGCCCCGCGACACACTTGGGACACGTGGCAAGCGCGAATGCAAATTACAATGCGCTGGAGAAAAGCCTGCGGCGCCGCGAAATGCTCGCTAGGGTTAACCTTATTATGGATTGGGTTGGATCTTCCATCATTAAGCTTTACTAATATGTATTATTCGATCAGATTTGATCAGTGCACAGTGTAGAACTGTATAATTTGTTATTCTACTCTAGGGATGATACTGAATGAAGCTTCAAAATTCTGCACCGTCAGAAAACACGGTGACAGGTTCAGGACAGAGACAAAATGAGGTAAAATTTGGATTTGGCTCCAACAGACAATGGGTACACCTCCGCCAATGGATACACGGACTGGGCTGCGCAAATGCACTGAGTACAGCATGAGAACATATCGATTTTCGCATGCCAGGCTTTCTCAGGTCAGGTCACTGTGTGGAGGCGTAGTAGCTATCCCAGATGAAGTTATTGTTTCTTTAACTCGACTTGACTTGACGCTGGACCTGACTGGGAGTGACCAGACCAAAAAACAACAACAATTTTCTACCTTAATACCTGAACCTGAACCTGAACCCAAAGTTCGGAAATACCCAACCATAGTTGGACTGTGTGTTCACACCAATATATTGAAAAACACACAAAACAAAGCACTCACACTCTTCTCTCCTTCTCTGCAATTCGGTAACGCACTGTAACACTTTCAATTTGTGTTCCAAGTGCTCAGTTCCCCTGCCGCCGACGCACGATGAGCACGAGCACGTCGATGCCGATGTTGAACTGTTGCAACACGTTGAATTGTTGATTTGATCGATTTGGAGAGCAGTTGGTTTGATGTTTGTGTCTGCGTGATATCTTTTGGTTTTTGTTTTAAAAGGGACTTACAAATTGCCGAAAAATAAAAGTTGAAATGACAAATAAAAAGTCACAGAAAATGCTTGCAATGATCAATGACAAATGCGTAGGCGCAAAATTTATTTTACGTCTGACAATTTTCCATCGAATGTTTTTCATTCAATATCTAAAAAAAATTTTAAAACATAAAGTTGAGTTTTGAACATAAATCTTGGATAACATACTCGAAAATATGAAAACAAAAAGTTTTTCGGTCACTTTTTTATTTGTCGTTGCAACTTTAATTTTCGGGGAAGCTGCAGCTCCCACTTTATAAGTGTGGTAGTTGATTGGATTCAATGTTAAATATTTGTTTCGAGTGTTCCATTCGCGTTGAGCCAATATTATAACCAACGATGGCAAAAAAACACATATAAAATATGGAAACTCATAGAGCTTCCATGTTTTTGTTTAACACGGAAACACGGAAACTCAACAACTTTGGAAACCCAGAAATTCAAGTGATTTTTTTTTGAGAACACGGAAACACGAAAACACAGAAAATGCAGAAATGTTTTTTTAGTTGTTTTTTTCAGGAACATGATTTGAACTGAACAATGCGAGTATGTGCATGCATAAGGTACCTAGTATGTAAATATTAGAGTTGCGAAAGTGTATTTATACCCGGGTACCCGAAATACCCGGGTAAATGGGTATTTATATTTACGCTTACGCTCATAAATTACCTGTAGACTTTTTTTACGCTTTCCCAGCCAAATTATACGGGTACTAAATAAAAGTTAAAAAAAAGAATTTCGCACGGTTCAGTTTCAGTTTTGAAAAAGCGTAAAACTACAAAAAAATTGAATGAGAACGTGTAAAAAAATTACTGCGCGTGTGCAAGAATTCACTGGAAATAGCGATAGAAGTAGAAATTGTGTCAAAATATGAGTGTGTGGTAAAAAATAGTGTCTTCGAGTATTATCTAGACATCGGATTGAGAATTTTGGGTCGGATGATAGATTTCGACGACGATGTTGTCGCCATCGACAGCACAAAGTCTGAGTTGGAAGATGACCAAGATACCTGAGGATCGATAGCAGACCAACCTCTGGGATAGATAGATAGCTGGAGAATTTTGGGGGGCAACCCCCTATCACCCTACCAGACCCCTGGTGTTAAACAATGTATATTTGTTGTGTTATTATGTGATGATTGTGTTTGATGAGAATAATCTGAAATAATGAATGAAAATGATTACATAGTAAATTCATCTAGTAAAAGCAAGGGTGTTGTCCAATGCTCAACAGCAAGAGCACGCTCTAAAATATTTTTTACATTTTTCGCTTTTTTGCTATTCTTAGGTATTTTAAAAATACCTTACGCTTTTAGTATCCATACCATAGGCTACGCAAGGTCCCAATTTGTGCTTGTGACATTCACAATCACATTGGCCAAAATTTGACCTTGTGACACTTTTTACTAGGTAAACTAGGTATTTCTGCTTGTAACACCGAAAATTCCGCTTGTGACATTCACAAGCGCACAAGCACTTACGCCGCCTATGATCCATACTCAAAATTTGGAAAGTGTATTTATGCTTATGCTTACGCTTTCCAAAAATACCAGTATTTTTACAACTCTGATAAATACATATCCAAGTATCCAGTCTAAACAATGAAATAAGCATCAAAACATGAATACTGTATATCCTTGAATAAGAACCCCCTGATAATGACTAATAAGAATAATGTCTCCCCTGGGGTATTATTCGAGTATATACAGTAAGTTTATCGACACACGAATGAATATGCAGATGTGTGGTCTAAATCTGTGCAAAACGTATATAAACTATAAGAAAAACACTGCTTCCGGATCAAAATGCTGTCAAATACAACTTTTTGTTTAAAAAAAACTTGACTTTTTACCCCAAAAAACTTGAGTTTTTACCGAAAAGACTAGAGTTTTTACAACAAAAAAAAACAGAAACAAAACACAGAGACTCAAGTTTTTTCGTGAAAAACTCAAAACACAGATATTCATTTTTGAAAAACTAAAAATACAGAAAGTGTTTTTATTTTGAGAACTTACCCATCGTTGATTATCACGCATTGTTGGAAAAATACGTATCCAAGCCACACCCAAGTTGAATTGCACAATCTATTGACATAATAACTGCTCCTTTTGAATTTGTAGGAAAAATTCATTGTTTATTACATTATAACCATCATTTGTCCTCTATTTTTAAATAAATAGAAAATTCCATAGTTGTTCCTTTACTCGGAAAAAACTTATACTCGTGTACAGAGGAAATACGTTTACGTTTAAAAATACCGGCACTGATCTTAAAGTGTATTTTTTGAAAGAAAGTATGAGAGTACAGAAAACGTATTTTGAGGGGCATTTTTACATGCATTGCAATCAACTCGAAAAAAATAAACCTTGAAGAATGGCGTATCATACTCCTAAGAAATTCCGTAAATCCTTGAATAAGTCCCCGGGTAGGGTTGGGACAATATATCGTATCGAATATCGAATATCGGATATCGACTATTTTTTCATATCGAATATCGATATCAAAAATTTAAAAAAAATATCGAATATCGATATTGAATATCGACCATTTTTTTCGATATTTTCGATATTCTATCCTCCCTGGGCCTGACTTCAAATAAGCCAGGAATGGCACTATAAGAAGGCGATTCCATAAGCAATTTTTTTCAATTTTGCGCACAAGCGCGCACTTTGTTCTCACGTGACAGGTATTTTTGTTACAGCACTTGATACAGCATCAAATCTTGTGCAAATGCACTCACATATGTTCACATAAAAGTATATGTATGTTTAATAGTTACTTACACCATGGGAACATCATTGGCACCTTGGCATGGCACCTATAAATGGGGCTGGCACCTTTTCCTTACCAGGTGCCAGTTCCGATCCGCAAAATGAGAAGTGAACTGGCAAATGCGAAGTGAATTGAGAAGAAAATTGGCAAAAGCAAAGTGAAATGTCAAGTAAATTGGCAAAAGCGAAGTAAAAATAAAAAAATAAAAAGTGATTTCCCTTTGCTTTCGCCAATTTTCTTCTCAATTCACTTCTCACTTCTCATTTCACTTCGCATTTGCCATTTCACTTCTCACTTCTCATTTTGCGGAACTGGCCCCTGATCTGTCACATTTTAAAACCATTTTCTCATTTTGATCATTGTGAGCCATTTAAATTTGTATCACCCACTTTTCTGTAGAGATGATCAATTGGGTTTGTGACCAAAATAGAAATACAATATGCCAAATAAGATATGCCCTGCTATACCAAAAGCAAAATATCGAAAATATCAAAATATCAATATCAAATATCGACCATTTTTTCATATCAAATATCGATATCGAAAAGTCATATCGTCCCAACGCTATCCCTGGGTGAGTTATTTTTCGTCAGAATTTTTTCAAGGGGGGAGTTATTCGAGGCGGGCAGATATTCGAGAGGGGGGACTTATTCGAAGACATACGGTACTTATCAAGAGGAAAAAACAAATACTTGACTGACGTCCTCCAGAAATCCAAAAATCTGAAAAAATTTCCGAATTTCGCTTTGCCATCGTTAACCATAAATTTGTGCTCCCTCCACCAAGCTAAGAAGACAAATCACACCATTTATCAATTTCTTTAAAACGTTCGGCACATAATTACCGTATATCCTTGAATAAGATGCTCTTCAAATAAGTCCCTCCCTTGAATAACATCCCCTGTTGGCCGGGTGGATATAAATAACTTCCCTTGAATAACTCCTCCTCCTTGAATTACTCCCCCTCTCAAAAACTCTGACGAAAAAATAACTCCCCTGGGGTGTTATTCGAGGATATACGGTGTATATCGTTCAGATCGGACTGACCGTAAGCTGTAAATTTTGCTTGCTGTTCGCTGACTGGAGACTTTCGCGAGTGCGCCAATGATGGTGAAGTGTTGCAACTGCGGCTGTGCCGCTGAATGCTGCAAAAAGGACAACTATTGTTTCTAGCCTAAATGTCAGACCAAAGCAAAAAAGTACAATCACATTTTCAACCAACTTTAACCTGTCGCCCACGCGGATGCTCAACGGTTCATTGCAGCGGCACCTCTTGCACGCGCCCAAATTCGACACGTCGTTCTCGCTGCAGTTTTTGCTCACAACACCACCTTTCTGCATGGCGCAAATGAAGCAGATCATTGATATTAATTAGGGGTCGCTTTCTTGTTTGATATTTATTTAGGTAGCTTAAAGGTAGGATATTGTTCATACAATCGACATGTTCCCATTTTACTCTGTAAATTCTTTGGTGTGGCTTTAATTCGGGACACTGTGAAAGTGGGATTTTTATGTGATGAATAAATAAGTTTGGATGGAATAAAACATAGTCGGTGTTCAATTTGTCTCTCTCTATCTTTATGCCGAACTATCAAACTGTGCCAAAATAGAAAAAGCCAATTTTCTTTTATAGCTGCCCACAGTCGCAGTGCAATGCGCGCGCATACGCTAGGGTTGGAGAAAATGTCCATTTTGAACAACTCCAATTATTAAGATAACTTTTTAACAACCAGTTCTTACTATACATCATGCTGTTGTTGCTATTGCTACATGTTAAAACCGCATAAATTTCGTAACCTGTTAGGATAGGGAGTAAGTTTCTAATAAATTTTTTGATGACAACAATTAACTGTCCTGGTCAATCCTTTTCTAAGTCCCCTCACTTGAATCCCCCTCCCCAGTTTCTGACATGAGGAAAACTACCCCCTTGAAACCCACACAATGAAAACAACTGTCGTTCGAATAATACCCCGTTTGAGATGAGAAATACCGATGAACATTAACAAACACTTAACAATTGAATAATTTGTTAATTTGAACCATTTGTACAATCTATTGACTGCAAAAATAAATCTACCCCAAGAATAACCCCTAGTCAAAAGGACTTTTACAAGGATTTGTGGTAATATGTTTTTTGGTATAATTGTTGAAAAACCGGCAGTCAACTATACATGGTCTTTTACAAATTACATGCGCCTATTTTCATTGCAGCCGAGGCAGGGTTTGTCGCATGAATGCACGCTATTTTCTAGTCCACATTGATACACACATAGCTGAAGAACATGTAAATATTTATAACATCTTACATTGATCTGTATTGTGATTCGTTTGAAATCATTTTGATACCTAACAATTGTTGTAATATTGAGTCACTTCAAATACCAATAATGCTGTCACCTCACGCTTTATACACTGAGTTTCGGGAAAAGGGCTGCTATGCTATATAATAGTAGCGAAACATTGTGCTTATGATAACAATGTAGACAAAGTTTCCATGCATTTTTGATATATCTATACAGCTACCAATCTACTAGCATAGCCAAAGACCAAGGGTTGGACAGACAAATAAACAGTTTTAAAACCCATGACTCATTCCTCAAAGTGAATGGGAAAGAAGGCATCCATGGGCCATGGCCCGTGTGGAGCTTTTAAAGTACCGTATTTCCTTGAATTTTCCCCCTTGTAACTTTCTCTCCTTTTTCGCCTTATTGGGCACTTCAATAACCAGTTTTGTGTATGTAATAGTTTATTCTTTACTATGATCCTTCACGAAAATCTCTGAAAAATAATGAACCCCCTCGAATAAGCCCCTCCCCCAGAATTCAACCCCCCCTCCAAACAAAAAATTACTGGCGAAATAATAAACCCCCTGGGGGTATTTCGAGGAAACACGGTATGCACGCAGCTGCAGGATGACACAAAACAGGATTAAAAAACGCATGTAAGCTAACATTTTCCAACCTCTCGGTCAGCTGTTTTATTCTCTCCTGAAGCTTAACCAGAAGCGAATCACCTGCTGTCTGAATCGATGTTTGCGCTCTGTTGCCATGGCAATTCTGAAATCGTTTACAGTTGTTATTCGTTATGCGTTATTAATATGAAATGGGTGTATTTACTTTTAATGAAGGATCTGAAGGTAAACAGATGGAAATAACATCAGCTGCTAGCAGCAGATAGGATTGTAAAAAATAAGCTGGCACAGAGCCAAAAAAATAACACATGAAAATGTAACAGCGGCTAGTGTTGCACCCTACTGTAGTAAAGTTGATTGATTGAACACAAACTTGTAGTAAGTTCAATCAACTACTAGACTATGGTTACCTATTTGTAAAGTGTCTAACAAACGTTTGAAAAGATTTTCAACATTACGCATGACCAATACTTTCTTTTTTTACTGGACATAATAAAGCATGACATGACATTTTGTAAATTTGTCTGACATTTTACATGACATCTGTCAGGGTGTAAGGCTGGCCCCCGGGAACAGAATGCTGCTGTGAAATTTGACGCTACCGCCAGCATCAACATATCATATGGTTTGAAATAGCACACTAAGAAATAATGAAATGGTAAAACTATGCTGAGAGGGTTGGAAAAATAACACATATGGAATTCGATAAATTCGATCATACAAATCAAAGAAACCTCAAAACCTCAAAAATTTGGTACCTCGAAAATGTAGTCTGGAATGGAGAAAATATTCCTGGTTCTGTGCGCATATCTGAGGGTTTTTACGGTCTCTGCATAGCACTCATTTGATGGCGATATGGCTGCACAATTGTTTGGAGGCATACAATTACTGAAGGAAAACAATGAACAGTTGAGAAAAAAAACAATACATTAGTGAAGTAAAAGTGCCGAAGCAAAAAGCACTGAAATTATGTGGCGCCATTTTTCAGTGGCTCTAAGGGCATCTGGCGGTGGCAGTAATCGGCCCATCAGTAAAAATGGAAATTATTTTGCAAAAAAAAACTATTTTAGTTCTTGGTGCACAGCGCCAACTCTTGACTCTCTTTACATCACCAACTACCAATAAATTTTTCAACGAACTTGCAATCATGAAGGTTTTGGCATTTCCACCCAAAGTGTCCCTCAATAGCCATGTAAGTGTGGAATTTCTGCAATACAGGTTAGTAGAATGGTATATTGAACTGGGATATGGATGGTTAAAACTGCAATACTGCTTTAGTTGATTTGATTGTTTATTTTAGAACAAAATGGTAATATTTTCTAGTCAGGTACAGAGGATCAGCTACCCAAGTCCATTATATTGAAGGAAATGCTGTGCCGAAATTTCACTACAATTCCTCAATTGTAAATAGTAATGTGCTGTGGATATTGAAGCTACTGGTCAATGCTGATCGAACAACAACGAGCCCAGTTCAGGTGAAAAAAACACATTTGGATACTCTACCGGGTGAAAACCACCCGACAATGAGAAGAACCCCTTTCCCCAGACACAAAAATGTGATATATTTTACCTATTTTGTATTTACCTGTATGGAATGTATCGTGTTGCCCTATCATCTAGGCCGAGTTTCTGTTTGGTGCCTGAAAAATAAAACAAAATTTTCTGCATACCTACTAGGTACATTATAATCTTGAATACAATAACGAAGCGATTAAACTGAGACTTAAACGGTGGGTTTTAACCAGTGATAATTTAATTTATAAAAACAATGTTTTCTTCAAATGTTCTGATAAATTTTACATTCAGTCGTTTTTCTACATGTTCACATTCCACAAAAGAACACACAAAAACAGTAGCTGAACTCACTCAGTGCCAGGATCACATTGCCTAAAGTTGCCAGTGATTTGTTGATGCTTGCGGTTTCCTTTATTCGTTGGTGATTTGCTGACACGTTGACACGTTCACTGAAATTTTGTTGGGAAGGTTGGAAAGGGTGTGGATCACCACGTTTAGGTAAGCTGATATTTCAGCTCACACGTGTCATGAAATACAAACATCATAACAATAATAGTGCCTGAAAACTGTCGCAGAGAAAGTAGAACAAAGCTCTTCATCGTGTTTCAAATTTCAAAGGAGAGTGGTATCGGGATAAATACCATGGTACAAATTCCCGAGTTTACATCATCAGAACACATTAAAAAGGTATTTTTACCAGAAATTTCCTACCAGGGGCCAGATTTAATTCTCCCTACAGATTTGTAGGGTAGGGCGTACGCCCGACAGATTTTTTAAAGTTTAGCCGCATCGACGCACATGCACCGCTAGCAAGGCGGTTCGTAAAATATACGAAACCATCCCTTAAGGTCGCCGATATTGCAATATGACGTATAACTCTTCGATTTTGGCACGGAAATCATGCTTTCGTCATTTCTTGGCCGTCGGCCAATTCGTTTTTTATTTTATTTTGTCGGGCAGGTTACTCGCATAAGTCGCGCTTTTGTGTAGTCAGGTGGTCACTTTTTTAGTGTTCACTGTCTGCAACCGAAACCATGAGCGCAGCGACAAGAATGAAATGCATGCACGAGCGTACAAAAGCGCGACTTATGCGAGTAACCCGCCCGACAAAATAAAATAAAAAACGAATTGGCAGACGGCCAAGAAATGACGAAATCGTGATTTCCCGGCCAAAATCGAAGCGATATACGTCATATTGCAATATCGGCGACCTTAAAGGGTAATTTCATGTATTTTACAAACCGCCTTGCTCTCGGTGCATGTGCGTCGATGCGGCTGAACTTAATAAAATCTATCGGGCGTACGCCCTACCCTACAAATCTGAAGGGAGAATTAAATCTGGCCCCTGGTGTTCAACCGCTGCAAGCGTTTACATATCTGAGTACCCACCATTAATCTTCACGTAATTCGTGTTTCGCGAGATTTTCACTCACGTTTTACCTCAAAAAGCAGAAAAAATAAAAAAAAAATATTTGCAATAACCTTCCAGCCAGGTCAACCATGTTGAACAGTGTAGTTTGACCCGTGCTGCCTGTTCTCCACAGGGTGAAAATTGCATGGCTCCTGAAATTTTTGGGTGTCAAATGAGCGAAAAATTGCCCCAAATGGAAGTGGAACGAAAGCAAGTGTGCAGGTATATACGATGGCGACATGATACTGTGCATGTGCGGTTCCAATTGGCAGTATGCCAATTGTTTGAAATGCATGCAACTCTTGTAGATTGACAAAAATTTCCTCGCTGTTAAAAGCGCAAATGCAAAGCGATTGAAATGTGAAATGTAAATTATTTAACAACAACGAATATGATCGATAACAGCGCACTCACGGATAAGTACGAGTTGGCACGCTGCCAGCGCAACTAAAGATAACGGATAAATAACTCGCGTGTCAGACAGACGACACGATGCCTTACATGCGACTTACGTTCAGAATTTGACCCCTGGCAAATAATAGATCCCATAAATGAAAATTTGATTACCTGCTGCTCAGGTGCTGCTTATCCCTGCAACTGGTTGTCCTCGCTTGGTGACAGGCTTTTATCAAATTTTGCATGTCTGTGTCTGATTTTAACTCGACTCGACTCAACCCTGCAGGAATGGAAGATGTCAACAAAAAATGTATAGAGAATTTATTTAGAAAATGAGGCATCGTTTTCTCTATGTCTCTTTCCAATGCCACGGGCCATTTTGAGGGGGGGCTGAGCCTGCCCCCCCCCCCCCATACGCGGGTCAATGTAAAGAAGCAGATCACAAAAATCCTGGTCCATATCAATTTTACAGGCCAAGCTCAGTCATTATTTGGACAGTTTTTCGTTTTGACGTGGGTGTCTAATACACTAAATAACATATAGGTAAATCGATAATCGTAAATACCTTCTACGTGCGGGCCGGCGACGGGGTGTTGCCTCACTCTACATCTCTTTCCTTTCGTGTTTGACAGAAGATCATAGACTTTGTCATTGTAAATTTCATACAGACTGTAAAGTGGTAACAGAAAAAATGTAAAATAATGTGAAATCCATGAATTGTTGATGTTGTTGATAGAATAGAAGCTACCTGAAATGAAGTTCAGTTTCATCTGCAGAGTCTCGGTGCTTTTTCAATAGTTCTGCGCATATCCTAGGCAACAGACCGGGATTCTGCTGTAATGGTCACAGTTGTTAAAATATACGTACGTTTACTCGAAAATTACGGGTACGCGAGTACGCGGTAAATTCATTTACATATACTTTAAACAAAAGCGATGTACTCATTTTAAGCATACATTTGAAAAGTACACACGTACAGAGAAAATGTATTTTTGTTGTTAAAATCACAATTTTCTCTTGCTAAAATACCTAACAAAATTTAGAAGAAATCCTATCATTTTTCTAAAAAATACTAAATAATCACTAAAAACGACATATATTATACCTTCCAGTGTAAAACTGACACTCTCTCATGTAGTAGCTTTTTACGTTTTCCAGGGGAAAAGTACTCGCTTTTACATTTTCCATGGATAAAAAGTATTTTACTCACATTTATGCATGAGTATGAATAAAAAGTATTTGACATTTTCTATACTTTGTGGTGGGTAAAAACAAAAATACCGTATTTTCCTCGAAATACCCCCCCCCCTCTTGAAATACCCCCTCGTTTGACCCCCCCCCCCCCTCTCGAGACCACTATGAAACAATCACCCCCCCCTCGAAATACCCCCCCCCCCAATTGAGTGTAAAGAGAACGTACATGACAAATACGGCAGTTTATGTTCTGCGTAGTGCAGAACACACGTTAAAACAATGTCGGAATCACGTTAGAACAGTGTTTATACCATCTACGTACTAATATTAGTCTACAGAACCTTATAAATGGCAGTTTTTGTTGGCATTTTTCGACGTCTGCGTACGTTTCAGACGACAATTTCGTACTTGGTTTTCAAAAATTTTCTTGTGAAATAATAACCCCCCCCCCTCGAAATACCCCCCCCCCTCGTTTAACCCCCCCCCCCCCTCTCGGGACCACTATGGAACAATCACCCCCCGGGGGGTATTTCGAGGAAATACGGTACTTACATTTACATAGGTATATACTTTTTTGAAAGTTCAGTAATTTTAACAACTATGGTAATGGTAGCGAGAAATGAGCCATTTGAGAATAAACACGCTCCCCACAAACAACATTATTCGAATACGATGGGATGAACTGCTAGCAGTGGAGTTTTTTGATTGCTAGTGGCGATTTTTGTAAAGATAATGTATTTGGAACTGGGAGAAATTTCTGACAACCATAGCTATAAAATGGAATTTTTGTCGACACACCATGGTGCATATTGTTGCACATACGTTTAGTTTCAAGAAGTTTGCATATTGTTTTTGCTTAAACGCCATCTCATAACCGACAATAACAGACCTCACTTCCCAACATGGAATACGTCTTGCCGCTGCCAGTTTGCCCATAAGTGATAATACAAGTGTTCCTGTTGAGTTGCTGGAAGGATATCAATGCCTTGGTGCCGAAATCGTCGTACAATTGTTGCTGACTCGTCGACTCATCAAATACATGGTCAAAGGCGTATTTTCTTGTGCACGTAGAGTGGTGGTGCTGCGAGTTATGGGAGGGTGCGATTTTGAGGTTATGCATTGATGTGAAGGCAATGTGCGATTTTCTCACATTTGGATTTCCGGCGCACCGCACACTCAAAATTTTCAAGTGCAGTTCGAACGTTTTTGAGTTCCGCCAAGGCGGAACTCCAAGCGCAGTTCGAACGACTTTTTAAAGGATTTTTAGGGCATTTTTTGGACATTCGAACGGAATCCGGACGAATTCGTACACTTTTCGCTGATTTGCGTGTCATAACATTTCCACGCAGCAAGTTTCAAAATGATTGGGACACTTTCAATTCCGCCCTTGACTTTCAATTCCACCCATTAGAGAAGGTTGTTGTGAGAAACACATCTCACTTATCTTGCCAAATATATTTGTGAAAAAACTTTTATAGGTAGATCTAGGCTTTGTCTTCAAAAATGAATAGAGAATTTTTTTAGTAATATCCACTTGTTTTAACGAATTGAAGTTCACCGTGTGGCATATTTGTGTAAACTGAATTCCACCCTCTAGAAAGTGTCCCAATGTTTTCTTGCCTAGATGGCGCACTGCACACTCAAAAGAGTGCGGACATTGTTCAAACGCTTTGCGCTTTCTGAATTAATTTGGCCCGTGCACAATTCGAGGCAATTCCGCCATGCATAAAAAGAGTGCGGACATTGTGCAAACGCTTTGCGCTTTCCGCCCTTTCCGAATTAATTCTGCCCCTGCACAATTCGAGGCAATTCCGCCATCGTCAAAGTGTTTGAACGTTTCATGTGCGGAATTGAAATCGAGGGCGGTTCGGACGTTTTTGAATTCCACCCCCGATTTTAATTCCGCCCTTTTGAATTCCGCCCTTGAAAAAGTGTTCGAACTGCAACTGAAAATTTGAGTGTGCCGTGCAACATTGCGTCTACACGCCACACTTTCGTACAATTTGTAAATCGATTTGTAAGACTGACTTCTCAGTATAATGTAGGTACGATTCGAATTAAAAATTAATTACCTAAATCCAAATTTGAACAAACGGATACCGTTCGGTTTTTGGTTGATTTTACTCAGTCCGCAAATCCGGTGTTAAATGGGTTAACAATCTACGCAGTTTTTTGGCTCGGCGCTAACATTTCGTAACATTTTAAAGCGGATCGCACCACGTATGAGGACTTGGCTTGCTGCCAAGTTCTCGGCTGACGCTGGCCGCAGAATGCAATTAAGCGACCAGAAATGGCCGCTAATAGTTGATAATGGAAATATCCCGCACACTAGTTGACACACGTGTGTCAACTCAGATTTCGGCTTCGCGAGTTGCAGAGCAATCTCCGTTGCCTTTTCAAAGCTTTTCAACGTTGCCGCATGTGCATTTGGAGCATCTGCGACACGTGAAGCCGAAATCTGAGTTGACAACTTGTGTCAACTAGTGTGCGTAGTGTGCGTAGTGTGTCAATGAATGGGCAGTGTATTTGCTCGCATGTTCATGCTGTTTTACCGTCACAATAGTGTTTTATGTTCACTAAATCGGGTGTTCACCAAATATGTTGGCGTTGCGCCAAGTCCTCATGACGCATGGTTCCCTTTAAAGCGACGTGCGCGTTTCGTTGGACTGTTCCATTACATGGAATTGTATAGTGAAAAGCCCGTCGATTACTACTGCGCTATAGTACAGCTAAAATGTAAAAAAACACATTGTTAATTTCAGTTTAACTGACCTTTGTGAATCGGACAATAACATGCGAGGAATCATGCCATATATTCTCAGCACCATTTGCATCTCCAGTTCTTGAAAAAACCGTTTTTTAGAAATGTGATCCATGAAATGGTAAAATACACTCTACCTTGGTTTTATTCGAACAACAACGGTAACTGCACAAGAATCTGAACCTCCATTTGATTGTGACGACATTTTTGTGTCCAGATAGAAACGATTTTAATACGAAATCTATTGCCATTCAGTGAGTTCAAATACACCATGTCAAATTCAGCAAAATATGTGAAGCATTCGCCGAGCGACAGACCGATAAATCCACAAAACAGATGCTTCCATTTCACACTGAATGAAGGAAACTCGCGAAAACAATGAAAAACAAAAGGGCCGAATTAGACAACTGCTGTTTGCACCGGGAATAGCCGCATATTTGACGGGCACGCCTGAAACATTGCTGGGAGTGACATTGCTGGAAAACGTTGCCCGTGTGCACATTTTACGTTTAAGCATTGCGAGACGAACAAATTGTTCTGATGTGAATTTTACAGAGTACCTAGTTCAACTTGTTCCTGCTATTACCGTATTACCCTGAATAAACCCCTTGAATGAACCCCCCCTAGAAATACACTGGGTGTGAGCGAGCTGGGGAAATGTAAAACACCCCCTTGAAATACCCGCACCAAAATAGGGTGTAAAGAGCATGTACACGACAGATACCGCAGTGTCTGATCTGTATGTATAACGCAAAACACATGTTAAAACTAATGACTGAGTGACTTTAGAACAGGGATGCATGCATACCGTATTACCTCGAATTACCACATCCCCATTGAATCGATCCCTCCCCTCGAAATACCCTCTAAAATTTAGCTGGTGAAAAAATAACCCCCCGCTCGCAATGCCCCCACCCAAATTGAATGTAAAGACAACGTACATGACAAATACCGCAGTTTGTGATCTATTAATATAAAGCCGGAGTTACTGCATAGCGATAAATAGATTGTGATACGACAAATAAAACGTCACTGATAAATCCATTATTTTCATGTTTTCAAGTTTTTTATTGAAAATAAATGTTCATTACTCAAATTTGTATAAAAAATCTTTCATATGGGAGATGTTAAATTCGAATTTGAAAGAAAAACGTTCGATGTAAAATGGTCCGCCGACAAATCAATTTGTCGATGGCCATTTCATGCAATGACCGTCGACAAATTGATTTTAGGGCATCACCGTTAAATTGATTTGTCGGCGGACCATTTTACATCGAACGTTTTTCTTTCAAATTCGAATTTAACATCTCCCATATGAAAGATTTTTTATACAAATTCAAGTATTGAACATTTATTTTCAATAAACAACTTGAAAACATGAAAATAATGGATTTATCGGTGACGTTTTATTTGTCGTAAATATCACCTTCTATTTATCGTTATGCTGTAACTCCGGCTTAATGCAGAGCACACGTTGAAACCAACGACCAGTGATGTGAAAAGCGCCAGAACTTGGCGGGCGCTGGCGGGCCGCCATGGCGCTTTTTCGACCCCTAACGCCAAAATGAGCAAAATAGCCCCTAGCACCTAGAGCGAAATGGCGCCTAGCGCCAGAAGCGTCATGGCGCTTTTTGCTTTGGCGCTAGCGCCAAGCGCCAGCGCCAGGCATTTTGTTCCTTGCGCTGGGCGAAAATACCGCCGAGCGCCAAAAGCGCCATGGCGCTTTTCAAGGAGTGTGCTACATTACACATACAGCCCATATCACAGTATGTATCCCTACACATGCCGCAGTGCCCATATCACAGTATGTCTCCCTACACATGCCCGCGAGAGCAGATCACAGTTTGCGTGAGCAATACACATACACACGCGCGGTGTTACGGAAATGTGTGTGCATGCGGAATTATCTATACATTATAGCCTATTTCCAGTGCCCACATCTTC
The DNA here is from genome assembly GCA_964036195.1 of Sphaerolaimus hirsutus. NCBI lineage: Eukaryota > Metazoa > Nematoda > Chromadorea > Monhysterida > Sphaerolaimidae > Sphaerolaimus > Sphaerolaimus hirsutus. The sequence continues at coordinate 13,482,695 of OZ038455.1, read as the reverse complement.
AACATTCATGAGAGCTAAATAGGATGTGCTTTCAGTTGTTGCTCATGCAATAGTTCCTATTGTTGTTTGCATGAGTTGTGTTTAAATAAGTTGATGGAAAAGCTGCATATTAATGTGAGACAGATAAGTGATCTCAACAAAATATTTATTGTATCAGTTAAATATTTTGTGACACATCAACAAATAACAAACAAAAAAACGAAAAAAAATTATAGACTAGGGATGATGACCAGTGTGTTTCTATAAGTTTTTAAACAATATGATAAAAATAATGATAAAATTATCTATAATGTTACCTCGAAGAACTCTCCATTTTGAATAATCCCCTATGCAAACCATTGTTGACAATTCTGATGAAAAGTTACTCCCCAAGGGAATCAAGTAAGAAATTACTCTGAAAAATAATGTTCCATATGACCATGGAACTTTTTGCATCAGCTTATTTTACACGATTTACACATGCATAATATTTACTAATGATTACAACTATAATATAATTAACAACTTGATTGACAATAGAACAGTATGTAAAGATAAATACATGCACATCCGATGTGCGCACACATTTCCACAACACCGCCTGCATGTATGTGTATTGCACTAGGGTGTCAAATTTCCATTTTCCGTTAATGTCAAGAGGGTGCCAATTCCGCACATGGAGAACAAAAAGATTTATCAGTGAGTCAGAGAGAAGTAAATTTATTACTGAGAAGTGAAATGCAGGTAAAAAGACAAAAACGTTTTTAGTGTTTTCTTGTGACCTGCCATAGTGCCATTTGCCCTTTAACTTGGCATTCCACTTGCCACTTATAAATTTACTGTTTTTTTTTACTTATCACTTGCCATTCAACTTGCCATAACCTCTCACTTATAAATAGTAGTTCTCCACATAAGGAATTGACACGATATGACCCTACACCCACTAGTTGACAATGACGCCAAATGTCAACTGGTATTTGAACAACTCTGCTTATCAACAGCTTAAAGCTCTTAATTCAATATTTTTCTAAAAAATTCGAAAAGTATGTAGAGAAATTCGAAAATTACCCCAAAAAATTCGAAAATTGCCCAAAAAGATTTGAAAATTTAAAAATTCGAAAACTAAATTCGAAATTGAAAAATTAGATTGAGGAAAAATCTGAAAATTCATTTTGGAAAAAACACTTTAAAATTTTAATACTTTTTTCAGAGGGTTTGCCATCGTTACTCCCTACACATGCCACAGTGCCCATATCACAGTATGTCTCCCTAAACATGCCCGCGAGAGCAGATCACATGTCGCGTGTGCAATATAGGGTGTCAAAAAAATTTTTACGGAAAACGGAAACGGAAACAGAAATTTTTTTTCAGCGGCTGGAAAATGGAACGGAAAACGGAAAACGGAAAAAAATTGCACTTGGCGGAAAACGGAAACGGCTACAGAACCAAATTTCAGCGACCGGAAAACAGAAAAAGAGGCCGGAAAAACGGAAATGGAAAAATCAAATTAGCACGGAAATGGAAAAACTTGCTGAAATGATAGCACGAGTATATGATAGCATGTTCAAGAAAATTATTTTTCATGTTTAAAAACCCAGTCAAATTGGCATACGGAATTGAGACATCACTACTTCAGTAACAACAATTGAATCTGCAGGTTGTCCTGATCATTTGAAGTGTTGAATGATACAAATCGGCCCAGAAATGTCTGAGTTATTAAGCTTCAAAATCAATGTGCAGATTGGCCATTCAAAATTACCACCCATTTATAGACACTTCTTATCTCAGGACTGGGGTATTATTTGAACAAACCAAGACAATTCGTCATAGCCCAGGCCCCTAACCCCAACATTCTCAAAAGGCATCAAAATCAGCCAATCTACACCAGAATGGGACACAGGAATGTGCATTTCTATGAATACATGAAAAACATACACTAATGGGTTTACACCATAATACATGAAAAGTTACAATTACAATAGAAATACTATACACACTAAATCGCTTTTACCATTCATTTCACTTTAAAATATATTTTACGTATTCATTTTACGTCACAAAAAAAGTGCAATTACAGCTTGACGTAAAATGTTTTTGATGTAGAATGTTTATCAGTAAACATATTTTTACGTCAACGTGAAAAGATTCGACAACTTACGTTCACATCAACATTTTATGCCACATGAAATGTTGCTGACATAAAAAGTTGCTGACGTGAAATGTTTGACGTGAAATGTCGACGTGAAATGATACAATTTAAACGTACAATTAATAACACATTAATTACTTAATATTTTTCAAATCTTTTTTGGGACATTTAACACAATTACCAGGACAATCTTATTCTGAAATTACAAGACTGTATCTTTGTCCATTCTCATGTAATTAATTTTACAACATCATTTCACGTCGTCATTTTACGTCCAATCGACGCTAAGCTCTAATTCCGGCTTTATTAATGTAAAACGTTGTCACAATAAAAGGTAACATCGAAAATCACTGATACATCCAAATAAACACATTCTCAAACACGAAAGGCACCGAGCTAGCTACATCCTCTCCACCATGACACCAGTGCTGGCTGTGAATGCAACTTGACACATGTAGAACAGTACCTCAGCGAAGCTGAACACAGATATACCAGCTAATATTCCAAGTATCCCGCCAGTGTTGGATAGCAGTGACACGAACTGGAACAAGGGCATGCAGACGTTTGTGCCATATTATCGCATAAAGATTAATGTACTTGGTCCGGCTGAAAAGTCCCCGGGCAGTGCTCGCCATTCTCGCTAGGGGTAAGATACGGTCATAAAATTTTGACAGGTTAAGTAATCAGGTGTTTTTAGTTTTCACCAAAAATTTTACCTCTCTATCTCCACCCACTGCGGAACTGTGGAGGTTACAATTTTGGTCATTTTGTACTGATGTACAAATGGTGCTCTATCTCAATGCTGCTTTAAGTTGTGATCATGAAACTTTGGCAAGTGTAAGCCACCAGTGTTGACAATGTGCCAGCACTAACTAACATTACCTATGATATCATAAGCCTAGTCCATATTGTCATTACTGTCACTACTCTCATTACCAAATTCATCATTCTGCCTATCCTTCTCAAAATAGCCCCCTTGGAGTCTATTGAACACTGGTAATATGTCCACTACACATTAGTAATGAAACATAGGGAAACATAGGGAAATTTTATTCCCATAATGCATTTACTGCACATTTCAAAACAACATTAAAAGCACTGCAATACAACATGATCTCAGATGATCACCAAAAACACCCATCACGGTTCCCACGTCTCTTGCACATAACCCTGATCTGGATATTAATTTTATCTTAATATCAATGATGTTGATGAAAGTGTTGAATACTATCAGCACATTGCCAACACTGGTTGCTTACACAAGCCAAAGTTTCATGATCACAACTTAAAGCAGCATTGAGCTAGAGCACCATTTGTACAAGAGTACAAAATGACCAAAATTGTAATCCCCACAGTTCCGCAGTGGGTGGAGCTAGAAGGGTAAAATTTTAGATGAAAACTCAAAACACCTGATACCTTAACCTGTCAAAATTTTATGACCGTAGGGGTCTTTTCAGCCGGACCGAGTAATTATTTAGGTAGATACTGCGTATTCTTGAATCTCCAGAGTCCAGAGCCTCTTGCGTAGTAATTCTCACCGGGAAATTTATACAGGGGATTTATTCCAGAGGAATTATCGCTTTATCAGAGCTTTTAACGTTCAATCGCACAATTCTAATCACGAAGATGCCCCTTTTTCCCATCCACACTCACTGGGATAGCTGGTGTCTCCATGAACGTCAGGTATATTGTGCTGTCGAGGTACACGTGCACGGTGGTCACGTCCACGCTGTAGTTGTAATAGCACAACCCCACAGATTCGGCCGACATTTCGCCGTCACAAACATCGAGCTGAACGTTTGCAAGAAATGTATTCTGTAATTGCACGTTCACACTTTACGATTGGCAAACGTCGCCTCGCGAACTCACTGTAGAAATGTAGGGCGCCCGCGTTGGCGAATACAAATGGGAGCGTGTGCTGCGATGCGAATCCAATTTATTATATTTACTATCATTTTCAAATCAGCTTATCTCTGAAGAATCACGTTAACTTCTAGAATATAGTATGACACATTGCAGATTGGACGGATCTAAGCTTCAGAAATATTACCGACCCGACATAATTAACTTTTTGCTCATCAGGTCTCAAACTGTCGGGAAATATGGCGTCGTGGCGCCGTTGCAGAAAAAATGGCTGAAAATCGAATAGTTAATAGAAACACAACCTACACGCAGGGCTCAGGGCAGACGCAATCCTCCCATGTGTCGGGTCTGGCTGTCTCAGTAAAGTTGTCAGCGCACTCCTTCTTCGACAAGCCACAAAGTTTCATGTTGTCGCCGGCGGGGTAGCGGGGGTCGGCGCAGCCGCACTCAGCCACCATGCGGACTTGTAAGCAGGCTAGCAGGCAGCCCTGACAATTTGAGTTGGGTTGACAATGACAAGCCTGTCAGCTCGGAATTGATTTGGCTATGAAGGGTAACGATGGCAAAAAAAGATTCGAAAATTCGAAAACATTTTCGAATTTTCGAATTTTTTCGGAATTTTCGAATTTTTATTTCACCCCTAGAAAAAACACTTAAAAATCAATTTATTTTTCAAAAAATTCGAAAATTCAAAAATTCAAAAATTCGAAAATACTTTTCGAATTTTTTAGGGAATTCAAGGCAAAAAAACGCACTCATAGGTTCAACGTGCAAAATAAAACGACAAATGATACGCGGTGCGTATGAAAAAGCGAAACAAAACAAAAAAACGTCCAAAAACGTTGAAATGTATAATGTGAAATGTCTTGCAATTGTCAAAAGTTATGAAAATGCCCTTGAAAATGGCTAACATATTTGAAATTTTACACAGCATTTCCATGACTTTAGACAATGTGCATAACACTTGGCATTTCACAGAGCATTTTACAGGTGTCTGGGACTGCCCAAAGGAACTGCACATATTTATAAGTAAAAGGGATGTGATCAAAGAGATTATAAGAGTGGTTTCGAGTATTGGTTTGAGAAGTACCCGTATCTTGTGAAGTCAGCACTGTATGCACTGAGTACACTCAGTGTGTCACCCACATCCAAAACAGTCCCAATTCTGCGTTTAAAGCTTCAGATTCAATATTTTTCAAAAAAAATTCGAAAATTATTTGAAAAAATTCGAAAAATAGCCCAAAAAATTCGAAAATTGCCAAAAAAGATTCGAAAATTCAAAAATTCAAAAATTAAATTCGAAATTCGAAAATTAATGTCAGGAAAAATTCGAAAATTCGAAAATTCATTTTGGAAAAAACACGTTAAAATTTAAAAATTTAAATACTTTTTTTTGGAGGGTTTGCCATCGTTAATGAAGGGGTGCGATTACAGCTTGATGGATAAAAGGTAATGGAAAATTTCAATGGAAAGTTGGTTACATGAGAGTGGATGATGGTAAAAAAAAAAAAACAGGACTCAAACTTTTCATGGATTTCATCTATCAAAACTTAAGTTGTGTCCAAAACACAGCGTCAATGGTCACATCTGGATCGAACTGACAATTTTATAATTTTCGGTTAGTATTTTCCGTACTGATATTGATTTTACGTTACCTGGATGCATGCAATTTTCAGTTGAAATTTTCCGTTACCTATACTCCGTCAAGCTGTAACCCCCCTTCACGAAAATCACCTCAGTGGCGTAGAGTCCCGTGTAGAAGTAGTTGGCGACTTCATTCGGCTCGCGCACGCACTCCCCGTATTTGCCACCTAGTTTTTCGTTGTTCAGCTGCGATGAATCAGGTTCAATTAACCGCAATGGTCAATCAAAGGGTGTCCCAAACTGACCAGCGTGATGCCGATCATGACATTGGTGCCGGGCGCCAGGGCGACGCCGGGCGACGGATTGAACACCATTTCATCAGCTGCATGTGCGAAAACGCGCATGCCTCCCGTTGGAACCCACTGCGGGTAGCCACGCTGGTTCGCCTTGAGCTTCATTGTGAGTCCCCCGCGCCGGCCGGCCCACCTGCGACAGAATTGAATTTACCGCGCATATTTTCGGTGCAGTGGTAATTTCACATAAAGTGGGTCGGCTGCACAACTGAACTGAAGCTGACCTTTCAGCAAGTGAAACTCGCACCTGATTTGCCGCCGACTGGAGCTGGACGCGTTGGCGACTGGCGGATTGAACTGAACGCAGTTGCCTACACTCGCCTCGTGGAACATTGTCGTGTCCGCACTGCGTTTGTCAATTTGAGCAATAAGGGGCTTTCTTTGTGCGACTATGGAAAGTGGAAAGTGCCCTGCAAAATGACTAACGTACGTTTGCCATTTTGCAGGGCATTTCACATGACTTTTGACACTTTGCATGACATTTGACACCTGGTCTGGGTCTGGGATTGGCACCTGGTGCACCTAATTGAAGGTAATGTTCACCTGGTGCAAGGCTCCTGCTCATAGGCACAAGATTCATAGAATTGTTTAAACGTCCAGCTGGCAGCGATACGATCTTCGTCACTCATTGAAGCCAATACAAATGTCAAAGAGTCGGACATTTTCGCTCCCAGCGTCACATCGTCTTCCAGGTCTTCCTGCGTGATTAATTAGTTGCACACAGTTTACAATTGAGGCGTCCAATTCTAAAAGTCGACAAGTCCAAAATTTGAACACAATTTGAACACCCAATTTTTCTGCATATCTGTTGAGACAATGTACTGAAAATTTGACACTTTATTGTCAACATATGGAACTTTATGGTAACTTAACATAATGGTAACTTAACGGTAACACATGGAACTTTATTGGACACGCAGCACAGACCATGAATTAGATATGAAACTTATAATGTGATTTACTCAAAATCACATTTTGTGGACTTGTCAACTTTTAGAATTGGAGGCCTCAATTTCATTTCAAGATTCCCTTCCTGCTCATTATTTTCAGGCAGCTCACATCCATGTCAATGGAGAGGTCGTTCAACGCCTGTTGTACTTCGGCACTTGGTGTGAGAGGTACTTCCGTTGTTGTGGTCGTGCTTGTGCTTGTGGTGGTCACCGCTGTGCATGAAACAATTTTGTGCAAGATTTGGATACACGTGAAATTTTACAGGGTCTTTGACATGACATTTGACACTAGACAGGGTCTTTTACACATAGCACATGAAATTCGGCGTTTTTTTTACATGACAAATGACATTTTACAGAGTCATTTACATGTCACATGGTATTTTACAGTATCTTTCACACTTTACAGGGTCTTTTACATCTATACAAACTATTGTATCTATATGTGTAGCTGCGATGCAAACTAGCAGCAAAAAATACATCATGTACATTGCATATGCATGTACATACATAGAGGTGCAGGGCAGGTAACTTTTCATGTTTTCAGTTTGACTTTTTCCATAGTGTATCCAAATATTTTTTTGTATCCAAATCTTATTTTTCATGTATCCAAATCTTATGTTTTTGGTATCCAAATCTTATGTTTTGTATCCAAAACTTATGTTTGTGTATCTAAAACTTATGTTCACGCCTGTCCTGCCAGGCACCTGACAGCTGCCGCCCGGCACGCAATTAAATCTCACTCTGCCTGGCGGTCGGGCGGCGGCTGTCAGGCGCCTGGCATGACGGGCGGGTGGCGCGGGCGTGCCTGCCTAATCAAATCTCGAATGGCCAGACACGCCCGCCATGTCCTCCCTCTCAGGGATAATCTGCCCAATTAAATCTGGGGCCAGGGTGTATTTCCAAGGGGGTTGGTGTAAATTGAGGAAATACGGTATATATAATTGACGTGAAATTCAGATTGACCTACATTCATTGCAGTAGGGCCCGAAGAATCCGGAGTCCGCTGTGCATGTGCAGGTAAACGTGTCTTGTGTGAGGTCTTGCTCACATGTTGCGTCCAAATCCACCGCGGCGCAGTTGACTGCCTCGCAGGGCTCCACTGTAAGAGACATTGTGGCTAGTATAGTGAACAGTGCAAAAAGCGCCGTGGCACCTTTTTGTGGCGTAGCGCCAGGCCCAAATGCCGCTACAGCAAAATGGCAGCAAGCGCCAAAAGCGCCATAGCCATTTTTCATCACTAATTCATAGTTGTTGAAACTTGAGAGCACTGAACTTTTTTCAAAGTACCGTATTTCCTCGAAATACCCTCCAAGGGATATCATTTTGAGGGGAGGTATTTCGAGGGAGCTTATTCGAGAGGGAGGTTATTATTTCGGCAGAAATTTTCGTGAAGTGCGGTTGTAACGAATGGGCGTTGACACACACAAAACTGGTAATAAACGTGACCTAACAGGATATATTTATTTATACCGTATCAACGTAGATACATACTAAATCTGCGATGGCTGCGATGCAAATTGACATCGATACATCATGACCTAATTCTAGACGGGGGTATTTCGAGGGGGGTTTATTTTTCCTGAGCTCGCTGAGACGTGAGGGTATTTCGTGAGGTGGTGCTTATTCAGGGGGGGGTATTTCAAGGATATACGGTACATGTAAACATAAAGTATTTATTTCTGACTCACCCTTCCTGAGTACAAATAACGTAAATAATTTTTTTCATTTTACTCATCCTAAACGTGAGCGCCTTTGTGCAGTAAATTTATCCTACATTTTACTTGAAATTCTGGCAAAAAATAACTCCACCCTCGAATAATTCCCCCCACAAAAACTTCTGACCAAAAAATAACTCCCCGGGGGACTTATTCAAGGATCTACAGTATATAAAGGCCCATCTGAGATACGTTTTTTTGCTCAGGTACTCAGGTAACAAAGTATACATATTATCTCCAATATAAGGTGTGCCTCTAATTAAAGATACAGCTGGATGCGTGCCAAGACGCGCAAAATCATAAAAATGTTTTCTAAATACGGTGGGAAAGTGATGAAAATGGTGCTGAATGGCACAGAGATAACTCTACGTCGACTTCCACCGTTTTGTATTGATCCTGTTCCTCCTTTTTCTTACATTCCAATTTGAAAAAATGAATAGCATTGTTGTTCACTGTTGGTTAAATTTCTGCAAAATCTGGCACAATAAATATCAGACATACCTCTAATATAAGGCACCGTATCACCTCGAATTAACCCCCCCTCGAAATACTCCCTAAAATTTGGCTGAGGGAATAATAAACCCCCCTCGAAATATCCCCCCCCCCTAAAATTGAATGCAAAGAGAACGTACATGACAAATACCGCAGTTTGTGATCTGTACAATGCAGAAAACACGTGAAAACCGATTATTGAGTGACATTAGGGAAGGGTTTATGTGTAAATATATACAGTTATATATGCCTGTAAACACATACACATCGATGTAAATGTTTGATTTTTCTACGTCTGAGTATGGGAATTTCAAAAAAATTCTGGCGAAATAATAGGCCCCCCTCGAATAAGCCCCCCCCTCTAATTATCCCCTCAAATTTTGCTGGCGAAACAATAAACCCCATTGGGGGTACTTCGAGGTAATATGGTATATTTTTTGTACCTTACATTCGGTGAGTGGCGTTGGCACGCTGCCAACGTGAACTGTCCATGTACAGTATTTAGGAGGCTATAGTTCAGAACATAATGTTTTCATGCAACAGAACCTTGTGTAACTTGGCAGACAGATACCAGTGCCGGACTTGTGGCGCAATTGCACGAGTGCATGAGATTGTTGGTGACACAAACGCAGTCGTCGTCGACAACATCGTTGGGGTGGCCGTCGGCCCATGGAACGCCATCTTCAAAATGGAATTTGGAGTAAGTTCGTCAAATTTAGAGCGTATCGTAATGAACTTACCGTATATCCTCGAATAAGACCCCAGGGAAGCTAATCCGAGTTTTTGTGGGGAGTTATTCAAAGGGGAGTTATTCAAGGGGGGTGTTATTCAAGAGGGTGCTTTTTTCCTCAGAAGTAGTGATGGAAAAAGCGCCAGGACTTTGGCGCCAAGCGCCAGCGCCAAGCGCCAATGGCGCCAGAGCAAAATGGCGCCAAGCGCCAAAAGCGCCATGGCGCTTTTCTAGACCACGGCGCCAAGCGCCAATGGCGCCAGAGGATATTGGCGCCAAGCGCCAATAGCGCCAGCGCCAAAACAATTTTGCTTCTCATAAATATATGCAGCCATGCTGATGCACTGCTATTAATTTGTTTTTGGCGCAAGATACAAGTCAACTGCAGTCACATTTGTTCTTTTTGTCTTGATATTTTGCAGCTGGGTGTTTGGGCTTAAGTATAGCACACCATCTGTAAAAAGTGCTACGGTTTTTTAGGTGTTTTTTAAAATTACTTTTGGAATTTAGTTGTTTTTCCCCAAAAATAATTTTCAAATGAAGTTTTCAAATTTTTTTTGGAATACTTTCGATTTTTCTACAAGAATATTGCATTTTCGAGTTTTGCTAGTCACTTTTGAACATAGGATTTTGAGGTTTCAAATTTTGGATTGCCATTGAGTCAAGAAGTAAATGTGGTGTAAAATGTCAATCAAAATAAAAAAGAAAAAATTTTGATTGAAATTTTGACATTTCGCATGACACTTAACAAAGTTGTATTTATGAAATATTGGATGATGTTTATTACCCAACGTCACACTTTTCAGGGTCCTTTGACCCTGCTCAAACAAAACTGCAAGGAACAAGCTCAGTATAGCGATTGAGCTAAAACCTATGTGAAGAGTGTTACGAGTCCGATGAATAGTCACATAAAGTCTTACATAATTCTGATTAGATGGGACAAATGTTGAATACCCATGCAATCGCAAGGAAATTGTTTATAAAGTAATCAAGAATAGGGTATATTGATCCGGGAATACACTGACAGTAGCACATATACTTAGGTATGTAAATTATACTTAACAGGTCTTTCTGCATAAAATAATGATGAATTTTGAGTAAACTTCTTGGCGCTTTTTTGGCGCTTTAGAAAACACTAGCGCCAAGCGCCAATGGCGCCATGGCGTCATAGCGCCAAGCGCCAAAAGCGCCATGGCGCTTTTCCAAACCCCAGCGCCAAGCGCCAATGGCGCCACAGCAAAAAGGCGCCAAGCGCCAAAAGCGCCATGGCGCTTTTTGCTTTGGCGCCAGCGCCATGGCGCTTTTCCATCACTACTCAGAAGTATTTACATTTTGGTGGCCCGCACACTAGTTCACACATGTGCAATCTGCGCAGAGCAATCTCCAAATGCACATGCGGCAGGCTATGCTGAAAAGTAAATATTACAGTAAATGCATATATTGGAAGATCTCTCTGCGACACCAGGTGCCGGTTCCGCAAGTGGAAAAGTTAAGAGTTAAAACTTAAGAGTTGAGTAAAATGATAAATGATAAGTTAAGAGTAAAGTTAAAAGTTAAGAGTTGAGTAAAATCATTTGTCGTTTTACTCAACTCTTAACTCTTAACTTTACTCATAACTTGTCATTTGTCATTTTACTCAACTCTTAAATTTTAACTCTTAACTTTTCCACTTGCGGAACTGGCCCCTGGTGCCGGTTACGCAAAATGAGAAGTGATAAGTGAAATGGGAAAGGCGAAATAAAAGCGCAAAGGCGAAGTGAAATGGCAAGTGAATTCGCATATGAAATGGCAAAAACGAAGAGAAATGTCTACTTTTTTAGTTCGCTTTTGCCAGTTCACTTGCCGTTTCACTTCGCCTTTGCGCTTTTACTTTGCCTTTGTCATTTCACTTCTCACTTCTCATTTTGCGGAACTGGTCCCTGATACTGAATTTTCAGTTGAAACAGACAAGTGGATTCATATGTGTCAACTAGTGGTGGGCCGGCTTTGCATCTGTTGTTATTGTCTTAGACTAATAATATTCTTTTGTATTATTCATTTCGCACGCACTGCACTGCATTTGCAGCCCAGACATAGCTTTATCTTATTGCTTGGTCTATCTGTTGTCATTGATTGTTTTTTTTTTAAATTGACACAACATCATTTCCACAAATCACAGAGGGGGAGTTATCAAGGGGGGTTTATTTTATCTCACTCGTCCAACATTAGTGAGTTATTTGAGGGAGGGAGTTATTCGAGGGGGTTCTTACTCGAGGATATAGGGGAATTTCTTTTTTACGCACCCAGTTCCATGGGCGTGTCCAACGTTAGTCTGCCTCCGCAGGCACGATAATCACCCCACTCCCAGTACCAGATGCCGTTATCCCTTTTCCCCGCAGCCCAATACGTGCCCTACAACGGAAAAGTGCGAGATTAAAGACACAATGACATGGCGGGCTATGAGAAAGTGGGCGGAGTTAGTTCACGGTGATCGGCAGTTCGTTCGGAAGCATTTGAATAATGGTCGCGTCGAGGGTGCGCGCCAAGCGACCGTCTAGCGAGCCGGGCAGCAGGCTGCAGCAATAGCCCGCGTTGCACTCGAACAGCCTGCTTTCAGTGACACTAGTATGTACAGGCCCACTACCTACCTAAGGGGGATTTACAGCATAACGACAAATAAAAGGTGAAAGGACAGATCAAACGTTCCGACAAAATCATTATTTCATGTTTTCAAGTTTGATTGCATGCAATTATCACTGACAAATTGATTTTATGGCTTCAATGTAACATTGATTTGTCAATGGACGATTTTTCATCCAATCTTTTTCATTCAAATTCGAATTAAACATGTCCCATATGATAAATTTTTCATTCAAATTCGAGTATTGAGCATTAATTTCCAATTAAAAAAAACTTGAAAAAATGAAAATAATGGATTTTTCGGTGACGTTTTATTCGTCGCATCACCTTGTATTTATCGTTTTACTGTAACTCAATCTTTTATGATTTTCATTGACCAATTTCCGACCTCCCGCTTTCGCTATAAACGTAGCAGACGTTGGTGGCCGCGTGAAAATACGACGCGCTGTACGTGTTGCAGTAGCGGAAGCCCTGCGTGTTCGTGCAGTAGTACGACGACACGGGGTACGGCCTGGCCGCGTTCAAGGAACCTGTGTCGGTAAGACCGGGCACTAGTATACTAGAATTTGGCATTGAATCCGTTAATGACTTGAATCCATCATATTACACACAGCAGTACGCTACGATGCGACCGAAAACCATCTACCGTATTACCTCGAAATACCCCCATGGGGGTTATTATTTCGCCAGCAAAATTTGAGGGGGGCTTAATTCGAGGGGGATTATTAGAGGGTTTTTTCATTATTTCGTCAGAAATTTTCGTATGGATCGTAGTAAATAGTAGGCATTTGCATACCCAAAACAGGTAATAAATGTGTCCAAACAGGATATATTTGGACATAAAAATGTAGATACCGTATATCCTTGAATAAGACCCCAGGGGCGTTATTATTTCGTCAGAGGTTTTGGAGGGGGGAGTTATTCTAGGGGGGGTACTATTCAAGGGGGGGAGTTATTTTTTCCTCAGAACTTCCAGGAAAACTTTCACTTTATTCATTGTTTGTATGCATTCCGTCAACACATCTAGTGCAGAAAATGACCAGTTCAACAAGAACAAAAACAACGTATCCATCCTAAAATTCGTGTTCATCGGCGTGTAGGTATGCATACGCTGCGTACACAAAATGTATCTGTTGTGCCGTCCCGGCCGTCGGCTAACATTCTTTTCTATTTTTCGTTTCACACACCAAACCCCATTTGCATTTGATGAATCAGCCCAGACATAGCTTTATTTTTCTGTTTGTCTCGTTTTCATTTTCGTGTGTTGCTCATCGATCGTTTTACCCAGAGGGGGGACTTATTCAAGAGGGGGGAGTTATTCAAGGGGGGGCGTTATTTTTTCCTCACATGGCCAACAGGGGGGTGTTATTCAAGGGGGGTATTATTCAAGGATATACGGTAGCTACACAAACTAGTCTATGTGTAGCTGCAATGCAAATAACCAGTAATATACATCATGTACATTGCATACATGACGTATTTATTATGTACATGACGTTATCATTCCGAAGGGGGGTATTTCGAGGGGGGGGGTTATTATTTCCCCAGCCCATTTTGAGGGGGGGTTAATTCGAGGGGGGGGGGTTAATTCAAGGGGGGATAATTCGAGGTAATACAGTAATCGTGCCGCAACATAAATTCCAATCTTTACATGAAAGTATTTCTGCGTAAAAGATACGAAAGATACAAAACTCTGTGTAAAAGATTTCAAATTCGAATAATTTACTCATGAAAATTTGGCATTTTTATGGTACAAAATGTAGAAGGAACATGCCTACATATTATCTTCTCAAGAGGGCCACCACACTAGGCAAATATGCAAAAAAGAGCAATAAGCAATTACCGTATTTCCTCGAAATACCCCCCAGGGGGTGATGTTTCATTGTGGTCCCGAGAGGGGGGGGGGGGTTTAAACGAGGGGGGGGGGTATTTCGAGGGGGGGGGTTATTATTTCGCCAGAATTTTTTTCAAATCCTAGTACAAAATCGTCGTTTCTGATGTACACTGGGGTAGAAAAATGCATCAATAACTGACATGTATAGACTCCTGTAGACTAATAGTAGTACGTAGATGGTATAAACACTGTTCTAACGTGATTACGACATTGTTTTAACGTGTGTTCTGCACTACGCAGAACACAAACTGCAGTATTTGTCATGTACGTTCTCTTTACACTCAATCTGGGGGGGTATTTCGAGGGGGGGGGGGTGATTGTTTCATAGTGGTGTCGAGAGGGGGGGGGGTCAAACGAGGGTGGGGGGTGATTGTTTCATAGTGGTGTCGAGAGGGGGGGGGGTCAAACGAGGGGGTGGGGTATTTCGAGGGGGGGGGGGGGTATTTCGAGGAAATACGGTAACTTCATTTTGCCCAAAAATACATGGTGAATTAGCATAAAAAATTTTTGTTTACTGTGATCAAATACTTTTGAAAAGTACCTACCGTAAATCCTCGAATAAGTCCCCTCGAGTTACCCCCCGTTCAAAATAACCATGGTCTGATTCATCAAATGCAAATGTCATGAATCCGTGTATTCAGCTGTTTTTCATCTACACGATTCACGAGTGTTTTTTACCGCACTTTTCCCTCTATTCCCACTTCACCGGCCGCTTGCCGCTGCAGTGCACTGCACTGGGCCCGGGGGTCCAGGTTATAAATGCGTGTTGTAAATTTTAAGGAAACGTGTCCGAAGATGGTAGGTTTTTCAGAACATGCGATGAACCACTCGGTGGCTCACGCTGTTCCGTTTCCCGCAGCACGCACAGCACTTACACTTAGCACAAGCAGCACGGCAATTAGAGCAGTTGTTAATTAGCTAACTTAGGGAAAACAGTTAGTACTTAGTGCTAATACAAAAGGGGGTCCAAGTTGGGTTGAGAAGAGAGTTTATTTTTAGGGCGATGGAAGAACAGTAGCGGCAGAGTAGAAGCAAAATCAATTTTCATCGAGTTGAAAAGTTGGGTTGAAAACAACAATTTCAGCTACTTATAAGGCAATTGAAACTACCATAATCGACGTGAATAAAAAGCTAAAAAAGGCATAAAATTGCGAAGGTACAAAATCACTTTCAAATCACATAAGCTCTGATGTAAGCACTTAGTAAAATCGTAATGTACAAATATTCATAAAAACGTAACTAATTGAATGAACAAAATGTGCGGTAATAATTAAATATAATTCATAGCGTCAAATAATAGCTTCATGCGACCTGAGGCTTAATCTATAATTTACAAATTTACTTGGTGTGACAATTACCCACTTCCATAATTACCTACAAATCCCTACTTAATCTAATGTGATTCAAAACAGATAACGACGCAGTGCAATGCATATTTACAAAAATGGAACGAACAAAGTATGTACAAAGGCAATTATGGCATCGTAATCTAACACAGCAATTTAAGCTAACAAGTAATTAGACAGCTAATACAAGCTTACAACTAATGTTAATTAATTAAGATACAAGACGATTAATTAAGCTCATGGGAATGAAAGGCATTGGCGTGAAACGATATGTACAACGATTTCTACATGTCACATGGAAACTTTGTTTGGGGGTTTTATATTCATAAGTTACGGTAGCTAGAAAATGCTTGCCGGCGCGAAATGCTTATCACCTCCAACCCCGCGACCCACTATTGTGACTATCCGGTCAGCTAGCGCCCGTGAGAAAGGTTTCAGCCCGATGGCCACACCCTTCCGAGCGCAAGGAGATATTTTTGCTAGGGCGGCGGAAAAGTATTTTTTGGACTGCGACTTGTCACTTGGGGCGTTATCAGAAGCTGTTCCTACCACCCACCGATACTAGATGACGCACGACAATCTAGTCAACGTGGGGAGGAACACGGAACAGAGTTTTTATATTTTTTGAGTGAAGTTCATTGTTCCTGGCTTCCGGTCGCCACCTACCTATCAGTCGTCAGTCTCCGCCTCTGCCCAAAGATAAGTAAAGGGTAGAATGTGCTTTAGACCGCCCAGAAAGTCACAACAGTGTGCCGGCGAGCTCAAAGGCGGCAACACGCCGCGCCGCGGCATTTCAAGGTGAAAAATGTAAATTCCCCTCTCACCTTATGCCACGTGGAATGTAGTTGCACTTAAGCTAGACATAACTTAGCTAACTTGGCTTAAATAGATTTAGCGCACAAAAATAGTAATTAAAATTGGGGGGTTAAGGGAACGAAATTGTGCAGAGCACTACAACCACTAAAAAACATGGCGAACTCGGTCGGCCCTTGTAGCGGCGTCGATCTTGCGATGCAGTGCTCTGACGGGGTACTGCGCAGCCCACTGCATGGCTGTGCATGCCGTGCAGTCCCCGTTGCCGTTGAAAAGCCGTCGAAATGTCTGAGAAAGTTTACCCAAATTTAGTTTACAAATTACATAGTAGTTTACGTTCCGTGAATTATTATTGCATTTGATTGTCTAAAATTTTGTGGGGTGGTGTCTTTCCCATCGTAAAAACGCTCTTACAACCCACCAGCCATTGCGGTTTACCTCCTGGCTAAACTATTGAGGTGTGACTGGTGATTACTTTTACGATCGCATGCACAAAATTTTTCGTTAAATATAAAAGTTGTTCATCTTTTCGAAATTTTCAAAAGTGGTTATTTGCATGCAAAAATGGCTTGTGTGCATTTCACAGTCGAAAATCAAATTCCAGAACGCGGCTGGCAATTACAAAAATGCAATAATAAGCTGAGAACGGTATGGGAGTTAATCAACTGCCCTGCCTTTTGCAGTCGGGATTTTATCATGGAGTTGCCGATTGGATTTTTGAGGTATTTCCATTTTCAAAATTATTTTACTCTTTTCAAATTTACAAAAACTTGTTTTTGTTCAGAAAAGTGCCAATTTTGGACGGTCAACTGGGGGCGGCAGTTACGTTTGTCAACTCGGGGGGACAAAACTCGGCCATTCAGTGCCGCAGCGAACGTCTTGGAAACTATTTGGTGTGTGATTTCGAGATACTTAGTTAATCGTTTTGTTTGTTTCACTGTTGTTTATAGTTTCCATTACGTTATCGGTTTCCAAAAGAAACTTTCAAAACAAAATGTCCTGGGTTTACTCAAACTCCCTCGTTTGTGCCCTCCGTTGGCACGTCTCCTTCTGTAGCGGCCTCGGGCTGCATGTCGTCCTCGTTTGCCAATGCCAGCGCTGGCGCAGGGACCGCCACGGGTTCGTCGGGCTCGATGTCGCCGCCGGGGGCTAGCAGCGCCTCCTCGTCCGCCGCGGGGAATGTGGCGCCGTCCCCTTCGCCATCGGAGGTGCTGGCGAGGTCCTCGACCTCGTCCGTGGGGTCGTACGGCAGCGGCTCGTCCGCCGGCTGGGGCGCGTTTTGCACGTCCACTGGCTCGTCCATATTGACGTCCGGCTGGGCGAGCTCAGTCTGGACGGCTTCGTCATCATCGTCGTACTGGCGCTCGGGGCAGTGGGCCTGCGGCCGCCAGTCGGGCGACCAGGTCCATATCCTGGATCCCCAGATTTTTTCTGCGTGATACTGGTAAAGACCAGCCGAAGCGAATTCATACGAAAATAAAATGTGGAAGAAGTCAGACCACAACAAGGTCTCCACGTTGGCCACTACGACCCTGGTGCAACGCGAGCGGGAGGTGGCCACGTTTCCACGCTCCAGCTGGGCCACAAAGACGACTCGAGTGGTCTGCTGAGAGTAATGGGTGGTCAACCTGTCGCGCGAGGGCGGCTCGCTGCTGCGCACACATGACACAATGGTCACCTCAGCTTCTCTCTCTTGCGCTTTGTCGGCGGTAAGCACTCGAGTCGCCCAGAACTCTCGCCTGTAGTGCTTCAACGACGGGTCGGTTGCCAATTTGTCGATCAGCGCGCGCTGCTGCGCCGCATAAAAAGTGACCACCAAAATGGCATCCGCCCGACTCAAGTCACTCCAGGGCACGCCACCTTGGGCCGCCAATTCCACAAAATGTTTAACCAACTGCACTACGATGAGCTGCTCGGGCACGTTGACGGTCGACGTGCCCTCTTTGGTCTCCTGTGATGAAGCCACCGAAGTCAGCGTCTTCTACCACCAAATCCGGCAACTCCAAGACCATAGTGAGAAACGGCCTTTAGAGTGGTTGATTTCCCGCTGTAGCCGAACGTCCACTTGTCGACAGCCAAGTTGAGTTTATTTCGTAGTTGTGTGTTGAAAAGGGGGGTTCGAATTGTTTCAGGTACTTTATTTCGATCAGATACAGCGTGTTACAAAAGCGCAAAGTCTAGCGAGCTTCCTAATCGAAGTTTCTATCGCTAGCTTATTTCCGTTCAGTAGCTTGGGGTCCGCAGACTAAAGTAAAAACTTCCAAAGTAGCTAAGACACGGAAAATAATGTATAAAACACAGCTACAGTAAATTCCTAAATTCAAATGCACAAATAAGACATAAATGCAGTAATAAGACACATTTAGTTGAAACAGTTGGCTTATTTTACGCGTGCATACATTCAAATACTTATGGTAAAGAAATACCAGGTACAAATTGGGCTAATGGAAAAACTATTAATCTTGAGAGGTGCGAAGTTGGCAAACTCGGCCGATTTACTAATTTGTTCCAATTTGTCAGAAAACATTGACGCACATTGGAACTAATATAATAGGGTTTGGAAATTGTAGATAGTGGTGTAAATGTTCCTAATGACGTAAATAGAACAGGGTATATTCAACATAATAATAATCACTTCCTGGAAACGTATGTTAAATAATCTAGCAAATTGGGACTTATTCGAGGTAAATGGGTATTGTAATTGAGCAGGGTCTATAATATATTCAGCTTGAGCAGGGTATTATAAATATCAATATAATATGAGTAGTGAGCAGGGTTATGCTAATTATGCCTACGCGAAGGGCTTCGTAAATATGTACAGTAAATGCTAGTTACGCGCAGGGCACTAATTCTCTATCAGGACGCTGGCCAAAGTAAATACGTAGCACATAATATAATTACAAGGTTTGAGTTTGTCAACTTGCAAGTAAACCATGTAAATGTATATATAATAATGATCAGAAAATTACGGCGAGTTGAATGAGCCTAATTTCATATTAATACACCTAATAATAACTTATTTGACTTTTTAACTTAAATATTCCATATAAACATATCAAATACTTAAAGATACACTTTCCTAATTGAATATTCTCCATGGATAAATAATATAGTGCAGGAAATATATTTTGCATGGTAAATAATTATAGTGCATGAAAAGTAAAATAGTGCAAATAAGTAAATGTACGAATATGAGCCTAATTATCAATTCTCTGTATTTCTTTATCCATTCATTTTGCCACGGTCAGCACATCTCCAGTCCGGTGTGGTTGATCACCGTGGACAGCGGGATCGGGACGTGGTCGCCCGGCATGCGCGGCAAGTTGTCATCCCTGCACGGCGATCTCTGATGGTAGGGGCAGAGCCGGCCTTCGTACGCCGCGTGCGAGTTGGCGTTGATCAGCTGGGGGTGCCCGCGGAAAACCGTTTCCAGTGTGAGTCCATCGATCAAGGATGGAGAGGGATCAAGGAAGGGTTCAACCCATCGCTGGGTCTGAACTTTTCGCGTGAGTTGCTTGCTGTCGCCGAACAGCAAGACTAGGCCGTTGTGAGGGAGCGATACGGGGTTCAGCGCTGTGACCATGGAGATGTTCGTGACAAGCGACGCCTCGTCCACTATCATGGCACAGTACTTGATGTGCTTGATGCGCACATCATGTGTCGAATCGACAGTCACGTGGATTTGACCCGGCTGCAACAAATCCAGAACATACTTGTGCAGCTTGATGGTACCCTTGGCGTACCTGCTGGCGGCCCGGCGCAGCACGCGGCCCCAGTCCGTGTCCTCGAGGTCCGGGTCGTCCACATCGACGCCCGTGCAGCCCACTACGACCTCGTTGTCGTCGTCGTCCCATTCTTCATCGTTGTCTTCGCCAGTGACGACCAGGTGCGGCACCTGCTCCATTAGCGCCTTCATCACCTGCTGGGGGGTTTGATTGGGACCTGCGACGATGGAGTGCACGGTCTCGTACTCAGTTTTTACCGCCCAGTACTGGTCTGACAGCTCTATCCACTGGGCGTCGGCCCGTGCGACCGAGAACGGGGTATCCTGCGCTATTTTGTGCAACGCGGGCAGGTCGTCTACAGCGAGGTCGCTGTACACCTCCTGGGTCTCCAACAGGGGGCTCAGCACCCTTACAGCAAACGCCGCTCTCAATTTCAAATATTCAACGTACCCTGGCACTTGCAACATGTCCTTGACTTGCGCGGCAGGCAGCTCGGACCACTGCTTGCGGCCCAGCAGCAGGCAGCGCACGGCCTCGTGCACGCCATCGCAGCCGGTGCGCCGCATGTTTTGCACAGCTCGCCTAGCGCTCTCGTCCGTCACCGAGTTGACGGTGCACGTGACGATGGTGGAGTGGTATTTGGCGTTGGAAGTGAGGTCGGAGGAAAGGGTGGAATTACTGTCTGGGAATGGGCGACCGTTAAACTGGTTGAAGTACAACGAGCACATGTATGCCACCTGGTTCTGCACAGTGGTCTTGCCAGTGCCGAACGGGGAGTCTCACATGAGCAACAGCGGCCACGCCAACTTCAAAGCGGCGAAAACGGCCGCCAGGGTTTTCACCTGGCCGCCCAGCGGCTTGAACTCGCCGGGCTTACTCACCAGCAGCGCTTCGGACGTGCCCTGATGGATTTCGTCTTCTAAGGGCGCGGCCGTGGCGCGGATGTGCGACCACTGGGTGAACGTGTCGGACAACCGGTCATCATACACAATGGCAATGGCGATCTGGTCACCCAGTTTCAGGACATTGCCCGAGCGTATGTTGGACGGCCTCCAACCTTCGTTCAGGCGCTCGATAGCGCCTTGCAAGGAACGCATGGTTCGCACGTAATTGGGCGACTCATTGGTGGTACGCACCATGTAGTCGCCGTTCTCGAGCTCGGCCAGGAGCGCCGCCTTGCTCAACTTCAAGTCCAAATTGCCCACAATTACAGCCCGCTCCGGACTCACCTCTAATCTGGCCACTCGCAGTTGCAATTTTGGCTGCGTCAGGTCGGGCCTGTCGTCGTCGGGCATCACCTTGGTCAGCGTCAGCACCGACATCGGCCTGGCGCTGACCAGCAGTTGGGGTAGAGCGTTGATTTGCGCATTCGCGCGTCTCTGCTGCTCATCCATCTGCTCTTGCTCGTCGTTGACGGCATCGGCCAGATCCGGCCTGTTGATCGTGATGCACGCCTTGGTACCTGCGTCGGTCACTTCCCACTCAATTAGCGTGCGCACCGCCATAGCGCGTGCCGCTCGGAAGCGCAACAAAGACTCGTGAGGTCGCTGTACACCTCCTGGGTCTCCAACAGGGGGCTCAGCACCCTTACAGCAAACGCCGCTCTCAATTTCAAATATTCAACGTACCCTGGCACTTGCAACATGTCCTTGACTTGCGCGGCAGGCAGCTCGGACCACTGCTTGCGGCCCAGCAGCAGGCAGCGCACGGCCTCGTGCACGCCATCGCAGCCGGTGCGCCGCATGTTTTGCACAGCTCGCCTAGCGCTCTCGTCCGTCACCGAGTTGACGGTGCACGTGACGATGGTGGAGTGGTATTTGGCGTTGGAAGTGAGGTCGGAGGAAAGGGTGGAATTACTGTCTGGGAATGGGCGACCGTTAAACTGGTTGAAGTACAACGAGCACATGTATGCCACCTGGTTCTGCACAGTGGTCTTGCCAGTGCCGAACGGGGAGTCTCACATGAGCAACAGCGGCCACGCCAACTTCAAAGCGGCGAAAACGGCCGCCAGGGTTTTCACCTGGCCGCCCAGCGGCTTGAACTCGCCGGGCTTACTCACCAGCAGCGCTTCGGACGTGCCCTGATGGATTTCGTCTTCTAAGGGCGCGGCCGTGGCGCGGATGTGCGACCACTGGGTGAACGTGTCGGACAACCGGTCATCATACACAATGGCAATGGCGATCTGGTCACCCAGTTTCAGGACATTGCCCGAGCGTATGTTGGACGGCCTCCAACCTTCGTTCAGGCGCTCGATAGCGCCTTGCAAGGAACGCATGGTTCGCACGTAATTGGGCGACTCATTGGTGGTACGCACCATGTAGTCACCGTTCTCGAGCTCGGCCAGGAGCGCCGCCTTGCTCAACTTCAAGTCCAAATTGCCCACAATTACAGCCCGCTCCGGACTCACCTCTAATCTGGCCACTCGCAGTTGCAATTTTGGCTGCGTCAGGTCGGGCCTGTCGTCGTCGGGCATCACCTTGGTCAGCGTCAGCACCGACATCGGCCTGGCGCTGACCAGCAGTTGGGGTAGAGCGTTGATTTGCGCATTCGCGCGTCTCTGCTGCTCATCCATCTGCTCTTGCTCGTCGTTGACGGCATCGGCCAGATCCGGCCTGTTGGCCGGCCGACGCGGCACGCCTTGGTACCTGCGTCGGTCACTTCCCACTCAATTAGCGTGCGCACCGCCATAGCGCGTGCCGCTCGGAAGCGCAACAAAGACTCGTGATACATGTATGCCGCGGCAAGCATCACGTACTTGGTGCGCAGGTGCTGCGGGTGCACCCGGTTCAATGACACCTCGTGGGGGTCGTGGAAGTAAAAATCTTCCAGAGCCGATTTTTCGAGCAAGAAAACGCCATACGCATGTGCGTAATAGACGTTGTCAAACACGCCGTTGTTCAGGTCGTGAAACTCAACGTGCGCAATCCCCAACATACCTGCGCTCGGGATCGGGTTGCCGGGCATGGTGTATTCGCGGTGCGCGAACGCCAGGCGCTCCGGGCCGCAATCGTTGCGCTCACCCGCACCCAGCTCCGGCAACTCTTTGTAGCGGCGGGGCGTGAACGCGACTCGCAGCCGCAGCGAGCGCCAGTTCGTTGAGTAGCGCTGGTAGCCGACCTCGTCGCGCTGCGCGTCATACTCATGGTCGGCCGGGGCGCACCCCTGAACGGTTACAACTACGGGCACTGCCACCAATAGGGGGCTAGCGCTTTTGTTCATGTCCAATTTAATGTCAAAGAACTCCCAGTAGTCGGGTTTAGCAGTGCAATGCTGCACATACCTTGCGGTAAACTTCATACCGTGTCTGACGAGCGGCAAGTGCAGCTCCGGGCCGTACTTCTCGTTGATGTTGGCGTACTGCACCACCACGACCGACGTGCGGCGGTCGCGGGAGCTACGCGCGATGTTGGTCGAGAAGATGAAGAACGGGTACACATTGTCGGCGTCGTTCCACTTGTCGTTCTCGGCCAGCTCGGACAGCGTGTCGTCGTGAAGTCGCACGTGAGATAGTTAGTTCCCGGTCTGCAGTGTCGTGTCTCCAGTAGACACAGTCCACCCAGCCGGCGAACATCCGCTTCGCGTAGACGGGCGGCGGGGGTCGCTGGTTCTCAGCCCACTGGTGTTCTACTTTGGGGGGCGGTATGGTAGCGCCCGGCTCGCCACGCTGGGTGGTGGCTTTCGTGAAGCCCGAGCCCGCGGCGCTGGCCCGCCGGCCGTTGTGCTGCCGTTTGGCGCCCATGCTCCTTCCGGCCATGTTACGTTTTTGAAGTTTTAAGGAAGAGTGCAATTAATCACAATCAATCACCGGCACTGCAGTGGACTCTCAGAGCCCACTAGTGTACCAGCGAATTTACAACCGCACTCACACACACGAACACGCAGTCACACGCAATTGAGATCACAAGTTTAGCAAACTTACGTGATGGGGGTTATACAAATTACGGGAACACAATTAATTAATTTATTCAGTGGCTACGTCGATAGTCACTTAAGGGCTTTACCGCAATGAGAGTCAAAGTAGGGCCGAGATTCTGCGTACATGTGGGGACAATGTTTTCAAGCGTTGGTTTACAGCGGTCCGCATGCACTACATAAATCTTATCATTAGTGTCATTATAAATAGTTACAAGCGGATGAGCGTAGCAAATGCATTCGTAGGGGCCTAAAAAAAAGCAGCAAATTTTTTACAAGGGCCGGTCTGATCTGTCAAGCGCGGAGTGAAAATACGGACCGCTTGGCCTGGCTTCAAATTCAAATGGCGGGCGCGGCGATTGGCGTAGTATTGCTCTTTCAATTGAGCATTCCTAAGCGCGGTATGCGCCGCATTGCGCGCCGCCGAGAGACGCTGCGCGAGCTCGGTAGGTTCGCCATGCTTATCTGTCGACTCGGGTAGCATTGCGCACGGCGCGGGGGGCGTCAACATTCTTTCCCATAGCGACGCGGCTGGGCGCCCAAACAAAAGTGCGTATGGCGTGGTGCCCATTGCCGGGTGTTTTGACGTATTGTATGCGTGCACCGCGGCGCCTAAATGGTAATCCCAATCGGAATGGGTCTGGTTTACGTAATGGGACACGATTTCCATCAGAACACCGTTTCGGCGCTCCACCATTCCGTTGCCTTTTGGCATATACGCAAATGAGCGATGCTGAAGGGTATTGAAATACAATAACAATCTTTTGAATGCCCCTTCGACAAAGCTTGGCGCGTTATCGCTCAAAATGGCGCCGGGTACGCTAAATATGGGAAGAATGTGTAGCAAAAATGCAAACGCTACAGTATCCTGCCGGATATCGGGTACCGGCACGGCGATACCGAATCGCGTGCACTGATCAACGAAAACCAACACGTGTTTATGCCCGCGTCACGTGTGTGGCAACGGGCCAACGGCGTCGACTGCGATGACATCGCCGGGAGATCGCGCGATTTTCCGGCACACCATCAAAGTCTGCATCGACTGCCTGAGCCCTTTTCGCGCACAACACAAAGGGCACGTGGCGACCCAATGCACGCTTTCCGGGCGCATATTTGGGAACCACGCAAATTCCTGCAATCGTTCAAAAGTTTTCATTATTCCCAGATGTCCCGCTGTGGGGTGATTGTGCGCTAGTTTGAATACTAGCGGGCACAGTGAGACTGGAATACACACAGGATCATACAACTTGATCCCCGGTACTATTGAAGCCTCAGCCCTTTTTCGCATGATTCCATACTGATCAATAAAAAACGGTGTCATGCAATGCCCCGGCGCATCTTTACAAACTTCCATCAAATTTACTATATACGCTTCTTGCATTTGCAAGCGCTTTAATTCAATTATGGGAACAAACGGGGGCAAAACGTGATCAGTGTGAAACCCATTAACGCACACTTTGGTAGCCGCGGGGCCACCAGCCATTGTTTGTGGACCTACGGTAGTGAGTCCGGTAATTGGCTCGGCTTCATTGTTCGCCGGCTGTCGCGTGTCCATTGTCCCGGGGTTGCGGTCATGCGCTGCAGACTCCGCCCTCGCCCGCGCACGCGTCCTCATTGGCTCCTTGGTAGGCGCGCGTCTGGAAACAGTAGCTACCGTATCCCACGGGTCGATTGCGGTCTGCGTCGCGACATTTTTATTGTGTGACATTTTAATTAGTGCAAATTGCTCAAATGCCTCGTCAAGTTCTAATTTCTCGTCGAAAGTTATCGGCGCATCGCGCCTTCGGGATAGAGCATCTGCGAGCTCATTGCACTTCCCTTTCAAGTGCTTGAATGTAATTTGATACGGGGCAATGGCCAACGCAAACTTATGCAATGCGGCGTGTGGTGTAGCTTCCAAATTGGGGTTCTTTACCCAAGGGATACTTTTTGCATCGGTCCACACTTCAAAGGGGCGTCCCGCCAGGTAACAATGCCAGTTTCGAACGCTCTCAAAAATTGTGTAAGCCTCTAGAGTGATGGCGGGCCATCTGCTCTGAACCTCGGTCAACTTCCGGCTGTAGAAAGTGCATGCATGCAGTCCAGACTTTTCGTCAGCGCGCTGCACCAGCACTCCAGCGACCGCAATTTGTGATGCGTCTGTAATTACGATGAATGTTTTATTTGGGTTCGGGTATTGCAAACAGGGACTGTGCAATAAAATTTCTTTTAATTGGAAGAAGGCTCTCAGGGCCTCAGGGTTATCATTGAGATCTACCGGCGCATTTCCATCGTAGTTCTCACGCGGGCCGGTGCGTGTCAAATTCGATAGCGGCACTGCTATTTCGGTGCACCTGTGGATCATGCGTCTGAAGAATCCCACTGCTCCCAGAAACCCTTTGACTTCTTTGACAGTTTTCGGGAGGGGCCATTCTGAGATAATATTGCGTTTGTCCATGGGAATGCAAATGCCCTCGCGGCCGATCATGAAGCCCAGAAATTTTACCGCAGTGATGCGTGCAAAAAAACACTTACGGGGACTAATTTTGAAGTTGTTTTTGATCAGTTGATCCAAAATTTGGCCAATGTCACTTAAATGGGTTTTCCAGTCCTGACTGTAAATTAACAAGTTGTCTATGTACAATAGCACATTGCAATGAATCAATCCCGCCATTGCAAGCTCAAAACACCTTTGCGCCAAACTCGGTGAACATTTTAATCCCATAGGTAATCTCTTTAATTGAAATTGGCCAAAAATGTTACGGAATGAGGTAATGTGTCTGTCATCGGGATGCAGTGCAATGTTATAGAAGGCCTGATTAATATCGGCGCTGCTAAAAAAACTTGCAGTTGCTGAGTGCATCCACAGTGTCATCCAGTCTCGGCAATGGAAATTGCGGCGCATGCAAAACCAAATTTAATCGCCTGTAATCAATGACCATGCGTTTAGAACCATCAGGTTTGGAAACGACTAATGTGGGAGCGCAATATGGGCTTGTACTTGTCTCAATGATGTCATGTTCAATTAGACAGCGCAGGTGCTTTTCTAAGTACTGTTGGTCATCCAGGCTCAACCGATACATGCGGCACGCAATCGGTTTTCGATCGGTTAATTGCAGTCGATAATCAACCAATTCGCTGTACCCTATGTCGTACTTGTGTCTCGCAAAAGCGCCTTTGTGCTTCAAAAGTACGGCTGCAAGTTCCTTGCGCTCACTTTCCGATAGTGTTTCGGGCACAGAAAATTCCATTTCATGTCCATCTGGACATTTCACATGCAATGGCTCACCTAATTGGTCTTCAATTACCTTTTCTGGAACGCTTGAAGATACCGGCTCTGTCGCTTCGTTGGCGCGGCACTGCCGTATCCATTCCTCAGGGGGGTTGCCAGCCTTGACTTTCAGAACACAGTCGACAGGCTCAACCAAACCGATTTTTTGTTCCATCTGCAAGGTAACCGGTTGATCACGCACATTTGCGACCCTAATTAGAAACACCTCATCACTTGTTTCATATGCTGCAGATGCGGCGACTATCCCATCCTTCAAATTTACGGATTCCAGCCCAGTGACAGTAAATGTACAGTAGCTAACTGGGGCTGATAGGCGCACCGGCACCATTGCTTCATGCCTCGCCTTGATTTCGGTAGCCGCTGTGACTAATGCAAACACCGCATGAATCTGCACGTCCGGCTTGTGGTTATCGAATGGAATGCTGACACCTACTGAGGGGATTTTTAAGAGGCGCGCGGGCATATCAATTATCATGTGCCGCAGCACATCCGCGCCCAAAATTAAATTGTCAACCAGGCCATCGATGGCTTGAAAAACGACACGAAACGTGTGTCCCCCAATTTCAATGGGCATTTCCAACTGACCAATTATCATTAGCTTGGAATCCGCAGCGCATCGCATGTGGGAAATGGGAGAAGTTTCTTCAATGGCGTCATGTCCATGACGATGCTCCTGAAACACATCTCTGCTGCATAGCGAGCGCATGGCGCCGGTGTCCAGCAAACATCTGTGGTACATGATGCCGTCCATGCACACGGGCACTGCAGGACTGTAATAGACATGCACGGGCCCGTTCCGCCTTGCGACGACAGATTTTATATTTTCCTGTTCGTCTTTTGATAGCGTAATCATTCTGATTCTCTCTACCGGTGGGCTCATGGAAATTTCAGCCATTTCGAGTTGGTGATTATATTCAATTGATGGAAACATCTGTACTGTTACCGTGTCATCTGGTGCGCACTCAGACGCACCTGTAGTCGGATTTAACACGGTCAATCGGCCGTCATAGCTTTTCATAAAGCTACGCTTACCGGCGTCTCTGTGTCTGGTAATTAGCGGCCTTGACTCCCGTTGCAGTCGTCGGCGCGCGCGTTCAATTAGCGTCGTAGCTGCCGGGGGCGCGGCAGCTAACAGAGCTGCTAATAAATACTGACAAGTTACTATGGCGCACACCAGGTAAATCCATATCTGCAGCCATGATCTCAAGGCGTCAAAATCCCAAAATCCCACGCTCACCATTGACCTGGCCATTAATCAATGCGATTGTAAACTACCATCAACTGCATGCGTCGGCATTCCATGCACGCGCCACACAATCGTGTATGAGTGCCACACGTCGTTCAGCGTGGTGGTCGGCAGCAGCTCAGACAAATTGTACATTGTCGTCGCGGCAAAGATCTGATGGTGCACATCCGTCGGTCGCTCGAGCTGCCATCTGTGTGGGAAACTGTGGGTGTTGTAAACGGGGATATGTTCCAGGGCGCCTTTCTCAGGTAAATACTTATACCACTGTCCATGCAATTTCAACAAACGGTTGTGGCGATTTGTGCACGTTCCCATAACCGGCTGGAACAGAAGGGCATTTGTAATTGTATTCAAATGTAAGGTCACGTTCTGTCCATGTAATTTCATTCGAATTGGAACCGTAGCGTGGCACGCGCCTTTACCTGTTTCGGTGCCCAACTGATAAGTCTTTACCGCAAAACACTTATGCACTAGAAATCCGTCTGGCGCCGCCTTGGCCAAAATCTCATTGTCGCGCATGTACCAGCGCGCAGTAGTCGTTGGGTGTTCAGTCATGGCTAGACGGAGAAGTTCCTGGAAATGTTGCACATGCCTACAAGTAGACACGGCCTGCGCGCGCATAGTTTGCTCAGAAGTCTCGTACACCGCTTGCATCGCTGCAGCCAAGTGACCGGTGTCCACTATGCCAAACCCGGGGCGTGCTGCGTGACATTTCTCTCGCACATACCTAATTGGGGGGATTTCGAATGGTGCCACAACAATATCCTGGTCTGATTTCCACAATTTTTTACCACATGAAATGATTTCTTCTTTTGCTCGAAATGACAATGCCAAAGTGTGATCACGCGCGAGCCAAATATCTTGTCTAATTAGCCCAGCTATTTCTTGCCATTTTTCATAGGGGCATTCAGCCTTTGGATTTGGTTTCCAGACTAATTGGCTACCGTCTGGCAGGGTACATGTGCCCTCCTTGTAATTACACTTTGACACTTCCCCTAGCGTACTTTGCATGACCTTGGCGCCGTAGCGCATACGTACATCTCCCTTGAACAACCCACACTGCGGGGTTTTGGTAATTAACCAGCTGCAACAGTACAGCCCATGCCCCGAATAACTCACGTTCGTCGGGTATTGAGTGTCCCATGCGTTGCTCAGCTCGTCCACCGGCTGTAGCGCGCCGTCGTTGCACTTGTGGTACTTCATCATGCTCTCGCACTCCGAAGGATCTACCGCACGCGGCTGCGAGTCAAAATGTTCCAAGGTGACGTCACCCCAGAAGTTTTGGTATGTATGGGCCGACCGCGTGGCCGCTACACATCGATACGCAGTGGCACGATACTCTACCATATTGTGTTTGTAAATTGTGAGTTTCAGAGAAACTGGCTTAGTCAAAGACACAGCAGAATTGACTAACGCGGTGCAGTTAGGCAAGTCGGGGTAGGTATACAGGTCGTAGTGGTTGGTCAGGTCGCTGCACAGCAATGGCGTGTCCGGCATCGTCGAGGCCGCCGCCAAGGGCATCAAGCTCAAGCACGCCATCACCGCGGCGATGGTGAACACTGTAAACAGGGCGCCAAAAATCTGATTATTATACGGCGGTTCAGAATAAGCTCGCTGGCGCGGCACTGCAGACGTTTTGTCTCTGAATTCGGCCATTTTATCAACGCATGTGCTCGAAAACGTATGCGGGGACAAAATCACAGGGGGCTCATTTAGGAATGGGTCTAATGGGGCATCACGCAAAACCCTCCACTCGATTCTAGTGAGCGTGTCATTGTGGTCGTCATGCGGGCGACAGTCTGGGAGCACCACACAATCTTCATCCTTCAGATCATGCATTGCAGTGCGCCGCAGATAATCCAACCAACTCGTACGAAATAGAATCGACGTGGCTTCGCGTTGGTACGCCCAGTGACTAATCCATTGTTCCCGATCGACCATAAGTGCATGCATTTTATAATGAAGGCTAGCTACAGGTTGCTCCTCCATTTCCTCCTCCTCTTCTTCAGGGGCTTCCGGTTCCAGCCCTTGCAATGTCAATAGTTGATCATGATGGAAGAGAATTCTAGCGTAAGACGGCGATGACTCGGTCACGGCCTTGTAAGTGCATTCACCCACCTGTGTCACCGTCGTTGGGTTCAGCAGCGGCACACTGCTACTCTGGCCTTGCTGCGATTCCAACGGTCGTTGCGCCGGTTGTGGTTGCGGGTGCCATCCGATGGCCGCGGGCTGCTGGCTCTGGACGTACACAGGCTGCATCATCTGCAAAGAAGGCACGGTCATAGGTTGACTTAATTGCATTGGTACCCATCCCCCTGGATACCCAAAATTTTGTGGGTATTGTCCTCCCTGTCCACGGCCTCGCCCTCGGCCGCCACCCCTACCGCGCGCGCGAAAGTCACCTCCGCGGTCGCGCTGATTACTATCATTACCAGCAGATGGCTCGGGAGGGGGCTTATTTGGACATTGATAGCGAAAATGATCAGGAGATCTACATTCCCAACACCCATTTTCAAACCTCTTGGGCGGTAACTCACGCCTCGGGTGCGGCGCGCCCATCATCTTAGCTTCCTGGGCGTCGAGCTTTTTCTGACGCTCGTCGAGTGCCCGTTCCTTGGCCTTGAGCTTCGCATTCTCTGCACTCTTGGCCTCCATCGACTGGACCGAGGGGTGCAGGTTCATGGCCATGATGCGCTCCATGACCTGGTTCGACGTCTCGGCGACGATCTCGCTGGCCGACTTCGCATGTTCCTTCTGAACGGTTTCAAGATTTTTGTAACTTTCTTGCATGCGCGCGTTATCAACTGATTCCTTCCAACTTATATTGGCATGCACCGCCAAATTACGCCTGATGTCTTTGTCCAACCCCTGGTGAAACTTGGTGATGCACATGCCTTCCCTTTGGGCGGAATGCAGCATTGGGTATGCGCGCTTTACCACACGTTCCAGTCTGGTTGCCCAGTCCAACACAGATTCAGTGGGACTTTGAGTTGACTCAATGAACTCGCGCTGTGCATGATGCTGAGCGTTCGGATTTGCAAACAGTTCTTCCAAACAATCCATCATGGCTTTGTAATCAAGCGCGCGCAGTTCCCGCCTTCTAGCTACAAAAATAGAATTTGCATTCTTTTGTAAAAAGATAGGCAGCAACTTTTGCCTAGAGCGCATTGAAACACCTAGCGCATCACACAAAATATCCCACTTACGTCTCCAGTCCTTGAAACTTTTGTCAGCCCTTCCTGTGAATGCATTGCACTGCGTAGCCAGGGCGGTCAGCGTAGCGGCTGTGCCGTGCGGCACCTGGTGCTGCGCCAAATAGTCTGGATCCGTAGGATTAGGTGCAGGTGATATCGATCCTGACAATCCTGGGGAGGATGGACCCGGCTGTCCTGCCAAATTAATTACACTGGCAGCTGGTTGGGCCATGGCGTTTGCAGGCGCAGGCGCCGTTCCACTGCCGCCCACTGATCCGCTTACACTCGCCAGCGGGGGCACAGTCTGCGCGGTTGTGTTCCCAGGGGTCGCTCCCGCGCCTAAGGTAGCATTAGCTGCAGATGCAATGGGTGGAATTAATCCCCTATTAGAACAAAACGCCAAAAATTGAGTGGCGGCCTGCTCCAGCGCGCTAGGGTTGCCTACGCTGGTATACATACTCAAGCCTAGCCTAATGGCCTGTAGCTCATTTTTATCTGCTGTGGAAGCATTAACTGAAATCGCCGCGGGTCCCACGCGAGTAAGTTCCCCAGACCACTGGTGTAATAATTGTATCATGCCCGGAAAGGTCCAACCTTCTCTAGTGTACCCAGTGGTTTCCCTGCCCGGGTCCGCCACGGCCGCCGCCATCAAGATCTGGCCCGGCGTCACTTGGTTGGCCGCCGCCGCCGGGGTGGTCGTTATCGTGGTGAGCGTGCCCGGCGCGGTCGTCACACTCGAACCTGGGGGCGGGGTGCTAGTCATTCTACTTTGATTTATGGGAGACGGTCCTACGATTCTGCGCCGTGCTCTATTCGAAGAGACACAGCTTTCAATCGAGCCTTGCGCGGACGCAAGCTCACGTGGTGTAGATGAACTTTGCGGGGCACTTAATTGAAGCTCCCCCAATGAATTTTCCGCCTCTTCGAGCTCTTCGGCTAACGAGGGAAATTCAATATTTATATCTGGGATCGCTACTGGGGTGTCAATTAGATTTACGGAAGTCTCACCACTTCTACGCTGGTATGCAGACGAACTCACGGGCTCGTCTTCACCAGCGTACCCTGCTGAATCAGCCTGTGATCCAGACCCTGTCGACACCGGGGAGCTACGGTTGCTTTTTCCCCACGGTCGTCGAAATAAACCCCACTTACTTGATTTCCGCTGCTCTTGCCCGGGCTCAGCACTTACTGGCCTGTCGGGTCGCAGGAGCGGACTATCTGGTGGGCGTTCTGTTTCTGTGCCTCCACTGGACGCTCGTCGAGCCGCCCCAGTCGGTAGCGCACCTGGCGCGCAAGCCGGCGTATCCCAACGGCTGCCGCCTGTTCCTGCACGTGCAATTCCAAATTGCAGCACTAGCCGGACAACGGGAGTGCTATCCTCTGTGCGTCTGGTCCAAGTCGCTGCTTCCTGTGCGCGCTCGGCTTCCGCTTCCACTTCCTGCGCACCTGCTTCAACTCTTACCTGTTCAACCTCAGCGTCCTGCGCGTCCGCAGTCTGCTGTGCCCTGCGCAAAGCCGCCTCTCGGCGCGTGCGCTTCTGTAGCTGTTCTGCAGCTCTCCACACTTCCTCAACTGACCCTGGGATCGACGCTGGCCCTCCTGACCGCAGCGTTTCCACCCGGCGCGACAGATTGTTTATTGCTTATCACTTAACGGCTTGGCGTTGATCAGGCGCCGCACCGTTCACTGAAGTGAATTAAACAAACCACTCGCGTCTGCTACCAAGTTGTCATGAATCCGTGCATTCAGCTGTTTTTCGTCTACACGATTCACGAGTGTTTTTTACCGCACTTTTCCCTCTATTCCCACTTCACCGGCCGCTTGCCGCTGCAGTGCACTGCACTGGGCCCGGGGGTCCAGGTTATAAATGCGTGTTGTAAATTTTAAGGAAACGTGTCCGAAGATGGTAGGTTTTTCAGAACATGCGATGAACCACTCGGTGGCTCACGCTGTTCCGTTTCCCGCAGCACGCACAGCACTTACACTTAGCACAAGCAGAACGGGCAGAACACAAGCAGAACAAAAGGGGGTCCAAGTTGGGTTGAGAAGAGAGTTTATTTTTAGGGTGATGGAAGAACAGTAGCGGCAGAGTAGAAGCAAAATCAATTTTCGTCGAGTCGAAAAGTTGGGTTGAAAACAACAATTTCAGCTACTTATAAGGCAATTGAAACTACCATAATCGACGTGAATAAAAAGCTAAAAAAGGCATAAAATTGCGAAGGTACAAAATCACTTTCAAATCACATAAGCTCTGATGTAAGCACTTAGTAAAATCGTAATGTACAAATATTCATAAAAACGTAACTAATTGAATGAACAAAATGTGCGGTAATAATTAAATATAATTCATAGCGTCAAATAATAGCTTCATGCGACCTGAGGCTTAATCTATAATTTACAAATTTACTTGGTGTGACAATTACCCACTTCCATAATTACCTACAAATCCCTACTTAATCTAATGCGATTCAAAACAGATAACGACGCAGTGCAACGCATATTTACAAAAATGGAACGAACAAAGTATGTACAAAGGCAATTATGGCATCGTAATCTAACACAGCAATTTAAGCTAACAAGTAATTAGACAGCTAATACAAGCTTACAACTAATGTTAATTAATTAAGATACAAGACGATTAATTAAGCTCATGGGAATGAAAGGCATTGGCGTGAAACGATATGTACAACGATTTCTACATGTCACATGGAAACTTTGTTTGGGGGTTTTATATTCATAAGTTACGGTAGCTAGAAAATGCTCACGGGCGCGAAATGCTTATCACCTCCAACCCCGCGACCCACTATTGTGACTATCCGGTCAGCTAGCGCCCGTGAGAAAGGTTTCAGCCCGATGGCCACACCCTTCCGAGCGCAAGGAGATATTTTTGCTAGGGCGGCGGAAAAGTATTTTTTGGACTGCGACTTGTCACTTGGGGCGTTATCAGAAGCTGTTCCTACCACCCACCGATACTAGATGACGCACGACAATCTAGTCAACATGGGGAGGAACACGGAACAGAGTTTTTATATTTTTTGAGTGAAGTTCATTGTTCCTGGCTTCCGGTCGCCACCTACCTATCAGTCGTCAGTCTCCACCTCTGCCCAAAGATAAGTAAAGGGTAGAATGTGCTTTAGACCGCCCAGAAAGTCACAACAGTGTGCCGGCGAGCTCAAAGGCTGCCACACGTCGCGCCGCAGCATTTCAAGGTGAAAAATGTAAATTCCCCTCTCACCTTATGCCACGTGGAATGTAGTTGCACTTAAGCTAGACATAACTTAGCTAACTTGGCTTAAATAGATTTAGCGCACAAAAATAGTAATTAAAATTGGGGGGTTAAGGGAACGAAATTGTGCAGAGCACTACAACCACTAAAAAACATGGCGAACTCGGTCGGCCCTTGTAGCGGCGTCGATCTTGTGATGCAGTGCTCTGACGGGGTACTGCGCAGCCCACTGCATGGCTGTGCATGCCGTGCAGTCCCCGTTGCCGTTGAAAAGCCATCGAAATGTCTGAGAAAGGTTACCCAAATTTAGTTTACAAATTACATAGTAGTTTACGTTCTGTGAATTATTATTGCATTTGATTGTCTAAAATTTTGTGGGGTGGTGTCTTTCCCATCGTAAAAACGCTCTTACACAAATGAGGCGTCTACTCGCAAATCGTTTTGAGTAAATCGCATTTTAAGTTTCCGATCCAATTCCAGGTTCACCCTGCGTGTCCAATTTGGCTCTCTCGCACCTACCAGTAAGTTCCAAATGTTGACAATAAAGTATCAAATTTTCAGCCCCTTCTCTCAACGTATACGTGAAAAATGGGGTGTCCATAAAATTCCATTTGGCAGAGCAAAACTGTTTTGGGGAGGGAAATGGACTTGTCGACTTCTTGCACTAACGAACATTTTTGTTCCTGGCCTGGATGATTCTCTCTTATGTGCAATTTATGGACTTGTCGACTTTTAGAAGTAGCTGTCCATGACGGACATATCACATTTCTTGCTATTTTTTCCCATAAAAAAGGATGAAGACATGGACTTCTCGACTTCTTGCTCTAAACTAAGTGGACTTGTTGACTTCTTGCTGAAGTTTTTGCATTTTTCACAATTGGCACTATGCCGTATGGGCATGTGAGGTCAAAAAATTTATGGAAATTTATGAAAAATGTGCGGGAGTAGCCCCAGATGACGTTTCCCAGCCTAACGCAAAATTTTCATATTTTGGACTTGTCGACTTTTAGAAGTAGACGCCTCAAATGTAGTGCAGCATGCAACGATAAACACAAAAGAAGTTTTACCTATGGCGGTGACGTATGCTCTTACGTATGCAGTGTGTAGGCAGTAGTGATGTAAAAGCGACCTGGCGCTGGCGGCTGGCGCTAGCGCCAAAGCAAAAAGCGACCTGGCGCTGGTGGCTGGCGCTTGCGCCAAAGCAAAAAGCGCCATGGCGCTTTTGGCGCTTGGCGCTATTTTTGGCCGGCGCCAGGAACAAAATGCCTGGCGCTGGCGCTTGGCGCCATTTTTCTCTGGCGCCATTGGCGCTTGGCGCTATGGGTCGGAAAAGCGCCATGGCGCTTTTGGCGCTTGGCGTCGAAGTTCTAGCGCTTTTCACATCACTAGTAGGCAGTGCCTATGAACACAAATTTTAGTTGTTAATGGTTGAAAAAGGCTGCATGAATGCTTGATAAAACAGATTTATGAACTAAATTTAATCTGTTCACACAAATCAATTGGACAAATTTTCCTGAATATTCTAAGGAAAACATAACTCCCCCTCTCCCTTGAATAACTCACCCCTCAGATAAAACCCTCAAAAGATTCTGAAGAAAAAATAACTCCCACGGGATTTATTCGAGGATTTACAGTATATGTAAGTAAGTATTGTTTAGGAGGAAATGTAAATGTGAATGTTTATCCATATTACAATTTTGAAGTCGGATTCAAGTAAAAAAGCAAATACGTTTATGTAACTTTGATGTACAGCTGAGCATAAAATATTATGATAAAGTAGAGTAGAAGACTTACTGATGACGAAAATCAACATGTCTGATAAATGCTTCATCTTGACTAAGGTTGTAAAGTTAGCTATGTTTTTGCTAAATTATCTTGTTCTCTGCATTGTTCATGCACTGATTTGACATATATTCAGGGTGGTAGTAGATACGGTAGTGTGCCATGTTTCTAAGACAATCATAGATGAATTATTAAAACACACCAAACGTTTACATATACACAAACACCAAACATTTGCAGATTAATAATTGACAGCTAGTTTTCACAGCTCCTTGTTGAAAAGTCATTTGTTGGTTTTCACACTTGTGCAAACACTATGTCAGAATCGCCAAAAGTGGCATACATGTGTAGCTTTTATTCCTTCCATTTAGTTGTTGTGGAAATGAGCAATGAAGAAGTAGAAAATAAATAACAAATAAAATTTTACCTCACATGAAATACACAGTGAAATGTATCTCTCTGACAACTCGCTTCCAACTCGCTGACAACGATTTGTTTGCTGTTGGCAGCGAGTTGGAACATATAGTTGTCAGCGAGTGGCAGCGAGTTGGAACTGAGTTGTCAGCGAGTGGCAGCGAGCTGGCATGTGTTTTCACAGTAGCTGCACACTTGGCAGCGAGTTGTCAGCAAGCTGCACACATATTAATAGCATGTGTTGCACTGGTTGTCAGAGAGCTGAAACCTGCCACTTATAAGTTGGCAGCGAGCTGTCAGCAAGCTGCATTTTCTTGTCAGCGAGCTGCCACCAATTTTCATGCTTGGCAAGCAAGTTGGCAGCGAGTTGTCGGTATCTCATAAATAGGTATCTCATAAATGTTGACAGCATGCACTGATTTCAGGTTTTTAGAATTTTACCAGAGAAAATACTGTGGGACATGTTTATAGCAAATACAGCTTGCTATGAAGTGGCCCAAGTAGTGTGCATCAAGAGCAACATCAACAGCAACATCAAGAAACAAAAAAGTTGAAATAATTTTTTCTACATCTCCTGCCCTTTTTCACATGTTGTTTGACCCACCATTAGATAGAGAAAACTTCACTTCTATACCTCCAAATTTTAACTTTGTGTGACCACCCTGCATTTTAAAGCTACTTTTACAACCTTCTCAGAAAATCTCAGAATAGATAAGATTTTTTGAGATTTATTTTTTTCCATGATTTTCCAGAGAGATGTAATTATATTTTATTTTTGAGAGATTTTCTGAGATTTTAAAAAATATCAGAAACTCTCTCGAATTCTGATATTTATATTTTTTTCTATGTTTTTTGAGAGAGATGTAATTATATTTTTTCTTGAGAGATTTTACTGAGATTATATTTAATAATATTTTCCAAAAATTGACGATTTTTGCAATGCTAGTGGCCACACACACAATGATACATGCTTCAAAAAACAGCTTGTTTCTCTGAATTACCATGCCTCATTGCTACAATTCGTACAATTTGTACAATTCGGCATTCACTGGTAGAACAATGAAAACCAAAGCCATGTTTACAGCATAGTTGTTAGAAAATATTTACATTTTCTCATTGATAATTAAATATGTTGCATGTGTGTGTGTGTTGCATAAAATTAAATTAAACATGTGTGCATTCAAAAGTATACATACCTATTTACATTTGGCTCTTTGTTGGATTTAGCCACATTTATGGGATATACTTTTTGGGGGCCACAGGACCAACAAATTACCCAAAAGTATCCAATATTTTTCAATAGTATACATAAAAGTAAAGTATTTATTTTTCACTCACCCCTGAGTACATAAAACGTGAAGTATTTTATTTTTATTTTCAGATATTTTTGACTAAAGTCGGCAGACGTATCGCCCTACAAACATTTGCGTCAATCTCTCCAGTGGAGAGTGCATGTCGTCATTATTGTGACGCAATATTTTAATGATTGGAATGGATCGGGTCACATATGAAAACTTGGCTCTTATCCCAGTTTCCAGTTGCGTATTATACAAATGCGAGTAAAAAGTCAAAGTTAGCTAAAAATCGTTAAAAGTTGCTCCACTTTGCCAATTTCCACCTTTTTAATCGCTATTTTTGTTTATATACATGGTTATATAGTTAGTGTTAGCGTTTTTTATTCACATTTATAGCGGATTTCGCAATTTTGGCTGGCTGCCAAGTTGCGGACTCTTCCATTGGAACGGAACCAACGAATGAAAAATAAACAAAAACGGTAAAAGGGTCATTTAAACAGTCAAATTTTTTCGCTTGCAACGGACAACGTTGAAACGAAACGTTGAAATGGGCGGCGTGCACGCACGGACACAGCGAAGCGTCCATTTCTCTTTTAATATTTTTTTCTTTTTCAATTCCGAGCGTCCGGGTGGGACCCAAGTTTTGTGTTCGCTCTATTCGCGAGCGAATTCTAACTCTCCGATTTTGTAGGGTGAAATGTCCGCCGACTTTACATGTGTGCTTACCTATATACACATCTTCAACTATTTTTCCCTGTTTTTAGCCTAGTTGCTCCCTTTTTCCCTTCTATGCTTTTAAAAGTCTAAATAAAGCACTATCATAAATACATTTTCTGTACTCAAGTACTTTCAGAAAGTATACGTAAAAGCGAGTACTGGTACTTTTTTCAGAGGAAATGTACGTATTTACTCAGTACTCGAGTACCTATACAGGTATTTTGCGAGTAAAAGTATTTAAATATGTTTTAACAACTATGCCCTCGGCAGCGAGGATGGCTTGCGCTCCCACCCAATGGGTAGGGAAAGTGATGACGCTCGCTTCTATGTTTCCATTGAGAACAATGGGTAGGGAAAGTGATGACAATCACTTTTATGTTTTACATAGAAAAATATACTTACCGTATTACCTCGAAATACCCCCAGGGTGTTTTTTATTTTGCCAGCAAAATTTGAAGGGGTATAATTCGAGGGGGGGGGGGTTATTCGAGGGGGGGGGTCTATTATTTCGCCAGAAATTTTTGGAAATTCCCTGTACTCAGACATATAAAAATCAAACAATTACATAAATGTACACGTGTTTATAGTCATATATGATTGTATATACACATAAACCGTTCCCTAACGTCACTCAATCATCGGTTTAAACTAGGGTGTCAAATTTCCGTTTCCGTTTTCTGTTTCCGCCTTTCCGCAGGAAAATTTTTTACCTTTCCGTTTTCCGTTTTCTGGCAGCTGAAATTTTTTACCTTTCCATTTTCCGTTTTCCGTTTTCCGGCAGCTGAAAATTTTTTACCTTTCCGTTTTCCATTTTCCGGCAGCTGAAATTTTTTTACCTTTCCGTTTCCGTTTTTCCAGCCCATTTTTCTGTTTTCCGGCTGAAAAATTTTTACCTTTCCATTTCCATTTTTCCAGGCCATTTTTCTATTTTCTGGCTTGAATTTCAGTTTTCTGGCATTTTTCCATTATTTTTCCAATCTGTATTTATCTTTTTCCACTATGGTGTGTTTTTCTACCAGGTTCTTGTATCATTCATAATTTTTATCTGTATCCAAATCTGTATCGAACATGCTCACAAAGACGTGAAGAGAGAGACATGCTCACAAAACTCAGAATCAAGATGTTTGCTGCCGATGGCTCGATTCTGCTTGGAAATCCCAACTACCCGGCCAGTCTGTGCAACATCACCACACAAACTGATTTGGCTGATTTGTCAACCTGCGACATCAAGTTAAGACCACCCACCTATCAATTTGGGAAGACTGCTGATTCTGCAAATGTTGCCAAATGGTCAAGCCCTAATGCAACACATCAAGGAAAGTGCAGCAGAAGTCCAAGTCGATGGATGTTGGATAAAAGACCTGGTGTCAAAGCAAGACGTGAAATTTGTTCATTTGATTGAGGAAACTCTTTTGTGTATAAGCTTTTCTGTTTTCCCATGCAAACATTGTTCAATTGGTTTTTGTAACTTTCAGATATGTGAAACTTGTAAACTCTGTTGTATCTCTTACCTTTTTATGATTATCTGAGGTCATATAATCCGGTTACCCCCCGAGGAGTTGAGTAGTAGTGTAGATGGGGTTACTACCAAACCCGCGATTGTTATGTTTCAAGTGCACACCACCTGTGACCTTTTGTGATGCATGTTCAGTTCAGCACTGTGCAATAAACTTGCTCTCCCAACTATGTCTTAGGGTTGTGGGTCCCTGTGTCAACCCACATCTACTCCAACTTTATTGTTGTTGTAGTGTATTTTTGCTACCTTTTGATGATTTTTTGTTGGTTCAGTTAAGCTTGAACTACAAGTGAAGTTACTGGCATGATCCATAGTTGCAGAATGTACAGCTACCACAATCAAAGCCAAACAAGCAAACCTGCATGCAAATTTGTCCATTTCCGTGCAAATTTCACTTAATTTTTCCCGTTTCTGTAAAAATTTTGCTTTCCGTTTTGTGTTTTCCAGCATTTCATTTTTCCGTTTTCCGGCTGATAAATTTTTTTTACCTTTCCGTTTTCAGTTTTCCGCTGCGTGAAATTTTTTTACCTTTCCGTTTTCCATTTTCCGGCAGAAATTTTTTTTTTACCTTTCCGTTTTCCGTTTTCCGTAAAGTGAAAATTTTTTACCTTTCCGTTTTCCGTTTTCTGTAAAGTGAAAAATTTTTACCTTTCCGTTTTCCGTTTTCTGTAAAAAAATTTTTTTGACACCCTTTAGTTTAAACGTGTGTTCACATGTGTTTTATCATGTGTTTTAACGCGGGCGCGGTCCAGGTTGCCTGCCACACATACTCCGATTGAAGATTCCCCCATGTAATCTTGGCAAAATGCCAAAACAGCGTTTGGATAGAACAGGTTGGTACACACACATCACATACATGTGTCAACTAGTGTGTGAGTCGCCATGAGCGACCATTTCCGGTTTAGCATTTCGCGGCCATTATCGGTGATGCGGACGTAAATCCCGCTTTTTACTCTCGTTCATACAAAATCCAATTGTATCCAATTGTATCCAATACAAACTTGGAGTACAGTGTGCGCAGAAATTTATGTGCGTATTGGCACCGACCCAAGTGCCACTGTTACTCCGCGCACTCGCGCCAGCCTACATCTTAAAACTGCACGCGAATTTTGGCCCGGCCGCGCGCCCCGTTTTCCCTATACAAACTTGTGATTTTTATAAACCTATGAACTTATGAACCTTTCGAGGCCCACCACGCGCTTGAAAATAGGAATTGTGGGTCGAGCGTACGCACAGGGGGCTAAAATTATGTCGGTTCTCTGTCAGATGTAAAAATCGTAGAAATTTAACTGTCGTTATTGAGCTCACACACAAAAAAAGGCGAGCCTGACGGAACGTTCGTGATTTTTGGGGTTAGCGCTAGTGGGCATTTACACGAAAGTGGGCGGAGCTTACGCTGACCGCTGCATGCAAAGCAAAATATCTGCGCACACTGTAGTGCTAAGATTACCTACGTGACCCGACCCGCCACGATCCCGTTTGTATTCCCTGGGTTTTC
Source organism: Sphaerolaimus hirsutus (assembly GCA_964036195.1). NCBI lineage: Eukaryota > Metazoa > Nematoda > Chromadorea > Monhysterida > Sphaerolaimidae > Sphaerolaimus > Sphaerolaimus hirsutus. The sequence goes on along the minus strand of OZ038455.1, from coordinate 13,440,409 downwards.
ACTGCACTTTGTATCCAAAACTAATCTCTGTATATAATTCCGATTTTGTGCCATTTAAATAAAAATAAAAAGCAAAATTAGTGCCACTCTTTCCCCATCCTGAATAGAGAGCAATTAGATGGTTGGGGAACCACGGTTACTTTTAATACTTTTAATTTCCCACCCCAAATAGTGCATTCACCCCGGTTTTGGTGTTCTTTCCCAGGCAGCCGAACATGGATCGACAATAAACCAGGAATATGAACCATTCGGAGGACGGAGGAAGAATATGGCTTGTAGCCATCTGGTGAGTGTATGTGCAATCTAATGTACACTTCGGGAAAAATGTCTTTATGTTCCTGGCGAGGAACAAAAAAATCAATGTCTCCCCAATTAACGTGCGACCTGTGTCGGAATATAAATGGCATGAACTATCGTAGATTAGGGTGCCTTTATGCCGCATGTCGATGTTTAGCTTTCTAGGTGCTTTGCTGCTCGTTTGACGGCAATCCAAAGTAAAATTTCCGGTAGTAAAAAGTCTTCACCGTTTTTGTGAAAACATTATAACAACGAAAACAACATTAAAATGATGAATAAGACCTGCACGCAACTCTTATTTATTGTTTTAACATGTCTTTACTTTGTTATAATGTTTTCACACAAACGGTGAAGACTTTACTACTGGAAATTGGACTTTGGATTGCCGTCAAACGAGCAGCAAAGCACCTAGAAAGCTCAAAATCGACATGTGGCATAAAGGCACCCTAATCTACGAGAATTCATCCCATGTATATCCCGACACCGGTCCCACGTTAATTGGCGAGACATCGATTTTTTTTGTTCCTGGCCAGGGAGTGTACGGTTATTTTGTGTAAAAATTGTAAAATTATACTGAAGATGTATTTGTTTCGTATTCATCACGTTTTCGTTGTTTACGCGCTTAATGTTTGTCCAATTGTTTCGCCATAAGTAGGTATAGGATCAGCATGAAATTCCGCATCTTTTTGTGTTTCTACAGTTGAAAAACAATCGATTGTTTTAAGCTGCCCGGTAAAAAATCAACTAAAAAAATTAATCCTTTTTCTCTGGAATCGCCTCTGACTGAGGGGACTAACGATGGAAAACCCTCCGAAAAAAAGTATTTAAATTTTTAAGTGTTTTTTCCAAAATGAATTTTCGAATTTTTCCTCGAATTAATATTCAAATTTTGAATTCAAATTTCAAATCTTTTTGGTTAATTTTCGAATTTTTTCGGGTGATTTTTGAATTTTTTATATACTTTTCGAATTTTTTGGAAAAATATTCAATTAAGAGCTTTAAGCTGTTAAGTAGTTATGTTGAAATAGTTATGGCTACTCGGTGCATTCCTGAGCATTCTTCTATGTGACTGGGTCCGCCCATAGCTGAGATTGGGTGTGGCTGTTATGGGGAGTCCACCAGACTTTTGTGTCATTCCATTCTGTTGTACATTTGCTGATTATATAATTTCATAAATTTTATGTCAATGTGACCCTGTATTTATGTGATTTATATATATATATATTTAAATTTACCATAAATCCTTGAATAAGTCCCCCTCAAATAACTCCCCTTGAATAACTCACCCTCGAATAAGTCGCCTCAAAAATTACTGATAAAAAATACCCCCGGGGGACTTATTCAAGGATATACAGTATTTATATGAAGTATATGATGATGTTCAGAAAAAAAATTATTTTACATGTTGAAATACTGGGTTAAATTGGCATAATAAATTTATACATCACTTATCCAGCCTCAAAAATGGAATCTACAGGTTGTGCATATCATTTTAAATATTTAACGGTCCAAATCGGCCAAGAAATGGCCAAGTTATTAAGCTTCAAAGTCAACAAGCCAGATCTCAGCCATGTAAAATCAACACCTTTTTATTGCCCCCCCTTATCTTGGGACTGGAGGACGATTCAAGGAAACAAAACAATTTGGTCGACGTGCAACAGAATGGGGGACACAAAAGTCTGGTCGACCCACCCCCTAAACTGCCTTTCCCGATTCCAGCTATAGGTCCGCTACCGATGCCATTTCAATGTTCATTGACGTTTTTTTCTAGTTTCGATAGACTTTTTCAGACGCACCGCGTATCTATTATCGATCGATTTAGCACATTTAACGTAAGAATGTGTTTTATGTCCTTCAATTCCCTGAAAAATTCGAAAACTATTTTTCAATTTTCGAATTAAAAAAAAAATCGATTTTTAAGTGTTTTTTTCAGTGGTGGAATAAAAATTCGAAAATTCCGAAAAAATTCGAAAATTCTAAAATATTTTCGAATTTTCGAATCTTTTTTTGCCATCGTTAGAGTGGACATAGATGAATTAAAGCCATTTAACTTGATAGCAAAGGCACACTTATGCTTTCTGTGATAAAATAATTACTGTAGAGCTTTGAAAAAGCTTCAAAGTCAGTGGGTTTCAATTTTCAAAGAAATAAGTTTGTTGTTTTGCTGTGCAAATCACATTTCATTGACCTTTTGTAATTTTGTCTGCAGAAATTGCATGTTTTTGCTGACAAGACAATATAAATTATCTTTATGATATTTATGTTGATGTCTGATATTTATGAAAACACATGGCATAACCATGTATACTTCCTGTGATTATTCTCAGCCTACCTTACACGCTTAAAAGCATACTGAAATGAATCAAATGAATGATTTGTTGTAATAGCCATGAAAATGCAACCTACCGTAAATCCTCGAATAAGTCCCCGGGGGAGTTATTTTTTCGTCAGAATATTTTGAGGGGGGAGTTAATCGAGGGGGGGAGTTGTTTTTTCCTCAGAATATTCAGTACATAAGTACGTACATCGCCGCTCTAAGTAAAGCATTCTTTTGTGTTTACGTTGCATACGCAGCACTGCCTTTGCATTCGATGAATCAGACCATTGCTTTTTTGGTCTGTCTGGTTTCATCGAAATGTTTTTATGTGACACGACTTCGTTGCATCGAACATAGGGGGGAGTTATTCGAGGGGGGGAGTTATTGTTTCCTCAAGCTCGCAACAGGGGGGAGTTATTCGAGGGGGGGGGACTTATTCGAGGATTTACGGTATGTTTTGCCTGTGTGAAACGGTGTCCTTGCGTATTTTACACAGTGCTTGAGTATCAAATTTTTTTGACGGTTATTTGAAAAAACAGGATTGGGTGCTGCGATTTTAAAAAGTCGATTGCTTAAAAATCGCTAGCAACCATGTATTTATGTTGCTCATTTTTAGGTTATTCCTACTTTCGATATTTGTAAAAATATGTAAATTTCGCTCAACACTCACATTTTTTTCAATTCCTTGCTTTAGGGATGGCTATGGTTTTTTTTCAAAGGTTTTTTTTAATAAAAAACGTTTTATTTAAAAAAAACCCAACCATCGAAACCGTTTAAAAAAACCTTGACCAAATTTTTTTGTACTAAGCACCAGAGTTGTTTAAATACCGGTATTTTTGTAAAGTGTAAGCGTAAATACACTTTCTAAATTTTGAGTATGGATACCAAAAGTGTAAGGTACCGTATTTCTTCGATTTTATTGACTGTTCATTTACATTGCCTTGCTCGTTTACATTGTCGGGTCTGCGGGCCTTCTGAAAAATACATTGCCATGTTCGAATACATTGGCGTATGAACAAAAAGATGAAAAATAGATTTGATTCATCACTTTGTTTGCCGCTCTAAGGAATCTAACAACTCTACTATTGCGTAAATTCACCTAATTTATGATGAACACAGAGTGTAGTTTTCATTATACTTATTCCACATTCATATCTAATTAAGAAATGCACATGAAAAAAACAGTGTGGAATATACATTGCCATGTTCATTCACTTTGCCCTGCTCGTTTACATTGCCCCCCAAAATGGCTAATGAAACATTACATTGGCGGTCAATAAAATCGAAGAAATACGGTATTTTTAAAATACCTAGGAAAGTGTAAAAAAGTGTAAGTGTAAAAAATTTTCTAGACAGAGCTCTCACTGTTGAGCGGAGTTGTTAGAATTACTGAACTTTTTTAAAAGTATATGTAAACGTAAAGTATTTTTATTTTACTCATCAAAAAGTATAGAAAACGTAAAATACTTTTCTTTTACTCGTACGTACGCGTAAATGCGAGTACAAAATTTTATTCCCAGTAAATTGCAAAAGCGAGCACTTTTTTTCAGCAAATATGTCCCACATGGACTTCACAGAAATACGTTTTCTTTACGCGTATGCTTCAAAAACGTACGCGTACACGTGAGTATGTTACTTTAAAAAAAAGTATATGTAAACGTATTTACCGCGTACTTGCGTACGCGTATTTTTCGAGTAAACGTACGTACCTTTAAACAACTTTGCTGTTGAGCATTAGAAAACACCACTGTTTTCACCTTTAAATCAATTTATTTGTCATTTTCATGCATTATTTCACATTTTACTGCCTTTTATGAAACATTTCGGACTGTAACAAGTACTGTTCCCTAATAATGGCACTTTTTCAGTGTTGATATTTTACTGATTAAGCAATGTGATACACACTGTTTAAATGCAAGAATGGACATGCAGCAAATGTCAATGCAAAAGCCAGTTGACTTCGTGTCAAGCTGGTGAATTTTCATTGATCTTGTCCTTTTTACAAAAGTATGATGGAACTGTAGAATACCATGAGTAGCGATCAAAGGTTGGAGATCGAAGGATAGTTTGTACATTTGCCATATTTTCTACATTCAATGCATAACTGCATGTGTGCACTGTGCAGTTATTTTTTGTACATGACCCTATTTTATGCTTTCTCAAAAGAATAAAACGGCCATCTGAAAGAAAAAAATACACTTTCTGTACCCAGGTATTTTGCTCAGGAAAGTGTAAAAAAAGTGTATGGGTATTTTAAGAAAGTGTAAGTGTAAATATAAATACCCATTTACTTGGGTATTTTGGGTAGGTGTAAATACACTTTCACAACTCTGCTAAGCACTAGGTATTTAGCAATTTTTTGGCAAGCGCGCAATTTCACATGCACATTACTTTATGTGGTTGTTTTAATTGGTTTTGCAGCTTTGTAGTGTAAAAGCTTCCATTTCTTTATGCTATTGTGCCATAATAAGCCTTGATATGTTAGTGTAGTATATAATATACAGTCAATGTGCCTCCATATTCTGGTACAGTGTGAAAAATCACTTCTAATGAGTTAGCCTTCTATTTCAACCTTATTTAAACACTATTCCAAGGCCAACTTCACTTAGTCACAAACATTCGACAAAAGCCGATATACGTAATAAGCAACGATGGAAAAAACACAGAAATTGAACACAGAAACTCATTGAGTTTCTGTGTTTTTGTTTTACACAGAAACACGGAAACTCACAAATTTTGAAAAACTCAAAACTCAAATGAGTTTTTTTTTGGAGAACACAGAAACACAGAAACACGGAAACAGAAAAGTTTTTTGAGTTCTTGAGTTTTTTTCAGTGAAGTGGTTGAACACATTTTCAGAATGCACATGAATTCAGTTAAACTAAACAAGATAAGATATGCATGTATAGCATGTAAATATGTACATAATGTATTCATATTTTATGATGGAACCAAAAATAAATTAAAGATGGCATGCACATCTCCTGGTGGACATGTTTAAATATAGTTGTAGTTCAAATCAATTCCGTAGTCTTCCATACAGTGCACATCCATTCAAGAATTTTGGAGTAGTGCGTAAATTGTCGTTTGTGAGTATTTTGTTGATGCTGGTGTTGCGATGTGGGTGGATGTCCTCATTGAGGACATTTTTATGGACTTTTTCGACACTTGAAGGAATACACATATGTTATGTGGGGTTAAAACATGTGCAAAACCAATATTTTATAAGAAAACCACTGTTTCCACATCAAAATGCTGTAAATCAGAATTTTTGGGGGAAAAACTCAAGTTTTTTTGACAAAAACTCGAGTTTTTTAGAAAAAAACTCAAAAAACTCGAGTTTTAACAAAAAACACAGAAATAAAAACAGAGTTACTCAAGTTTTTTTCAAAAAAAAAAACTCAAAACACAGGTATTCATTTTTGAAAAACTCAAAACACAGAAAGTGTTTTTTTTTGGAGAACTTACCCATCGTTGGTAATAAGTCGACATAAAACGGATGTTTTTGACAGAAATCGCAACTTATAATGATATACCATGGCTCCACAGCCATTATATGGCTTAATATAACACCACAAAGTACTGTCACCTGTCTGATATACCTGTATATGTTGACTCATAGCCATATCTGGGAGCTTTTGAACAAACGGTTTTATTTTAAAATAAAACCCTGTTTTAAAAAAAAAACGGTTTTTATTTTTAAAAAACCCTGTCGTTGAAAAAAAAACTTTTCGGCCATCCCTACCTTGCTTATCACTTGACACTTATTCCAATCCATTCTTATTTTTGGAATAAGCGCGACAAGACGCTTCAGATACTGCAAACCCCCACTTTTGTACGACTTTTGTGATATCGATTTCCCCTCTTATTGTATTTTATATTTCGCTTGCTCCTGAGTAGGCTGTCAACTTTCCGTTTCCCGTATTCCAAATAGGTACAAATTTTTCCCCATTTCTATTTCGAATTACTGGCTGCTAATTTTGTTCCATTCTGTTTCCCCTTTTTCCAGATCATTTTTCATTTTCTAGCAATTTTTCTTTATTATTCTACAATGTTTGCCACTTTGCATCATCACTCATTTTCCATTTTCTCGCAATTTTTCTCTCTTTTTGTCTCATTTTCCATTTTCCGGCTCAACTTTCATTGGGCCAGTTCCGCAGTGGAGAAGCGAGAAGTAAAATGGCAAAAACGAAGTGAATTGACAAGTAAAACAGCAAAAGCAAAGAGAAAATACGTTTTATATTTTACTTCGCTTTTGCCAAGTTACTTGCCATTTTACTTCTCGACTTGAGGAACTGGCACCAGTTTTGTGTTTCAGCTAAACTTGTAAACTGTTTTTTTTCTTCAATGAAAACCACCGCCAATGATAATGTGTACATGCATGACAAAAAATGAATTTGCATAAATAGTGGCTGAAGTTTAAAAAAATGGTTTCGATGGGTGTTTGAAAAACATTTTTTTAAACACCGAGCATAGTATGATGTCATTTATAATATCACTGGTTGATAACGTAAGGCTTTCAATAATGTACTGCCTTGTATGAAAGCACACCATCTTTTCTTTCATAACTACTGAGAATCCATTGAAGAAATGAAAAAAGCAGAAGAAAGCAAGTGTATGAAATCACAATGAAAAGAAAAAATTAACCATTTTTGTCAAGTTCCAACCAAAGAAATCGCATAAGACATAAATTAACATGATTTATAAAAATTGTTGCTATTTGATAAAAATGATGTGATATATCATTGCAAAATTCTCTGTGGATCTGGAAAAACTGCTCAAAGTTTTTTTTGATAATTAGGCTGTTTATAAAAATTATAATTGTCCTACTCTATCAATGGTGAACATAAATGAGGCAGTTAATAGTAGTGGTGTAAACGCACCAGCATAAAGCACTATGGTACCTGGTACTTTGGGACGTTTTTGCCATATTGCCCTGTAGCCAGCGGTGCTCTGCACTGCAGTTCAGAAAAGTGCCATGGCGCTTTTTGCGCTGGACTATACTTTCCATGGCATCGAAAACAAAAGTGCCTGTCACATTTTTTGGCACTGGTGTCAAAGCAAAGAATCACGCACCATAATTTGTGCTTGGGTTGCAGAAATCGTTTTTTGACACTTTTTACATAACTGGTTGGTAAAGGTATTTAGTAAGAATACGGGACAGGAGTACAACTAGTACCTATTCATATATCAGAATGATTCATACACGATGATTTGCAATTTGCATCACGATTATCACAGAAAACAACGCTGTGTTAAAGGCACTGGTTGACTGCCATTAGATATTCCAACAAAAAGTGTTTGAAAACTATACTGCCCAGAGTAACACAACAAACAGATTTACCGTATTTTCTCTAAATACCCCAGGAAATTTGTTTTTTGCAAGTTTGAAGGGGGTTAGTTCGAGGGAGGAAGCTTATTCAACAGGAGGGTCTATTATTTTCCCAAAAAAATTTTAATGAAATTCGACATACTCAGATGTAGAAAATTCCACCAATGCAGAGACTAGAAGTGTTTATAGACATAATTATATAACTGACTGAGGCGTCTATTTAAAAATGCAAGTTTGACTAGATTTGGGTGGTGGTATTTCGAGGAAAGCGGGGTCGTTATTTCCAGATCTCGCTCAGACGTGGTGGTATTTTGAGGGGGTTAATTCAAGGAGGAGGGGTGAATTTGAGGAAATATGGTATTTTCCCATACTGGTTACTTGTAATGTGCATGCATGTGATAACGTTGATAATGAATGTAGACAGCACGAAAACTAGGTCTGATAAGTAGGTGTCAAAGAAAAATGCAACATATCTGATGAAAGATTATCTCTATGATATCACTTAGTAAGAGTTTTTCACCCAATCTTCATAAAATAGTTATTGCAAAAATGCTTGGGTGGTCTGATAAGAATCAAAAATCTTCCTTCCCTCCTGGTATAAGATTATGTCAGCCCACTGAAATGCGACAATCTTCCTTAGGTCCTCCCCATTCAATGCGTCCTTTTCTTTCTTGCTCCTTCTTATAGCCGGTCTGAAAATTTTGCCTGGCTCGTGTGTCGGTACCGCTTTTTTAGGTGGACCGGTTTTGGTATTGTTTGGTCGTGTTTGCGCAAGCTGAGAGGTTCTGCCCTCATTGACAAAATATCGACTCTTGGGCCAGTTTAGCTTCTGTCTGAAAAGTGTATGTTATTCATACCCACATTTATGTTTACATCCCTATCTTTATGTTTTTAGTAATGATGGAATGGCGCTGGTGCCCTTTAACGGCGCCAAAAGGCGCCAACGCCATGGCGCCATTGGCAACCGGCGTCCTTTTTCGTGACGCTATCTGGCGCCTGACGCCATTCTTTCAAATGGTGCCATGGCACTCGGCACCATTTTCGCTGGCGCCCGGCGCCATTGTTTTGGATGGCGCCAACATATCGGAATGAACAGTTAAATACATCTTCCACATTCTACTGCTTTATCTGCTAAATGATATCATTTGGGTTGTATTTTACACAATTACCTTTGTAATTTTTTGCTATCATTGCGATTTTGATTGTTATAATTATACGCAGCGCACATCACATTTAGTATGAAAACCTACCATAACCCATCTGAATAATGAACCAAAATTATGCAGTTTTTCATCATAACATTTCGTTTTTACTATGGAAAAATAAATTACGAAATTTGTCATCAGATTTTATTCATTAAATTATAGTAGGTTTTGATACTAGGTGTGCTGTCCGCCGAGTATACCACATAAACTGCAAATATTCAAATATGCCGCATACATACATTCAATCTAAAGTAATTTTCTCTCAACCCTACATACAGTGATGGAAAAGCGCCAGGAAAAATAGCGCCAATGGCGCCATGGCGTCATTCAAAAAAATAATCAATGAGATGGCGCCGTGGAGCCATTTTCTCTGGCGCCCTGCGCCAATTTTTGGGATGGTATCATTGTCGCCTGGCGCCATTCTTCCTGGTGCTTTTCCATCGCTAGTCTAGTAATTTATTGGCCCCACACACGCTAGTTGACATCGACACCAAATGTCAACTGGTTCCGTTCCTAATTCAACGATTGCGTTTGAACGTCGTTCGTCCACTCGTCAGCAAGCTTTGAATCGGGACCGGCAAGAGTTGACATTTGGTGTCGATGTCAACTAGCGTGTGTGGGCCCATTATATTCAACCTGCTACAAATAAATAATGCATTCTACGGTGTTAGATGATGTTCACAGTTTTACCTTTTGACACCTTTTGCAGACTCGAATATTTACAACAATTCGATACTTTATACTGGTCGTAAACACACCTTAACATGTCCAATGCAATAACGCTCTTGCTGCTGAGTCCAACAAAATCTAGAGTTTTCATATATTCTACAACAAATTGGATGCCAGCCAAGTCCGTTCTTTCGCCTGACCAGCCCAGCTCTTTGCTCTGACTATTGGTCAGGATGAAATGCAAATTTTTGTACCTCTCTAGGTTCTGGGTCAAATTGTGTTCGAAGCCATAGGTCGAGATGCGGTAGAATATGTCCACACACTTTTTGAATGGTGGAATGTCCTTGGTTTGATATCTGTAAATGTTAATTCATATAGGTAACCCTTTCGCTTTGGTTAATTTGAAGGATCGTGTGAATAAATGCCGTATTTTCTCACCATTGTGTGAAAATTGGGGCAAAATTTCTCAAAAATCGATCAAAATCTCAAAAACATTTCTTCCGGGATAGATATATAACTGATCGGCCTCCGGGATAGATAGATGGCTGGAGGATTTGGGAGGGGTTCCCACAACTCCCCAGCCAACCCACCCCCTACTAAACCCCTGCTCGTTGTGTGTAACGTACGCAGACGTAGAAAATGCAACGCAATGCAAAAATGAAATTATGGTGGAATTATCCAAGCCAAAACGGTAAACTAACTTGGAGTTACTTAGCATATTATAATAGCTGATAAACTGTTCCACTGGCTCCCTGAGTATAGTAAATCTGAACGTCCCAGATGAAGCTAAATTACGCCTGTTCACTGCCCATGAACTGGTGTTGCCAGCGTTTCTGTTGATTTTCAGCCATCTTGACAGAAATTCCCAGTTTTCCTAAATGGTATTTTGGCGTATTGAAAAGGGCATTGAATAAAAAATTTATGTTTTCTATTTGTCATTGTACATTACATTGGAAAATACCAATCGTTTTACCTTTAGATGGGTCTAACACTGATTTCTATGTTTTATCTTCATGTGCTTTTTGAAATTAAATCTGATACCATATTTCTTCTAATAGAAGGGCAGGTCTCGAATAGAAGCTACACAAAGTGCTGGAATTGTGCCAAATGCATAACAAATGAAAATATCAGCGGACACTGTGATTTAGTGGCTTTGGTATATCGATTTGGTGCTTTTTTAATATCAAATCTTGAATGAACTCTATGTATTGTCATTGTATGTACTGCCTGTGATGTAAAACTTTGAAAAAGCTTGGAGAACTTAAAAAAGATAGGCTGAAAAGTTGACAAAAATAACAAAAGGTCGGTCTTCAATAGAAAGGCAGGTAAAAAAATTGACGTTAAATAATAAAAGGGAGCCCTTCTATTAGAAGAAATACGGTGAATAACTCTCACTCAAATGTTTCTGATCACAAATGGATCCACAAATTCACAAATTTCAAGATCCTGTTCCAAATTTCACAAGCCCAGCATGGCTAAATAAATGTGTGTCGTAGTCAGAATCCATCTCCAAAAATATTAATAACAATACAGCAAAAACAGTCCAGTTCACATGCTTGACATATGAACACATAAATACATATTTATGTAGCCCATTTTCTGTGTATGACTACATGTGTGCAGCAGGGGTATCTTGAATTTTGACCCTCCGAGTGGTTGGATAGATAGCAAATCGCTCCTCCGGAGGGATAGATAGCTGAAAAATTTTCTGGGGGGGGGGTTGTGGTGGTTTGATATATAGGCTTTTTCGGGGCATAGAAGGAAGAAAAGGGAGAAAAATCGCTAAAAGTAGGTGTAAAATAGCTCAAAATGTGTATACAAGAGCATATAGTACTTAAAATAGCTGAAAATAGGCAGTTAGACGCATGAACCAGTGATTTTGAAGGTGGAAATCTATATATAGGTATGAAAAATAGCGATTTTGAGCGAAAATTGGGGTATAGTTTCTGAAAAATCGTTCCAGATAGGTAGATAGCTGAGCGATTTGGGGGGGGGGGGTTTAGGGGGTAGTAGCCCAAAATTTTGCCTCCGGGATAGATAGATAGCTGAGCGGCCTCCGGGATAGATAGATAGCTGGGCGGTTTGGGGGGGGTAACCCCCCCCCCACCCCCCCCCATTCGAGATTCCTGGTGTGCAGTCACCTTTTATTTATACACCCTTTTTCCTTTTTGTATACATCTTACGTTTTTTGGTTTTTTGAAAAACGTAAGAATTTTGTTTGCTGCGCATGGTGCGGCCATTTTAACCACGTGAACGTGTCAACAATGGTAATTTTGTTACGTTTTAGCCAGTACCCGGGTATTTCGGTCAGGAATACGTAACAATACGTAATGGTATTTTTCAAATACATAAACGTAAATATAAATACCGAAATACCCGGGTTTTTCGGGTAAACGAAAAACACATTTTTGCAACACTGGAATAGGGACAATTTGGGATGAAATGGCTGATAAACGCACTGGCACATATAACGGAAAGTGCTCAACCAAACTATCGATTCGCATTTTAGAGAAATGTGTTTTAAACTTCGGACAGCATCCATTGTTCATCCTGTGCACTGTCAGCTGGCCATATTCTACATTCCACTCCTTGTTGGTGCGTTTCGTCACCCTGAGAAATCGCATGATCATTTGCGTGTGTTTTATAATGCGTGAGGAGAAAATTCACTCATGTGTCTTTTCTCATCTGAACAGTATAATGATAGGATAAAGTTTAATACCATATGTTATCTAGGGTTCAAACGGGATCCCGATCCCGATCCCGGATCCCGTGAAATTCCGGGATTTAGCAGTCCCGATCCCGATCCCAATCCCGAAACCCCAATCCCGATCCCGAAATCCAAAAATACCAATCCCGATCCCGATCCCGAAAACTTTCAAATCCCGATCCCGATCCCGAGAATCTCCCAAGTCCGGGATCCCGATCCCGGAAAAAATAGTGAAATTTATAAAAAAGTGAAAAAATGACATTTTTGCGTGCAAAAATGTCAACGCAAACCCCCAGCGTCCATTTTATGTCACTTTTCTGGCATCCAACAGTGTTTTGAGACCTTTATGAACAACTGTGAATGCCAGAAAAGTGATGAAAATCTCTATCCCTAGACCCCAATCCCGATCCAGAAAAAATGCCAATCCCGATCCCGATCCCGTGACCCCAATCCCGGCCAATCCCGATCCCGATCCCGAAATCTCAAAATACCAATCCCGATCTCGAAACCCCAATCCCGATCCCGATCCCGAAATCTCAAAAAGTGAATCCCGATCCCGATCCCGAAAAGTCAATCCCGTTTGAACCCTAATGTTATCCAGAGTTGTTAAAAGTACCAAACTCTTTTCAAAGTATACAGAAATGTAGATTATTTATTATTACCCACCCCCTGAGTACAGAAAATGAAGAAACTTTTTTTAACTTTTACTAACGTGAGTAAAATATTTTTCCCCTATTTTGCCCTGATTTTCTCTCAAACTCGTACATTTTCATTTAATTTTCATTTTCAAGCTCTAGACCGTTTTTGCCTTCAAATTCACTAGTTCATTTGCTTTTTAACCAGTAACAAAAAAATTAACCAGGAAAATAAAAAATGCAAGAATCTAGTGGAAAAAATTGTTGATCGTAGACTCGTAGTAGAATAATTTAAAAACTCATTTCGAGAGAAACCTCTAAAATGTTCCAGTATTTTCCATCGCCGACACAAAGTCACCCAAAACTCAAAAATGACAACAAACTGCGAGGCGCATCCAACGGGGTCCCTGGTGCCCCTGCCCGGCCTGCCGCACAGCCCACACGTGCAGTAGGTCAAGCAAGCCACCTCGGGGTGGTCGGCGCAGAACTTGCGCAGCTCCCCGCGCACGTGCGTAGAGCCCGTCTTGTGCAACGCGTGGTAGATGAATCTGCGTGTGCGCCGATTGGTCATGTGGCAGGGGTAGGAAAGGGGGGTTGGGGGGGTTCCCCCCAAAACGCCAAGCTATCAATGTATGCAACAAGATGGGGTACTATCCCCTACCCCCCCCCCCCCCTCCAATCGGCCAGCTATCAACCTACCTATCTGGTATTATTTTAGAGAAAATACCCCAATGTTCGCTCAAAATCGATATTTTTAAAAGCGTCAAAGCGCTATGACCCTTTTGTGCTGGCGCCATTGGCGCTTGGCGCTAAAGTCCTGCTAAAGCGCTTTTGGCGTTACTAGTGCGGACGTTGCCGCAAAATTCAATCCCAATAAAAAACTTTCAACCTTACATTTTCTGTGATCAGACTGCGAGTAGTGATGGAAAAGCGCCAGAAAAAAGGGCGCCAAGCGCCAATGACGCCATGGCGCCATTCAGAAAGTGGGCGCCAAGCGCCAAGGGCGCCACGGAAAAAGGGCGCCAAGGGCGCCATGGCGCCATTCGGCAAGCGGGCGCCAGGCGCCAAGGGCGCCACGGAAAGAGGGCGCCAAGCGCCAAGGGCGCCATGGCGCCATTTGAAAAATAGGGCGCCAGGATAAATAAGTGCATACAACACCCTGCGTGTGCTAAAAGTGTTTCTACAGCACCCTAGTACATGCATTCACTACTTAATTTACGTTCTCCAGGGTGTAATGAACAAAGACAACACAAGCAACAAAAAAATTTGAGTAAAATTCACATGACAATTCAAGCACAATGGATATTGTCCTTTGACAACAATCCATTCACTTCAAATTGACTTTTCCAGTCATGTTTCCTCGAAATGGACAAAAACGGAATTGCAACGATTTGAATCCATTGATTTATGATTTTGCAAGTTCAACGTTCCATCATTCTCGTCTTCTGATCTGTCAGACACATCTGATGAACCGTTGCACAAAATATTTATACCCACTCACACTACTTCGTCCATTTTTCTGGCGAGTTCAGATCATCCATGAATGCGTTTTTCATCTTTTTTCCATTTATACAGCACTCACCTTGAAACCCTGCTGGCGCCTTTTTGGCGCCCTTTAAAAGCAGAGCGCCAGGCGCCAAGGGCGCCACGGAAAAAAGGCGCCAAGCGCCAAGGGCGCCATGGCGCCTTTCAGAATGTGGGCGCCAGGCGCCAAGGGCGCCACAGAAAAAGGGCGCCAAGCGCCAATGGCGCCATGGCGCGGCGCCCTTTGGCACCCTCAAATGGCGCCAGCGCCATGGCGCCATTCCATCACTAACTGCGAGTAAATTAAAAATGCTTAACACTTGAACTCTGAAAAAACTTCGGCACTTTAACAATCCTAGAGGGAGCCACACGTTCTAAATTTGCACACCAGAGTAGTTAAAATGAATTCGGTATTTTTGTTATCTTGAGTTGAATGTGAGTTTAACTTTCAACTGATATGCCTTTGCTCCATTGTAAACTGTGAAAATTCAGATGAAAACCACAACTCTGCACTACGGGAATACCTACAATTGAAGCAGGCTATTTGAATTTCACTTGCAACTGACTTTTTTATTGGACCACCAGGCTTCAGCCTTGCAAAGTCCACATGGATTGCATCCGGGTGATGAGTTGAATTAACTGCGTTGTCTGATAATCTCAACAGTTTTTCATGTTTTTCACTGACTGCGTCACTTTGGTTTGTCCCATTTTTGTGCCGGGTGCTAGAATTCTGTCTGAGTCTTTTCCAATAGTCAACTTGCCGAAATGAATCGTCTTTATACACATTCTGCAGCTCTAGTTCTATCATTGACCTGGTGAATAAAGTGGGTTATTGGGTGGGTTGTGCTTTTACGTTACCGTATTTCCTCGAAATACACCCCCTTAAAATTCCACCACCCCGAATTACACCCAGGTCTTTTCGAGCCGAAAAAAATACCCCCTTCAAATTCCCCCGTCTGGAATAAGGTTCATCACGTATGAAAGGTACATGTATTTATTGGTGTCACTTGGCATCGCAGCGACACATATTGGGCTGTCGGGAAAGTTCTTTCCGTTTCCGCACCGTCCTCTATTGGGTCGTCCTGGATCGTGAGCTTTCAGCCGGGGTATATCAGCTGGAATTACAGCTCAATATGAAATTCAAGCATGAAATTTTACAGCGAAATCAATTACACAACATTTAATGATACCACATGTCTCCAACTTTATGTTTCCAAATGTTTTTACATCGAAATATCATTTAAAAATCGAAGTCTCCAAAAAAGATGGACCGGGCATGTTAAGTTTTCGACATTTCTGAGAGATAAATTTTTACTGGACCCACCTTTACGTAATGAATTTCATGGTAAACAATTACGATTGAATGAATTCCAGCTTATATACCCTGGCTTAAACCCCAGCGATCGTCCAGGACGCTCCAATGCTACAAGATCCGAAACTGAGAATGCTACAAGAAATGCTACAAGCTACTCCAATGCTACACGAAACTGAGAAAAAAACTTTCCCGACAGACCAATACACTTGTGTGTGTAGCCATCATAGGCTGCGCGAGGTCCCAATTTGCGCTCGTGACATTCACATTAGCCAAAATTTCACCTTGAGACACCCTTATGTGAAGTTGGCAGCTAGCCAAAAAATTATAAATTGCTATAAATATAAAAAATGGCTAAAAATAGGTATATAACCATGTATATATAGATGAAAATAGTGATTATACAGTGAAAATTTGCAAAATTGAGCAAATTTTAGCAATTTAGAGCTAATTTAGAGCTTTTCACTCTCGTTTGTGCAATACACGCTTGCCGGGGTCTCGAATGAGGGGGGGTTGGGGGGGGGGGGTTACCCCCCCCCTCCAAACCGCCCAGCTATTTATCTATCCCGGAGGCCGCTCAGCTATCTATCTATCCCGGAGGCAAAATTTATGGGCTACTACCCCCTAAACCCCCCCCCCCCCCCCCAAATCGCCCAGCTATCTACCTATCTGGAGCGATTTTCCAGAAACTATACCCCAATTTTCACTGAAAATCGCTATTTTTCATACCTATATATAGATTTTCACCTCCAAAATCACTGGTTCATGGGCCTAACTGCCTATTTTCAGCTATTTTAAGTACTATATGCTCTTGTATACCCGTTTTGAGCTATTTTACACTTACTTTTAGCGATTTTTCTCCCTTTTCTTCCTTCTATGCCCCAAAAAAGCCTTTATATCGAACCACCACAACCCCCCCCAACCCCCCCCCCAGAAAATTTTTCAGCTATCCATCCCTCCGGAGGAGCGATTTGCTATCTATCCAACCACTCGGAGGGTCAAAATTCAAGATACCCCTGCACGCTTGTGAATGTCACAATATGACAGTTAAATTTCTGCTTGTGACACCAAAAATTCCGCTCGTGACATTCACAAGTGCACAAGCCTGGTGCACAAGTGCCGCCATGGTAGCCATCTATACCTACATTGATATGTCCAACCAAACTAGTATGTCTAAATGTATCCAGTTTTATCGAGCCTGTAGCTGTACGCACAGAAACTCGGCAGGCACAGAAGCCCGTTACGCACAGAAGTTAACTCGGTACGCACAGAAACTCGGCCCACACATAGCTGATGCCATGTGCGTGCCGAGTTTCTGTGCGTAGCGAGTTTCTGTGTGTACAATGTTTGTGTTATTTTTCACATTCTCTTCTATTCTATTCCCTATGTAGCAGTAGTTGACACCCGAAATTTTGCCAACCGTTACATCTGTTTTCTACATATTTGACTTTCGCAATTGCAAATGTAAAATATGTAGAAAACAGCTGTAACAGTTGATGAAATTTCAGGTGTCAACTACTTCAACACACATGAAAATCCTGAACTCAGATGGCCGACTGGGGACCCACCGCACAGAAGCCCGCCACGCACAGGGCCCAGTTGTGTGCGTAACGGGCGTCTGTGCGTGGCGGGTTATGTGCCTGGCCCGTTTTATCACATTCATTACCAGTTTTGGGTACGTAAAAGCCTATCTCGATCACGACCCATCTCGAAAATTTCTGGGGAAATAATGAACTCCCCCCTCGAATAAACCACCCCCCTCGAAATACCCCCCCCCCCCCTCAAAATTTTCAATGATGAAAAATCAAACAATAAGCTTTTTATAGCAAATTATTCATTCTTACCTAGCTTTTTGCCACAATGCAGCATTGGTCAGTAAATGTGGTTGTAACATAATTGTCACGTACGTCAAACTTGCCAGAGAGCAAACAAATATAGTAAGTAAAATACCAGAGTTGCAAAAGCATATTTATGCTTACCCAAAATACCCTGGAATTTGGGTATTCATACTTACGCTTACGCTTGCGCTTTTATGAAATACCCATAGCTTTTATAAAATACCCATAGCTTTTATAAAATACCCATAAATTTTATAAAATACCCATAGCTCTTTTACAAAATACCCAATATGGGAGCAGTGTTCTTTCCACCAAATGCACTGAAACATGAACAAAATAGCTTTCCGGAAGAAATCCGGTGAAGAAGTGTACATATCGACCTCTTGCTCATGACTGACATGACAAGACAATGGGCTATTTATGCACTTGAATTTTAGAAGCTGGAAAATGGACACATTACTTGCTGTTTTATGCTTACTCTTTTTAATGCTTTACTCATTACTCATTACTTTAAAATCTCATTACCTTACGGTTTATTATACATACTCAAAGTTTGAAAAGGGTATTTACGCTGACTCTTTCCAAAGATACTGGTATTTTAACAACTCTGTAAAACACTTTTGAATGATCTGCGACTCCTGCTGCCCACATTTTTAATTACTTTTAATGATGTATTCAGCTTTGTCATAGTGAATATGCTGTAAATGGAAACTTTCAGCGGCAGCCTCGATGTCTTGCATTTGTCTGGTTTGGCTTTTTTAAATACCTATAATGAGTATTAATATCCATTCTATGTAGGTAGTCATGTATCCATTTTATGTGCCTGTATAACATGCTTCTTTCAGCAACTGTCTAGCCATTGGGAATGTTTTTAGATACTTTGATGTGTCAGGAAAAAAATATTAAAACAACTTAACACGAATTTATTGAAAAACGATCAGACAATCCGTTCATCTGGCTGGTGAAGTTATCTCCCGCACGGATGCTGTTTTCAAACAGATGTTTTTTGAATTGTTTGGCAAATGGACATCATTTATGAAAAATATTGAGAAGTAATAAATTGCGTGCATAACAGAAAAGTGGAAACGCTATTTTTTATGTGATAAACGCCAAGTGTGGCATATCAGCAATGGTTGCCTAATTAACTAAACCCTTATAAATTAGATTTGGTCCTTTTACTTCCAGTATCAAATACCTAGGACCAAAAAGTCTGTATCATGATCATGGTTGGTTTTAGTAAAATTCTTTTTACTAAAATTGTATTTTATTTTAATTTTATTCATGTTTCATTTTATTTTATTTTATTTTTTTCTGAAATGTCATAAAATAAATAAAATGAAACCATTTTACCAAAATTTTACAAAAAACCCGGAACCTTGGATGCAAGGCTGTAAAACAAGTGCACACTAGAAGCATGCAGATGAATACAAAAAAATTTAATGTTGACTTGTGCCACAGGGTTGCGACAGGTATAATATCTTGAATTTTGACCCTTACATACAGGGGCCATATAGATATGTATCTAATTGCTCCTCCCAAAAGAAAGCTAAAAAATTGTTTGTTTGTTTTTTGGGGGGCGGGGGGCTTGAGGGGTTCAATACATAGGTTGTTTTCAACGTTTGACATGACGAAAATGGGAAGAAAATCACATAAATTTAGGATTTTTAAGGTGAAAATATATTAAAATATATGAAAATTTTCAATTTTTAGCAAAAATATTTTTTCAATCACAACAATGAAAGCAACAAGAAGGCACCAGTTCTGCAAATTGGCAGCTAGAAGCTCAAGCAACAGGATAGAAACCTTTTTGTAGAATTTTACAGACACTCGGGTTTTTGTAAAAAAATTAACTAAAATTGTACAAAACTTTGAATTTTTGTACAATTTTACTAAAAAAATTACAAAAATTCGAATTTTAGTAAAATTGTATTTTTATTTTATTAATTTTCCATTTTATTTTGATTTTATTTTTTATTTATTTCTGAGATTTTGCCAACCCTGATCATGATAGAGTCTCTAGGATTCATTACCACTGAATTTTTTGTGTCGCAATATTGTTTACCCTAAATCCTCGAATAAGACAGCGGGGGAGTTGAGGCATCTAGTTCCGAATGTCGGTAAAGACCAAAGTGTAAAAAAATGAGTTAAGTGCGGATCTGTGATAAGTGCACTTATTTCTTCATGATAGCAAAAGAATTTTTTCAATATCTTATACCGTTCCCGAGATATATATATGCCGATTTTTAGAAAAAAAACAAAAAAAGTCATCCGAAACAGGGTATCTCCACCCTCAAATTGGAAAAAATTCACTCGAAACAGGGTATCTCCAAAAAGAGCCACCAAAAATTTGACTCGAAACAGGGTATCTCCACCAACGGAAAAAATCATCTGAATTACGGTATAGATTTGACGCAAACAGTCCAAATTCCCATACAAAACAGAAAAAATCATCCGAATTACGGTATAGAATTCCAAACCAGTTTTTGAAAAATCATCCGAAACAGGGTATCTCCAAAAAAATCTTTGTCGGAAACAGGGTATCTCCAAAAAGTCTTTGTCCGAAACAGGGTATCTCCACTGGCTCAGGTAAGAAATTTGCTCTCAAGTGGGGCATGGGCCAGCATAACGGCAGCACAACCGGGCCTGTTGATCCCATCGACTAAGTGGAGATACCCTGTTTCGAGTGATTTTTTTGAAAAAAAATCACTCGAAACAGGGTATCTCCACTGAATCTGCTGACCTGCTATCAATCAAATCATCATAACTCTAGCTATATACGCCGGCCGCAGGGTTTAAAATATGGAAAATGTATACAATTCCATAAGCTTTTCAAAAAGTCTTGGGCAAGACTTGTCACTTTAAAGTTGCCCGCTCGGGCCAACTTTGAATTTTCAAATGCAATTTTGGAAAAACCTAAAATGATGGAGATACCGACATTCGGAACTAGATGCCTCAGTTATTTTTCATCAGAATTTTTGAGTGGGGAAATACATTAATTACCATTAATCGATGGGTTTTTGAGGGGGCTTTTTCGAGGGGTCTAATTTTATCATCAGAAATTTTTGTGAAGGGTCGTGTAAAGAATAATTATACCATATAGGGGTATTGCGGGGAAGGCAGTGTTTTCTCAGCGCGCTCAGACCTGGATCTGGATGTATTTCGAGGAGGTCAAATCAGGGAGGGGGGGTTGATTCGAGGAATTCCGGTAGGCTTTCCAAACTATAAAAACAAACAAATATGTATTAACAAACATGTGTATGCAATGCAGTGTACATGATCTAAATTTTTGCATAGACCTATATATGTGTGTGTCATGTGTCCGATAATATTTATTCAAAAAGTGTGTTATTTTGTAGTATTTATTTTAATGAGCTGCGGATTGCAAAACCCCAAAACTGGCATAAAGGTGAATTTACAACATAACAACAAATAAAAAGGTGAAATGACAAATTCAGTCTCCCTAAATTGACATATTAAAAGTTATAACCGATAGTGCTTTAAACATGCCAATTTAGGGGTTGACTAGGGTGTCAACAAATTTTTTTTTGGAAAACGGAAACGGAAAGTTTTTTTGCACTTGCCGGAAAACGGAAATGGAAAAATATTTGCACTTGCCGGAAAACGGAACTGGAAAAATATTTGCACTTGCCGGAAAACGGAACGGAAAACGGAAAAAAAATTTGCCTGCGGAATACGGAAAAAAAGAAAGAATTGTGGCTGCTGAAAAGCGGAAACGGCAAAAAAATTGCACTTGCAGGAAAACGGAAACGGAATTTTTTTTGCACTTGCCGGAAAACGGAATGGAAAATGGAAAAAAATTGCCTGCGGGAAGCGGAAACGGAAAACGGAAATTTGACTCCCTAGGGTTGACATCTCTATGCATTCTTGTGTTTTTGTAATTTGTCAAGACTGAATTTGTCGTTTCACCTTTCATTTGTCATTATGCTGTGAATCGACATCAATTTAAATGCACGAAAATTATACATGATGATGTCTTGTGCATGGCATGAGTGAGTAGCATTATTACCCACCTTTGTTCGGAAAGTAGGCTAGGCTGATGTGTGCAGCGCTTGTGATGAAATACCAAATTCAGGGATATTCTGCTTACCGTAATGCTCCATGGTTACAAAACATGCACTCTGGCCCACCGGGCAGAGGGCAGTAGCAACCCTGCAAAATGCCCTGAAAAATGTCAAATGTCATGCAAAGTGTCAAAAGTCATGGCAAATGCCATGTAAAATGGCAACTCAGTTGCCATTTTGCAGGGTGTCTTCCATGACTTTTGATACTTTGCATGACATTTGACATTTTACAGGGTCTGGGACTGGCACCAGGGTCTAGGGATCGGCTGGCGCTGTGTCTTATTGTATGCAAGTACATGTGCCGAATAGAGATATATCAAATTGTATGACATTATTATTTACTGAAAACAAAAGTGTCAAAGTTTTGGGCATCGGGTCAAGACAGTTTGTAATGATCTTGAAGTTCCATGCAGATTTTTTTGTTGCTTGTATTGCATTGTAATCAATGATGGGTAAGTTCTCCAGAAAAAAACACTTTCTGTGTTTTGAGTTTTCAAAAGTGAATACCTGTGTTTTGAGTTTTTCACAAAAAAAAACTTGAGTAACTCTGTTTTTATTTCTGTGTTTTTGGTGAAAACTAGTTTTTTTCATAAGATTGAGTTGTTTTTATAAAGTTTTTACCCAAGTACAGTGTTTCAATGCAAAACAGTGGTTTTATCATCCAGAATTTGTTATGCATGTTCGAGGCCCTGAAACGTGTGCTGAAAAATGTAAACAGTCATGTAAAATGTCAACTTGAATTTTTTAACGGGGCATACGACATTTTTGATGACATTTTACTTTACTGGTTTCACTTGACTAACTTGGCTTTCCACACCCACACCCTCATTTGAGTTTTGAGTTTTTCAAAAATATTGAGTTTCCGTGTTTCTGTGTTAAACAAAAACACAGAAACTCAATGAGTTTCTGTGTTCAATTGATGTGTTTTTCCATCGTTGATTGTAATTACCTACATTCAAGGACGTATCCAGGGGGGGGGCCGCTCCCGGGGTGAGACCTAAACAAATCCTGGGAATGGCAACTTTTCCGATACATTTTTCATGGTAGGTGCAAAAATTTTGCGCGCTGGCGCGCGATCCTCCCTTCAAACACCTAATTATCAGCGGATCGGTCCCCGGTGACACAAATCCATCAAATCGTGTGCCCACCGTTGTAAACACCTTCCCGGTCACGTCCGACAGCCATTTTTCGATTTTACTTCTTATATCCTATCCCCAGTTCTACGGCGCCCATGAGGCTGAAACTTGGGGGAGATATTAGCGCAACCCCCCTCTAGGTACTTCACATGAATTGGGGGGGTCGCGGCGACCCCTCTCAGGGTGGGCCGCCCTAAGTGCAAATTTTTTTGTGGCTTTTTTGGTGTCCCACAGCAGGTCCGGCAACCGCTGATTTCTGAGCTGTGGGAGAGGTATAAATCTAAAATTTTGGGGATGTTTTACCAACACCACTCCCCTACTATACACTATTCAATAATGTGAGATTAACGTGAAAAATTTCTCAAAAATTCACTTATTCTCTAAAAAACACCACTCCCCAATAGATGGATGACAAATAATTCACTTTTTGGAACTTTTTTATTAGACACTTGAAGAGCTGGTTTACAATACTTTAAAGGGAATGGTTTGATGTTTAAAGTTATGTAAAGAACCATACCTCTAAAATGCCTGCATTGCAAAATTTACTTGGGGGGAATTTCAAAGTTTAAATTTTGTAAATTTTTGTTCCTGCCATGATGTTTTCTGTATGATGTCATAAAATTCGCCCTAAGTAAATTTTGCAATGCAGGCATTTCAGAGGTATGGTTCTTTACATAACTTTAAACATTAAACCCTTCCCTTTAAAGTATCGTAAACCAGCTCTTCAAGTGTCTTATAAAAAAGTTCCAAAAAGTTAATTTTTTGTCATCCATCTATTGGGGAGTGGTGTTTTTTAGAGAATAAGCAAATTTTTGAGAAATTTTTCACATTTATCTCACATTATTGAATAGTGTATAGTAGGGGATTGGTGTTGGTAACACATCCCCAAAATTTCAGATTTATACCCCTCCCACAGCTCAGAAATCAGCGGGTGCCGGACCTGCTGTGGGACACCAAAAAAGCCAAAAAAAGATAAGCACTTAGGGCGACCCACCCTGAGAGGGGGGTATTTCAATCTGGGGGGGTATTTCGAGGGGGTGGGTAATTTTGTCATAGTGTCCATTATGAGGGGGGTATTTCGAGACGGGGGTATTTCGAGGAAATACGGTATTTACCGTGAATTATCCAATAATACGACAGTCGTACTATTGTTTTCAGCACATTTTTAGGGGTTGCACTATTGGAGATGTCCATTATTGGAGACCTGTCGCATTATTAGAGAATTTACGATAAAAGGTGACTACACTGCTAGGTATTTACAGAAGTGTTTCCATTAAAAAGATTAAAAGATCGCAACCAAATCGAAATGGTTGTGGAGACAATAGAAGTGGAAACGAGTCGGGAGAGACGATTTTTATCTCCTATAGAAAAGATAGCTTGAAAACTACATATTTTATTGGCTACTCAACTAGCCACCTTGTCCGCCGTGGCAGTGTCCGATGATTGCGCAATAATTTGCTTATGTTGGTTTTTATTTTTATTTTTGGGGGTCGCACTTAGGGTTGGCCGATGTTTTTTTAAACCTTTAAAAAAAAAACGTTGGCCGAAATTTTTAGTATTCAGCACTAGGTATTTTGCAAAATTTTTGCGCGCAAGCGCGCAATTTCACACACAAAGTGACATTGGAGGTTGTTTTCATTGGTTTTGTGGCATTTTGAGTATCAAAGCATCCATTTCTATGTTCTACCATGGGTTAATAAGCCGTCATATGTTGCTGTAGTACAGGGACGTATCCAGGATTTTTGAGCGGGGGGGGGCTGCTTTTTTACGGGGGCCGGCGAACGGGGGGGGCTCAGCCCCCCCCCTAAAATTTTTCCCTAGATAGGGACGGAAAGGCGTTTTGGCGCTAGCGCCATACAAAGGCACCACGCCATGGCGCTATTGGCGTTGGCGCCAGCGCCAGGAACCGCTTTATATGTATGTAAAAATACATAGATATAAATACAGCGATATTCGCAAAAATTTGTTTATTTCCGAGGATATTCGTTTACAGTAGCTACCATATACCGTTTACAGTGGGTATTATGGGTACCATATTAGCTCCAATATAAGGTACCTTTAAATATAAGGTATAACTGTAAGGTATACTTTTAATACTATTTATAAGGCACAGCTGGATGCGGTGCCGAAGCGTTAACCTCACGTTTCCCCCCATGGACTTCTTCCCCCCGTGGTGTGATGTTGAAGTTGTCCACGGGGGGAAAAGTACCTGTAATCGTGCCGAAGGGCACCAAGACAAATCTGTGGCAACTTGTAAATATTAGACTTATATTGGAGGTAATACGGTGACTAATAAAATACCGTAACAAAATTGATTTTATTTTCAAAACATCAATTTCACACGGATCTATTCATCACGGCACAACAAAAAATTGTGAAGCTGTGTCTGCGGTATGAGCTTGGAAGGCCGCAAAGGTGAAGATATTCAAATTTATTGCAGACATATTTGAAAACACGATTATTTGGTTGCGAAAGTTCGAAATGTATTTAAAAAAAGTCAAAAACTATTTTTCGAAAACCAGTTAAATCCAGTTCAAATTGACACGCACTTTTTTCGCAAAACTGTGTTTTCGTGTTTTCGCAAAAGCACTGTGTTTGACATGGAACATTCCGGATGCATTATTTATCACGCGGTATTTTTCATATTCATAACAAACAAAGCCTATGCCGATGGTGGATTACAGGGCACTGAGTCAAGATCCGGCGCCGACACGCACTTTCAAAGCGGCACCGCACTCCGCCTAATCAGTGCTTCTCGTATTATTTGATCGACCCTATTTAGGCCCAGCGAGTAAATTCGAAATAAATTACCGTATTTCCTCGAAATAGTGAAAATTTTGAGGGGTGTTAAACGAGGGGGGTATTTGAATGAAATACGGTATGTTTACATATACTTTTTGTTTGGTGGAAAAAAGACAGGAAAAACGTAGAACTTCTGATGGAAAACAAGTTTAGTACTTTAACAACTCTGATTATAAGTCAATTGTTGTCATTTGTGCAAGATGCAAGTGTCATAAAGCACAGTTTTTAAAATACTGGTATTTTTGAAAAAGCGTAAGAGTAAGCGTAAATACACTTTCCAAATTAATAGTATTTACACTTAAGTGTAAGTATCTTTAAAATACCTAGGAAAGTGTAAAAAAGTGTGAGCGTTATTAGTGTTTGTTTTGGAATTTACTCATTACAGTAAATTCTCTAATTAGGCGAATGTCTCCAATAATGCGACACCCTTGGGCACGTTGTGTGAGTATAATGCGAAACTCTCCAATTATGCGACCACCTGAGAAAAAAAAGAGAAAAAAACGATGTCGCAATCTGCGGAAGCCGCGGATTCCGCGCTTTCGGGCAGGGCGACGGGCAGTTCACAAGAGCCGATGGGCAGTTCGCATGATCGATGTTTTTCGCTTTACAATGTCATGCTCGCATTTGAGTTACGTGGCCAGTGAAGTTTATGATTTGAGGAAAATAAAATGCCACATTCTGAATAGTGCGACCCCTAAAAATGTGCTGAAAAAAATAGTACGACAGTCGTCTGAGTCTTGCTATTAGACAATTTACGGTATCTATTGTAATTTTTTTGCGATGTATAGGTATTTATTTTTATATCTTCTGACAGCGGAATTCATTTTTATAATTTATAATATTCAAATTTAATTAGTTACCTATAAAAAAAATAACTGCTTACCTGTGTATTTTTGAACGACCATTGACAGTTACATAAAGTCGGCAGACGTATCGCCCTACAAACATTTGCGTCAATCTCTCCAGTGGAGAGTGCATGACGGCGGCGAATAACCCCTGGACATCAAACACCCCTGGACATCCGCGCTCGTAGCACATAGACATGCGCGCAGATGGCCGTAAAAACCCGGGGAAAATGGCACCGCACCGCACAGGCACCTTTGCCAACGCATGAAAAGGGCACCTGGCACCCTGGGGCACCGGCCAGAAAATGTCACCGCACCGCACCGGCACCGGTGCCTTTTGGAAAAAATGGCACCGGCACCGAAGGGTTGCCGGTGCTAGCACCGAAAGGCACCGCACCGGGCTGGAATTTCTGAAGTAAATATCGGGCAGTTTCTCAGTGGTCTTACATTTGGAAATGCATATTTCCATGTATTTTCAACTGATTTTGATGGTTGAGCACTTAAAATGATCAGAATGATGTGGCAATCACTTTTATGAAGCAATTACAATGATTACAAATGAAAGATAAAATATTTAATTCACTGCAATGTCCATAGCCACTATTGTCTACTGATCGGAGTCGTTGCTGTACAGAGAATGGAACTATCTCTGTCATAATCTGACAACAAATTTTGAACAAACAAGTAAGATAAATATAAAATATAAAAACGATTTAAAATTCAACAAAAATTATAGATTCGCTCATCAGATCACATATCGGGTAAAATGGATTTCACAGTAGGTATATTTATTTGATGGGATGTTTACAAAATAGGCAAAAACGGTTGGGTAAATATATCGCTGTTTTTTGAAATATGAATAAGCACATACTATGGACAAAATTGCACAGCACATGAAGCCTTGGCCGGTGCCTTTCCCGGTGCCTTTTACTTTGGCCCTGGTGCTAGCACCTTTGGCACCGGCAAAAAAATGGCACCGCACCGCACCGGCACCGGTGCTATTCTGAAAAAAATGGCACCGGCACCGGCATGGCACCCCTGAAGATTGCAATGGCACCGCACCAGCACCGGTGCTGGTGCCCTTCGGTGCCCAGCACCGGGGCACCGGTGCCCCGGTGCCTTTACATCACTAATCGTGACGCAATATTTGAACGATTGGAATAGATCGGGTCACGTATGAAAACTTGGCCCTTATCCCAGTTACCAGTTGCGTATTATACAAATGAGAGTGAAAACTGAAAGTTAGCTAAAAATCGTTAAAGTTTGCTTCGCTTTGCCAATTTCCACCTTAATCGCTATTTTTGTTTATATACATGGTTATATAGCTATTGTGAGCCTATTTTATTCATATTGATAGCGGATTTCGAAATTTTGGCCAGCTGCCAAGTGTAAAATAATACGGAACTTGTTGAAGTGACTTGTGAACCAGCTCCTATTCCTAACCGAGGAAGAGGACAAATGTGAACAAGTGAAAGTTGACGTGAAGCGTCGTCTCTAGTTGACGTTCCGTTATTTTATCAAATGTGATTAGTTGAGTTGAAGTGAATTGACGTGAGTTAGTGTGAAGCAAATTTAGATTGTTTACCAAAGGTTTTGACGAACGTTTTTATTTAGGCGATTAAATACAAAGAATTAAATGTAAATAAAATATATATAAAAATATACGTAAACAAAGGAATTAATTTACAACTAAATTAATTACTTAAATAAAACGTAAAAGAAGTTCTAATTACCGGAGAAATAAGGCAATTTAAAGAAGGCACTTAATTACGACAAAAGGCGACAATTAAGTGGCGCGGTTGTGAATAAAGCACCTCAGAACAGCGCTGGTGTGAAATAAAGCACTGAGGTGACTTAAAGCACCAAGCGTTAAACTTAGCACCAAAAACAAGCGACTTAATAAAGTGACTACGGCGCTTATTTAGATCCTAGGAAGAGATTTGTGTGAAGTTGACGAGGTTGCAAACACTGCCGATATTAGCTGTGAAATCGGCTTTTAAGGGCCAGACCGATGGCGATATGTTTGGCGCCAATCGGTCGGCTCTAATCTCCGATTTTTACCCAACATTTCCAATTGTGAAAGTTCAATCCTTGCCCGCTCGCTTCTCCGATGAAAAGCGAGCTTAACTGGCAAGATAGTGAAAATGTGAGACAAGCCAGACAGCATTTGAAATGGCGCGCGGGCCCGGCCCCCCGCTCGGGGCGGGCCCGCCGCTTAACATAAACATGACGGCGTATTTGCGTGCTGCTTGTCAAGGAAATGTGGCGGAATGTGAGCAATGACTAAGATCTAAATATGTGAGCGATGTGAAGCGCACGTTGTAAACAACATCGCTTGAGATATTAAATGGCGAATGTGAAGATGTTAAGAAATGGAATGTGAATAAAAATGGAATCGTAATAAATTGAATTAACTAAATATAAAAGCGAACATAAGAACGTCGACTTAAATATTAAAGATTTTACATTTTACGATAATGTTACACACTCCCGAAACTAGAATAAAAATTAAATTTAATTTAATTTTATCTCAGCCAATCTCGGCAAATTGATGTGAAACAATCAAAATCAAACGCCTGTGATGCTCTCATCACTCCTGTGGTAGCAGATCGTCGGCGTCTTCGACGCCGGCATTTTCCCGGCCCTCCTCATGATGCTCGTCCATGGGTTCGACGGCATCCTCCTCAGGCTGGCTGCCTTCCCCGTGTCCGGGCGCCTGGTCTTCTGGGGCCCCCGCTGGTCTTCCCGGCCAGTTGGGGAGCTTCTCCGACTCCTCGGCGAGCCTCTCGAAGGCTTGTCGGAGCGCGTCGGTCTCGTCGACGATCGTCTTCGACGGCTCGGTGGGCTGCCATTGCTCCGATGCTGCAAGCGGTTGGCTTGATAGCAAGGGGACATGGGAGGTTGTGAATGAGGTCGTACACTGTGAAGTGATTGAGTTGAATTGGTCAAATGGTACGGAGGGGGATCTAGATCTTGATCGTGACTTTCTTCCATCTCTCCGATTTCTATGTCGGACTGTGAAGGTGGTTGTTTGAGGAAGGTCACAGATCTTTTTAGATCGTTTAACTTTTGATTTGACCAGTTTTATATTGATGTTATTGAATTTGTGAAAAGTTTGGGGTATAAAGGAAAATGTTTGGTGTGACGATTTCTGCTCACCTGGGAGCCCTGCGACTCCAGCGAATCTCTTGAGTCGCTTTTGCAAGGGCTCGCGGTCAGGGATCGCGTCTTCCATTGTGACTTCTGTTGTGACAGGCTCGGTGACTGTGAGTCTGGCGTTTGGTGACGAGCTCTGCGGTTGTGACTCGCAGGAGGGTGCAGGTTTTGTGACCCGGCGCGCACCCGTCTCCATTTCGATTTCTTCGGCGCGTTCGGTACTATAACCGACCGGGGGATCCGATCTAGGCTGTACCGAGCGTCCTGAAAGCCGTTTGAATGGAGATACTCGTTTGAGGGGTGTGACAAACTTTGAAGGTAACTGTGACGAACTTGACGATTGTGTGACGGTTTGATTTGACAAAGCGGGTTTGTTGAAGCCACTTGTCGGTTTCTTCTGGCGGTTACGTCGCCGTCGCTTACCGATTTTTCCTTGTTGAACGGACGGGGTTCCCATTTGTTTGGGTTTCTGTCCCTTCTGCCCTTTCTTCGGAAAAAGCCCTTGATGTCTGGCAGCATACCCCTGCCGGTTACGAGCCGCCACTGCATGTAAACATAACCAATATACCCAATACAAGCAATTGTGATAATAATGAGTATGATGTTCACAGCTGTTTGAAGTGGCCCAGTAAGTAACGTGTCTAATGCAGACGCACCACCTGTGACACTACCGTGAATGATGTGACCCAATTCTTTTCCTACACCTTCAAAATATGCACCAACCCCTTGGCCGATGCCAGCAATATATGCTTGCACTGCTTTAGGATCGTTGGATTTTGTTGCAATATAATCGACTGAACGTGTGTGCTGACCGTGGCAAAATGGATGGATAAAGAAATACAGAGAATTGATAATTAGGCTCATATTTGTCTATTTACCTATTTGCACCAATTTACATTTCATGCACCATATTAATTTACCGCAAATTGTATTTCCTACACTTATTACGTATCCATGGAGAATATTCAATTAGGAAAGTGTTTTATAAGTTATTGATAAGTTTATGTGGAATATTTAGGTTAAAAGGTCAAATAAGTTGTTATTAGGTGTATTAAAATAAAATTAGACTCATTCAACTCGCCGTGATTTTCTGATCATGAATATATATACATTTGCATAGTTTACTTGCAGTTTACAAAAGTCAAATCTTGTAAATATTTACGTGCTGCGTAATTATCTAGGCCAGCGTCCTAATAGAGAAATGGTGCCCTGCGTGCAACTAGCATTTACTTTACAAAGCCCTTCGCATAGGTATAATTGTCATAACCCTGTTCACAACTATTTATATTTACTTAATAATTATAATACTTTGCTCAAGCTGAATATATTATAGACCCTGCTCAATTAATATACCCATTTACCTCGAATAAGTCCCAATTTGCCAATTATGAAACATACGTTTCCAGGAAGTGATTATTATTATCATGTTGAATATACCTTATTCTATTTACGTCATTAGGAACATTTGCACTACTATTTACAGTTTCAAACCCTAATTTATTAGTTCCAATGTGCGTCAATGTTTTCTGACAAATTGAAGCAAATTAGTAAATCGGCCGAGTTTGCCGACTTCGCGCCTCAAGATTAATAGTTTTTCCATTAACCCAATTTGTACCTGGTATTTCTTTACCATAAGTATTTGAATGTATGCACGCATAGAATAAGCCAACTGTTTCTGTTAAATGTGTCTTATTGCTATATTAGTGGTTTATTTGTGCATTTGTATTAGGAAATTACTGTAACTGTTTTTCTATACATGATTTCCGTGTCTTAGCTACTTTGGAAGTTTTTACTTTAGTCTGCGGACCCACCCCAAGTGAACAAAATAAGCTAGCGATAGAAACTTCGACTAGGAAGCTCGCTAGGCTTTGCGCTTTTGTAACACGCTGTATCTGATCGAAATAAAGTACCTGAAACAATCTCGAAACCCCTTTTCAACACACAACTACGAAATAAACTCAACTTGGCTGTCGACAAGTGGACGTTCGGCAACAACGGGAAATCAACCACTCTAAAGGCCGTTTCTCACTACGGTCTTGAAGCAGCCGGATTCGGTGGTAGAAGACGCTGACTTCGGTGGCTTCATCACATGGCGCAGCGAGCAGGGTGATTGCATGACATTGTGCTATCACCAAGCCGGAACGAACATTGTGCGGCAGTTGGCAGAACTTCAAAAGTCCTGCTGAACATCAATTGGCCTTGGCTGAGCGTTGGCTGTTGATTTGCAGACAGCATTGTGCCAAAGTCACGGCACTCCTGTCTACATCCTGGGAGCGGTTCTACGCTCACGCGCGGAGGACACTGGAGTTCTGACAAGCCTGTCAGGATTTCAGGCAGCTTTCACCAGTGTTCTGGCAAGGTGCTAGACGCTGGGCGGCACCGGCATTTGACAAGGAGTCATTGTCGGACGGTGGTCAAACTTTCGCTGGACGCTCCTGGTCATCCGGACGCCAGTGACCGCTCGCACGTCCTTCCTATGCCAAGGGAGGGTGACCTGACGGAGACAGGATCGCCACAAAGCCACGCTAGTCAAAGGGCTGTTTTTGGGCATTCGCGGAGGTCCCTCGCTCCACTGGGTAAGAGTGGACTCATACCTCGGAAGCGCAAAAGTAGGGGTATCAGTGTACAAAGGGCTGTAGCTGACAGAGGGCTGTAGCTGACAGAGAGTGGATTTGAAAACCAAGTATTAGGATACTTGGTAGCGTGTAGGGGCTTTGCGGAGCTCCCATCAAATATACACGCTGTGCCTGCTCGGTACCATCAGATCAGACAGCACAAAAGTGCCAGAATTCTGCATTGCACAGGCGCAATTGCAGAGCAGTGTACAGAAACACTGCCCAGAATCGGAAAGTGCACCAGAGTGCACAGAAACGTGTCACAGGTGACACGGCAAGCGCAGCATTGCGCACAGCGGCACAGGAGCCGCTCAGGAAAGCAAGTGGCCGGCGTGGTCACAAGGCACACAGGCGTGCCAGAAAGAGCGCCATAGCGCTCAGAAAGAGTGTGTACGGACCCTCTTTGGGCGCACACTGCTGGGCAAATAAATTGTTTATTGTCCAGGTGGATTTGACCGGTGTGTTGAAGTCAACGCGTGTAAACAATCACGTCAGGGGCTTTAGGAACACACCTGGTGCCAGTGCAGTAAAGGTCAACGCGTGAGAACACGTCAGGGGCCTGTAGGACTGCATTGGTATTGTGCGTGGCACAACAAATCCGTGGTGCACAGAGCACTGCACAAAAAGACGCAGAGAAGCGTCACAAGCGTCACAGGAGACGCACTATAAAGAGAATCAGTGAAGAAAAAATTCATCAGCAAAATGGTTTCGCCAACAGGTCACATCAGAAAGACCCTGGGGCCAGCAAAGCACAGGGTGGAAAGCAGATTGGCAAGAGAATTTGCCAAATATGACCTGGAACTATTTGCGGAAGCATCAAAGGATGATAAGAGAACAGAGATGAGAAGAGTGATTGCATCTGTCAAACAGGAGGGTGCAAAATTGGAAAGTGCAATGAATGCAGTGAAAACTCAATTTGACGCATGGAGGGACATCGTCAAGGACATTGACGAACCCGACCAGATGGAACAAGAGCAGAAGATATACCAAGACTCATATGAGGAATATGCAAATATGTCAGACTTGGTGACACAGAAAGTAGTAGCCATGAATGTATACATCGAAGAGTTGCAAGACATGATCCAGCAACAGAGCGGAAATACCATGTATGAAGTCAATACAGCATTCATACAGCAGATGGCTGCCCAGATGGCTCTGACAGCTCAGGGAGCTGCTCCGGGGGCCAGTTCAACCAATGCAACCACAGCAAAGAGCGTCAAATTGCAGAAACTGGAAGTTGAACAGTTTACTGGGGAAATTGTCAAATTTCGATCATGGTGGCAAATGTTCGAATCCCACATTCACAATCGGACAGATTTGGAGGACATTTCCAAGTTTTCATACTTGAGGAGCTTGCTGAAAGGCTCAGCATTTGGCATGATCAGTGGATTGAGTGTGACCGCAGAAAATTATGCACCCGCAATTGCAATGCTCAAGAAGAGATATGACCAGCCAGTTGTGGTCAGAAACACGCTGATGAGTAATATTATGAAGCTGCGACAGGCCAGGAATACCTGTCAGGATATGAGAATTTTGTTTGATGCAATTGAAAGGCTGCTCCAGCAGTTGGAGTCACTGGGTGAATCAGTGGAACATCCAATGCTGTTGAGCCAGCTGCAACAGAAAGTGCCACCCGAGGTTCTCAGAGAAATCCAGAAGGAACAGGGAACTGAGGAAACCTTGACGGTGGAAAAATTCAGAAAGCTGTT
Organism: Sphaerolaimus hirsutus; assembly: GCA_964036195.1. Classification (NCBI taxonomy): domain Eukaryota; kingdom Metazoa; phylum Nematoda; class Chromadorea; order Monhysterida; family Sphaerolaimidae; genus Sphaerolaimus; species Sphaerolaimus hirsutus. The sequence goes on along the minus strand of OZ038455.1, from coordinate 13,406,228 downwards.
TGGCCAACAGCTAGCGCTCAGTGAGGCTGTACAGCACGCACAGCAAACTGAGGCACCAGTTCAGCAATCGCGCCAAGGATTTGGGAATAATCCCCGCGCACAGCAATTCAATAATCGGTTTCAAGGCAATGGGAACCGATTCAGAGGGCCAGAGAACCCAAGGACCAGCACAGGGAGCATGTCTGTGATCCAGAATGGACAGAGTGCACCACAGGCTGGATTCATGAATCCTGGGAGGCCGTGTGTGTTCTGCAATGACACACAGCAATTACACTTTAATGATAAGTGTCCGAAGTTCAAAACTGCCAGAGAAAGGAGAGTGATTTTGTCAAAGGCAGAGCGATGCCTGAGATGCCTGCAGAAAGGGCATTACATGAATCAATGTCAATTTACGAGAAGTTGCTTCTATTGCAAGTCCAATAGGCACCACACTGCGGTGTGCCCAGAGAAATTTGGTGACAATGGCAATGGAAACGCTGGATGGCAAATTCCAGCATTCAGAGCGAATGGTCAACAGAATGGCCAGCAATCAGCAAACAATGGCAGAAAGTCTGTGCCGATGGCAGGTCGACCAGCACAGAGCCAACAGAGAAAGGCCACAGTAAATTGTGTTACTGTGGAAGAAGCTGGACCAGAAATGGTAGAGACAGAAACCATATCCAGCACAGTGGTTACAGAACCAAATACAAAGCAACAGAATACGTCAGTGAACCTGTCAGTAAACAGGAATATGTCAATGTTGATGACAGCCAGAACCGTGATTGAGGCTTCAGAAATGGATACAGGGATGGAGCCTGAAAAGCCACCACTACAGATTCAAGCATTCCTGGACACAGGATCCCAGGGAACGTACATGTCAGAGAAAGTGGCCAAGAAACTCAATTTGAAGAGTACAGGTGAACACCACATCCAGGTGTACACATTCGGAAATGAAAAGCCGCACTATAAAGTGGTACAGCAAGTGGAATTCAGAATGCGGCTCAGAAATGGCCAGAAAGTTGATATGGTGGCTGATGTGGTCCCGACGCTGACCACAGAACAAGTCAAAGTGCCTGTGTCAGAACAGGACGAAAAGTACCTGCAGAAGTACTTCCCGGATGAGAGTTACTTTGCAGACAGAATTCCCAAGGAAAAAGGGACAGAGTGCAAGTTCAAGCCAGACATTATAGTAGGCTTGAATTATTTTTGGGACTTGATGTCCAGAAACACCAGCACCACCAGACTTCCGTCAGGATTGTATGTCATTCCATCAGAATTGGGATTGCTGATGGGAGGTGGACAGCTGACGAGCAGCAGAAATCAATGGACCACGGATGGTGCATACCCGGTGGTGGTCAACACAATTGTGCATCAAATTCAGAAAGAAAAGTGGTATGAGGAAGCACCGTTGTCAATTGCTCCTGTACCAAATGTCAAAGACATGGATAGACTGGATACCATTGGCATAATGGACCAGCCAGACCTCGTCGAGGATGATGAGGCCATAAAGCAATTCAATGAGAGTGTACAGAGAAACCCAGATGGACGATACTCTGTAAAGTTCATGTACAAACCGAATTTGCATGAACTCCCAGATAACAAAGCAATGGCGTTCAAGAGGTTCAGGTACCTCACCAACAGGCTCAAGAGAGACCCAGAATTACTGGAGAAAACTCAGGCAATCATGAAAGCACAAGAGGAGCAAGGAGTGATTGAGAAAGTTCAAGAGGATATTATGGATGGCAGAAAGTTCCATATATTGCCTCATCAACCAGTGATAACGCCAGAGAAAACTACCACAAAGGTCAGAGAGGTATATGATGCCTCAGCAAAACCGCCAGGCATGCCAAGCTTGAATGAGTGCATGTACCGCGGTCCAGTTATACTACCACAGCTGGTAGGGATGCTGATGCGATTCCGATTGCATGGAATTGCACTGGTCGCAGACATAGAGAAAGCGTTTCTGCAGATTAGTCTGCAGGACAGTGACAGAGATGTGACAAGATTTCTGTGGTACAAGGATCCCACGAAACCATCCATGGAGGACAACATTCAGATTTACAGATTTGCCAGAGTGCCATTTGGCATAATCTGCAGTCCAGCGCTGCTGGCGCTGACAGTCAGATACCACCTGAATCAAGCTGGCACAGAAAATGCAAAATTGATCGATGAAAATCTGTATGTGGATAATTTGATCCTTAGTGTGGACACAGAGCAGAAAGCAATCGAATTGTACCAGGAATCCAAAGTGTTGTTCACAGAGGCACAGATGAATCTGAGAGAATGGAACAGCAACAATAAGAACTTTACTTGGCAATTGGCAGAGTCAGATGTAGCCAAGGAAATTGTCACAACAGTCCTAGGAATGAAATGGGACACAGAGAGCGACCAGATGTGGCTGAAAACGCCAAAAACAGTCCAGCAATCACAATTATCAGAAACTGACCAGAAAATCAAACTTCCCACGAAAAGGACAGTTGCAAAGGTGACTGCGGGATGTTTTGATCCAATGGGACTCGTTAGTCCTGTCCTACTGCCAGCAAAGAGATTTTTGCAAACGTTATGGCATTCAGGACCAAGTGCCAAAGAGTGGGATAATCCCCTGTCTGAGGAACAGACAGTAATTTGGCAGCAATTAGGGACAGAGTTGCTCAAAGTTGGACAGATCAAGTTCAACAGAAATTTGAATTATCAGAGTGGTGCAGATGCACAACTGCACATTTTCGTTGATGCCTCAGCAATGGCATACAGTGCAGCGGCATACATATGCCAGAAAACAGAAAATGACAGCGGCACATCAAGCCTGCTGTACTCCAGATTGAGACTAGCTCCAAAGAAACCAGAAGTGACAATTCCACGGCTGGAATTGTTAGCAATGTTGATCGGCAGCAGAATGTCAAAGTTTATTCACAAAGAGCTCAAGGACGTCAAATTCAGTCAAACAGTTGTATGGTCAGATTCAACCTGTTGTCTGAAGTGGCTAACAACAGCGAAGCCACTGGCATGTTTTGTCAAGAACAGATTGGATGAAATCAAGAAAATTCAGAGTGAGACAGAGAACATGCACATCAGACACATCGCAGGACTGGAGAACCCAGCTGACATGGCCACAAGAGGCATGAATATGTCAGAGTTGGAAGGCAGTAACCTGTGGTGGAAAGGGCCAGAATGGCTAATGACTGGAGAGTGGCCAGAGCCGATAGTGGAGCCAGTTACGCCAGAAGTAATGGCAGAAATCAAGAAAGAAGAGCTCAAGTTCCCAAAAGCCAGTCCAATTTACCTGGGCGCCACACAGCAAGTGGTCAGTGACCCAGATGCCAGCAATGTGCAAGCTGATGAAAGCAAGCAAAGCAACCCATTGGGAATTGAGATTCAGAGATTCTCATCACTGACAAAGTTACTGGATGCAACAGTATACGTGATGAGATTTGTGCGACAGATGCACAAAAAGCGCAGCAAAAATGACAGTCAGAATGGATTGTCAGAAATCATGAAAAGTATCTGTGGTACAATAAAACCACAGGGAATTATCAGTATTGAAGAGAGAGAGATTGCGTTGAAATATTGGATCAAAGTGACGCAACAAAATCATTACAAAAGAGTGGCAGAGATTCTGGCAACAGGCCACAGCAGAGGCAGCCAGAATGGCAAGAAAGCAGCTGCAGACCAGCAGTTGATCAAATGGCTCAATGTGCAAATGCATCAGGATGGAATCCTGAAGTGCCACGGCAGAACGGAGCATACAGACCCACAGGAGATCACAGTGCCACTCATACTGTTGCCAGCAACGGCTACAGTGACTCAGCTGATCGTCAGAGACCAGCATGAGAAGTTGATGCACGCAGGAGTGCAACACACATTGGCAGCAATCAGACAAAAGTACTGGATTACACAGGGCAGACGGGTGATCTACAATGTGACGAGAACCTGCCCAACCTGTAAGAAATTGGGAGCGAAGCCGTACCAACTTCCACCAATGCCAGATTTGCCAGAAACCAGAGTTCAGAGAGCCAGACCGTTCCAGTACACGGGCTTGGATTATTTGGGACCAGTTTGGTACAAAGTGGACAAAGATCACAGGAAAATGTGGATCTGTTTGTTCACATGTATGGTGACACGTGCAGTTCACCTGGAAAGTGTGCTGGACATGACAGCGCAGGAATTCCTGAACGCAGTCAGGAGATTCATCGCCAGGCGTGGAAAGCCTGAGGCAGTGATTTCAGACAATGCAACGCAATTCAAATTGACAGAGAAAGTGCTCAGCACAAGCACTGACAAGGCCATTAATACTGGGAAAGAATGGTCAGAAATGATCAAAAGTGGAGCAGTACAGACTTACTGCTCACAGCAACAAATCCAGTGGAACATGACGATTCCTATGGCACCATGGCAGGGAGGTGTCTATGAGAGAATGGTGGGCATCACCAAGAAACATTTCAAGGCAGCTGTGGGGCACAGAATGTTAACCCTGCAAGAATTGTTGACACTTCTGCCAGAAGTTGAGGCAGTGATCAACAGCAGGCCAATCTCTTACATCTATGGTGATGTAAAGAGCCTCAGAGTGCTGACGCCAAAAGACTTCCTGACAGGGGAAGGTCAGATTGGAGCACCACAGTTTGACGCAGACAAAGATGGAGAATTCGTGCCCAGAATGGATAACGCAGCGAAACTGCAGAAATATTGGGAGACAACCCAGCAAACTTTGGATAAGTTCTGGGACTTGTGGCATCAAGAGTATATCCCGAGCTTGAGGGAAAGAACTCAGGTGACGCACAAACATGGCAGATTGACAGCGACTCAAGAACCCAAAGTGAATGAAGTTGTGCTGATTTATGAAGAGAACATGCCCAGAGGTGCATGGAGGATGGGTCGCATCGAGCAGTTAGAGTCCAGCAAAGATGGACAGATTCGCTCAGCAAAAGTTAGAACTGCCAACAGAAATGTGGTCAGCAGACCACTCAATCAATTGTATCCGCTGGAAATCAATTCAAAGACAATGGATATCCCAGAGACAGCAGTAACAGTCCAAGTGGATTTACTGGACCCAGCAATTGTCCAGAAACATGTCAGAAATCAGAACTCGAACAGAGACTCTGTACAAAACCCTGCTCAGAGGAACTCAGCATCGGATAGAGTCCTGAGAAGTGCAACAGGGAAAACCACAGCAACCACCAGCAGTCTAGTGATTGGAATGCTGTGCATGGTGTTGATGCTGACAGGCATGTCAGAGTCAGCAACGCTGAGAAAAGCTGGCAAAGCTTACAGCGAAGTATTTTCCAGAACATACATTCTGGAAACCTCGACAGTAAGGCCACCATCATTGGCAGCGCATCATGGATTGCCGCCTTTGCCTTCAGAATGGCCGCCAAAATCTGTCAGAGAGATGCAGACTTATGAGAGATTCAAGGATGCAATCAAAGATCATCCTGTGGAACAGGTGATCAGCTCACAAAGCCAGAAGTATCAAATTTGTACCAGTGGAAGACATGGACATGCGCTTACAGTTCCTGAAGAAGTGCAGTGCCATATCCCACCAAGGAATTTTGTCAAGGCAATGAAAGTTACACTTTACGCACAGAGACAGATTCCACAGAAAGAGAAAGCATACAGATGCTACATCAGAATCAAAGAAATCATCACACACACCAGTTTCTGGGGAGCAAAAGGCATTACGGGCAATTTTGAGAAATACCAGCAAGTTGGCGTGGTAGCCTGTAACTATGCAAGAATTCACAAGATGTTCAGAGGAACACCTTTGGTGGAAATGGAGCCCAGAGTGTGGACAACCAATCAAACCTTGAAAGTGGAATATTCATGGTGTTGCCATGACAAAGAGAATGTCGTCAGTAACTTCTACATGGAAGAAGGAACCGTGGCTTCACTCGATGGAAAGACTGTAATCAGCGACTTGCAAGATTTCAGCCAGTGCAGAGCCATGATGGGACATTGCAGAGACCACAATTATGGAATTACAGTGTGGGATACAGAGAACTTCAAGCATCAATGTGCATATGAGAAAATTGGCAGATTCAAATCAGAGATATCTGGCCAGACAATTATTGTATCAAAGTTGCAAGCAGCATACTCCCACAGCAACAAGACAAAGAGACCAATTGGTTCAGAATGTGTTCCGGGAGACACATACTACACCGATCAAGGAGGTGTATTCATCCAGTTTGACAGAAGAGAAGATGTGCCTGTGGAATGGGCAATGCCAGGAAAGATAGTGGAGGCGAGAGAGTCGACAATCAGTGGAACATTGTATGCCAGATTGGACGACAGAAACTCCAAGTTTCAGTTCCTGCAACATGTGGTCAGAGAGATGACTCAGGCACAATTTGCGATTGTATGGCATCAGCTATGTCAACTTCGCAAGAACCAGCTGGACATGTTGACTCAGCTTTTCCGCATCGATCCAACATTGGGAATTCGAGCCATGCTGGGAAGACAGGATGTTCATGCAGAATGGGCTGGAGAAGCAATTATGTTTTGGGAATGCAAGGAAGTGCAACCATACATAATTTATCAAACAGGAAAAGTGGGAGAGACATGCTACAAATACACACCAATGAGATTGGACAAAGACGGGCCCTTGTGGTTCAAGAGCCCAGGCAGCAGAGACTTGGTGGAGAAATCACCAGAAGAGGACTGCAGCCACACCACACCGCACCTGTACAGAAATGAGCATGGACAGTGGAAGTCCGCACATGGAATGGTGCACGTTACAGAGACACCGATTGAAATGACATGGAAAGGACAATGGCAGGCCTTCACGTTTGACGCGCCTCACCTGTTCACCAACATTGTCAACAGAGCAACTAATTTCATGGATGTCAGAGGCCAGATTCAGAGACTACAGAATTTAGAGCATGTGCAGAACCAGTTAATCGATTACACAGCAGATATGTCATTGGATCCCAGAGTGATCAGAAATTCAATAGAAGGCATTGGAGCTGGAATTGGACAGACAGCAGCAGGAATCGGCAAAGCATATGGTCATTATATATCTGGAGTATCAAAAGGATACACTAACTTTATGGGAGGAATGCTGAAAGGACCCTTTCAAGTGATCATCAACACAATCGCAATGCTGCTGGGAATCACAATCCTGGTAGCTGGAATTGTTGCTGCAGGATACCTGTGGTACAATTGGAGAATTGCCACAGGGAAACCAGTGATTCCACCATGCGTATACACATGCATATGGAAATGCATAGTGTGTCCATTCAAGTGCATATGGCTATGCTTCAGAGCCGTCAGATACACTATCAAGAAGTCAACTCAGAAAGAGACCAATTATCCACAAAGAAAAGTGCGCAAGACAGAGTTGAGACCAGCAATCAAAAGGAGAGCCAGATCCAACTCAACACAGTCCGTTAGATTTGCCAAGAGAGCAGAAACAGAGGACAGAATGGCAAAGTCACTATCAGCATACGTTCAGCCAGATGAAAGTTCAGCTGATGAGGGACAAGTCAGAGCCAAGAACAGAGACAGTGTTCACATGCCTGATATCCGCAAATTCACCACACGCGAACGCGCAGGAAGCGATACTGGCAACTACCTGCTTCATCATCAGGCTAGGTCGGCGTTGGCATCACCAGCGACCGGACCTGCAATCTCACGCACGCCCACGACTTCGCGCACGACCACGTTCACCACCGAGGCGACTGTGGAAACGCCACTCATCACGTTGGCACCCACCACCACCAGCATGTGACGTTGCTGCAACAACGGGGTGCAGCAACTCTTCCGCCCGGAGTGTGCTGACCGTGGCAAAATGGATGGATAAAGAAATACAGAGAATTGATAATTAGGCTCATATTTGTCTATTTACCTATTTGCACCAATTTACATTTCATGCACCATATTAATTTACCGCAAATTGTATTTCCTACACTTATTACGTATCCATGGAGAATATTCAATTAGGAAAGTGTTTTATAAGTTATTGATAAGTTTATGTGGAATATTTAGGTTAAAAGGTCAAATAAGTTGTTATTAGGTGTATTAAAATAAAATTAGACTCATTCAACTCGCCGTGATTTTCTGATCATGAATATATATACATTTGCATAGTTTACTTGCAGTTTACAAAAGTCAAATCTTGTAAATATTTACGTGCTGCGTAATTATCTAGGCCAGCGTCCTAATAGAGAAATGGTGCCCTGCGTGCAACTAGCATTTACTTTACAAAGCCCTTCGCATAGGTATAATTGTCATAACCCTGTTCACAACTATTTATATTTACTTAATAATTATAATACTTTGCTCAAGCTGAATATATTATAGACCCTGCTCAATTAATATACCCATTTACCTCGAATAAGTCCCAATTTGCCAATTATGAAACATACGTTTCCAGGAAGTGATTATTATTATCATGTTGAATATACCTTATTCTATTTACGTCATTAGGAACATTTGCACTACTATTTACAGTTTCAAACCCTAATTTATTAGTTCCAATGTGCATCAATGTTTTCTGACAAATTGAAGCAAATTAGTAAATCGGCCGAGTTTGCCGACTTTGCGCCTCAAGATTAATAGTTTTTCCATTAACCCAATTTGTACCTGGTATTTCTTTACCATAAGTATTTGAATGTATGCACGCATAGAATAAGCCAACTGTTTCTGTTAAATGTGTCTTATTGCTATATTAGTGGTTTATTTGTGCATTTGTATTAGGAAATTACTGTAACTGTTTTTCTATACATGATTTCCGTGTCTTAGCTACTTTGGAAGTTTTTACTTTAGTCTGCGGACCCACCCCAAGTGAACAAAATAAGCTAGCGATAGAAACTTCGACTAGGAAGCTCGCTAGGCTTTGCGCTTTTGTAACACGCTGTATCTGATCGAAATAAAGTACCTGAAACAATCTCGAAACCCCTTTTCAACACACAACTACGAAATAAACTCAACTTGGCTGTCGACAAGTGGACGTTCGGCAACAACGGGAAATCAACCACTCTAAAGGCCGTTTCTCACTACGGTCTTGAAGCAGCCGGATTCGGTGGTAGAAGACGCTGACTTCGGTGGCTTCATCACAACGTGTGACTTGTTGTTCGAGTCGTTGCAAATTTTGAAAGTGATGATGTGCAGCCATGATACTGAATGCAATATCAGTCATGCTTACACCTGGTGACCCGGAAACGTTTAGTGTGAATGGTTTCCACGAGCCAGCCCAAATTAATTCGATTGGGAGTTTTGTGACGTGCAAATTCGTTGGTCCATTTTCGTTGGCCCATGAATTATCATTTAATTGATAATATTTGTGATCTTTCATGAGACAATGATCTATTGGTGAATGTGTGATCAGATCATTGGTGCCAGGAGCAACGAACATAATATGTGGGTGATTTGTGACTTTGACCGGCAGAAATTTATAACAAGTATTGTTATATTCGTGTTGAAAATAAATAATTTCTGCTGTGACTGGTTTACAATCCCAGAACATTAATATATCTCCATGCCATTCAGCATAGAGATTTTGACGTCCTAGCAATGCTCGCAAGCCAAGTGTGGGATTGAATGTGACAATTGCATGAATTATATCTAGTTGGGTCTGACGGATGTGACATAATTGTTGCCAGATAGATCCAAATTGTTTTTGTTCTAGATGTGCAATTTTGTCAACTTCGTATTGTTGACGAGCTGTGAGCAAGTGAAATACACCAACATCAAGATTTGGTGCGAGTTTGAAATGAAGAGGAGCTTTTTCGGTTGGAGGCTTTTTCAATTTCTTAAGTTGATATCGAAGAAATTGAATGAATGCCGAGCCCTGGTCAATATATTTTGCGTCTTTTGGCACGCATTCTGCATTATTTGGGAATTGTTGTGATCTCCATGTGACAGAAAATGCAGCTTGCAATTTTTCCACTATGTAATGATTTTGTGAATATTGCGCATCAAATTGACCAATCTCTTGGAATGCACACTGCTTGTTAAATGCGGTAGCATTCCATAAAGAGACGCCATTGTCGCTGTCATAACAATAGCCGGCTTGTGGGTTGCAATGTGATAGATCTTGAATTTCGGAAACTATTTTCTTTCCGTCAAGACTTGCGACCACACCTTCCTCTATGTGAAAGTTCATTACTGTGTTACTCAGATTGTGACAAAAGTAACAATAATCGATGTGAAGTGATTTGTTAGTGCTCCACAATGCATGACCGATTTTTATTAAAGGTTCGCCTTTCCAAGTTTTATTTTGGTAGGCGATCATGCAATCGTAGGTTGTGACTCTGTGGTTTTTTATGATTTCTGGTGGCAGCATAGCTTTTCCGCCCACCAGACTCATATACGTGACTATAGTATGCTCTTGTTGAAAGCATCTATAAATTGGTGTTGTTTGTGGCTGAACACGCAACGTCCATATGGATACCACAATATCCTCTATGGCTGTGACTTGAGGAAAGTGACATGTTACTTTTTCCGGAAGTTGTATTGCGTGCCCAGTGCGTGTTTTATGGCACAGATTAAAAGTTTTGTGATATTGATCTGTCCATGTGAGCGCGTTGGCTAATTTTGATTGTATTAGCAACGAGAGCGCCATTAAATGCGACACGTTTCCCCAGAATGAATATGTGCCAGTGTAGCGACATGTTCGACGTGGGTTTGCGCGTCTTGCATCTTGTTGTGAAGATTGTGATTGTTGATGTGATTGATCAGTTTGTGAATCATCACCTTTATCAGGTGAAGGTTGTGAATTATCATCATCTTTTACCTCAGCGTCGATTTTATATTCAACACCGTCCTCTGTGTCGATTTCAAGAGGCACTAGGTTAGATGGGGATCTACGTGTGCGACGGCCATTACTTGATAATACTGTGACTGCGCGTATTTTGCCATCGCTTGACACGTGTATTTCGTGAACGCGGCCCATTTGCCACATGCCGCGTGGCTGTTTATCATCTGTGATTAACACCACTTGGCCACGTTTGGGAGCTTCGTTGATTGTGCCTTTTTTCAAGCGTTGATTTTTTGCTCGATCTTTGAGTAGGTCAATGTATTGACGTGACCACTCATACCAAAGCACTTCACGATTGTGACGAATTTGGTCCCAAAGTAATGTGATGTCATCTCTGTCTTTTTCAGGCACAGAGTTGAGTGCAATTTCGTCAATGCAGTTGACGTCATTGACACGTGGGGGTGTGAGTGTGTAGGTTTTGTCGATTTGTGAGGGTGTGAGGTTGAAAGATCCATCTGTCATTCTTTCCCATTCCTCTTTTGGAATTTTTCGCATGGGTTCAATCGTGGTGGAATCGAGTTCCAACTCACGTTTTTCATCCATGTAACATGGTGGTGGGGTGCCCCAAAGAAAATGTATTGGGCGCAGTATCGCTGCACCAATGTCTGTGTTTGACAAGTATGACAATGGTCGCGTATTGACGGAGAATTCGACGTCAAGCATGACTGTGAGAAATTCATGCCATGTGAGACAACGTCATCCGCATGCTTTTTTGAGCAAGCGTTTGACTAAACCTACCATGCGTTCGTACACGCCGCCCTGCCAAGGACTGTTGGCTGTGATAAAATGCCATTTTACGTCCGGTAGCATTTTGACGCAATTTTTGAATGCTGGGGCATTGTCGGACCAAATTGTGTCCGGCATGCCTCGACGTGAAATAAAACGATTTAGAGCCATAATTGTATCGGCTGTCGAGACACTATTAGTTGACTCTAAATGAATGGCGCGTGTACTGAAGCATGTTAGCAACAAAATGTGTTGACTGTGACGGGTTCCGTTCTGTGAATAAACTAACGGTCCCATATAATCAATGCCAATATGTTGAAATGGCTTGATTTGTGATTGAGTTCGAGTGACAGGTAATGTGTGAAAATCAGGTAATGTGAATGGACCTCCTTCCGCTTTGCGGCATGTGACACATTTTCGCAAAATTTTTGCCACTACCTGCTTGGCGCTTGACAACCAGCAATGTTCGCGTAAATCTGCTAAAGTGTGAAGCATGCCACTGTGACCAGCAAGCTCATGAAAATGAGTAACCACTAGCATTGTTAACCACCCAGTCTTTGGCAGGTAGTAAAACAATGAAGGGTTTCGGTGTTCTTTGTGAGACACACGCGTGACACAATATAATAAATTATTCCACGCGTCCCATTTGAGCATGTGGTGTTTGCCAAGTTGCGCTTGTGAAATGCAACTGGCACATTCCTCTGCTTGTGAAATGCGCAATACATGTCTAAATGCTTCGTTTAAATCAGCTTGTGTGATGGGTTTTGATAAATATTCGCTTTCGCGCTTTGCAGCTTTATGCATGGAGCGATTTAGCCAATATGTTTTGACACGAAGCAGATATACGACAGTACGCAACAATTTTGACAGTGTTGAAAATCGTCGAATGTCGATTTCGAATGGATTTGAAGGGATGTGACGTTGTCGACTTTCGACAAACGGATTTTGAGGAGTGACATTTTGTGACAAATTGGGGTCCAAATTGACAGTTACTTGCTGTGCGAGAGCATTAGCTGGTTGTGAATCAGGCTGTGAAACGGGCTGTGAAGTTACTGCTCCAGCATATAAAGGTCGACTGATGTGAATGTCGCCTTTCGCAAGCTCTTCGGTGACAGGTTGCGCTTGATATTGCGAAATGTCAAGCATGGTTGATGTGAGAGGTTCAGCTAAAAATGTGGGTCCGGTGAACCACATTGTTTCGATCATCAGTTGATCAAAAGTACAACCCCGTGACGCGATGTCGGCTGGGTTGTCTTTTGTAGCAACCTTGCAAATTTGAATGCAATGTTTTGACATTAGTGAGTGGATTTTTGTGACCCGATTGTTGACAAAAGTAGCCAGCGGCTTTGCAGTATATAGCCAGCCGATGACAACTGTACTATCGGTCCAGAGGAAATTACTGTGAATTTTCCATCCACCCAGCTCAACGAGTTCATGATGTAAATAATCGATGAGCTGTGCACCAATTGTGACACCTAGCAATTCCAAGCGTGTGATTGTGAGGGGTTGACCTTGTTTTGACAGAAGTGGGGCTAGTTTTGTGCGAGCTGTGAGAAAACCACTAAAATATCGGTCATCTTCATAACCGTATTCGTCAGGTGAAATCGCTTTTTGACGCAAATAAGCGCAAATGGCGTATCCATCTTTTGAGGCATCACAAAACACATGTAATTCTAATGGCCTTGTGACAGCTTTGACATCGATGCCAAAAGAGTGAAATGAGCGCGGGAATTTGATTTGACTTATGGACGAGAGATGTCGTTTTAAATCGTCCAGTAAGTCATCCGCCTCTGGGTCTTCGATGAGTTCATCCCAGGTTGTGATATTGCACCTTTGAATTATTTGTGACACGCGAAATTTCAACCGAAATAACGCGGGTGCTGTGACGCCAATAGGATTGTATGTTGAAGCCAGCAATTTATTTAAATTGCGGCGAGTGGCTGTGACAATGAGCGTGAAATCTTTCTTGGGAGCTGGCACCGCAATGGTGTCTTCAATGTGATCGTAAACGAGACCCATTACTTTAATATATTGTGACTTTTTCGGGTTGAGGTCATCAGGTTTGATTTTCTCCGAGACCATAGGCGAATTTGTCATCCATTCGCGCATGTTGAAATTTGCTCTGGCAAAAACAGCTTTAATTAAACGATAGAGCTGTATTGCATATTTGTCATCATCTACGCTGATAACTAAATTATCAACGTAAATGCTGTTGAGCAACAACTCCAGTTTCATTCATTCATTGGTCTCAGCGGGATGCATGTGAGCTAATTCCTCTTCTAGGTGATATTTGATGACAGTTGACAAAATGGATGGACTGCATGTGAGACCAAACAGCACCCTTGTGAATTGCATCATTTGAATATTGTCTTCATGAGATGGAATGGTGTCATCGCGCAGCCAGTAAAATTTTGTGAAAGCGCGTGATTTTGGGTGAAGAGCAATTTGTAAAAATGCTTTCTCAATATCGGCTAATAACACCACTTTTCCGGCTCTGAAGCGAAGCATTAATCCGAGCGCCAGTGGTGTGAGAACTGGGCCTCGAAATAAGCAATTATTGAGACTTGGCTTGCCTGCAGAACCATCATACACTATTCGACATGTTGTCGATCTGCCAGGTGTGAGGACAGGTTGGTGAGGTAAGATGTGTTCTTGCAAACCATCTTGTGAACCATAGACGGGTTCTATGACACCCTTGTGAAGTTGATCAGAGATGACTTTCGCGTATGTAGCGAATAAATCGGGATCTTTTCGAAACCGTTTCAACAGTGACAGAAAGCGGCGAAATGCTTCTGCATTGTTGGTTGGCAATTCTTGAATTGTTGATTTGAATGGCCAATCTACGCTATAGCGACCAGTTTCTGGATCGAGAGTAATTGATTCCAGAATTAACTGTTCAGCTATGTCGTCATCATGTGATAATGGATCATCTGTGATACCTATTGACTCGAGACTGAAATTGAAATAATGTCTCCTGGCCAACAGCAACAGCTGATGATGCATGTGAACTGCATGAAACCATGAATTGATGTGGTGAAATGTCGGGTGTTGTGACAAATGATTGTGATGACGCATTTCCGCCAAGCATCAATCCAAGTATTGATTCGACTATGATCAATCCAGATGGGAGTTCGATTTCTGTTGGTCGAATGTCGAACTTCCAATAATAGTCTTGACCAATGACTACATCTGGTTGACATAGTTTGTGACAAAACTCATCAGTCATTTCCGTCAATTCAAGCGGTTCCGCGAATTGTTCTTGTGCATGTTCACCGTACACAATATAAATGACTGTTTTGTCATCTTGTGACAAAGGAGGTGGGCATGCATATGTTGCCAAATTATCCACTGCACGTAAGGTGAGCGGAATTTGTAACATATTGCCCTTATTGTCGACGTGTTTGTAAATAGGCATGACAGCCTCGACCAAAAACGTATTGACTGTGACGGGCGTTTTTGTCACAAACACGTTCATTTGAAGAACAACATCTCCTTTGTTTTCAAAGTTATACTCATTTGCCACGGATGCTTTAATATATGAATATTCGCATCCAGTGTCAAAGAATATTAACAAAGGGTCTGTGACTCGATTTAATTCAGCGTCTTTATTAATTAATGAAGCCTGGGCCACTTGCAAACGAACAATAGGTGCAAAATCGAACTCACATTCTTGTTCGGCCTGCTGCCTGGTAGCGGGGTTGGGGTTACCGTAACCCGCCTGTGCGCTCAGCACCTCCACCGTGGGCCTGTGACTAGGTTGAAGTGGCACCGACGATGACATTTGATTCTGGTTGAGGTGTGGGTACACCTCGTACCGTTTCTGCTGGAAGCCACGGATTTTGGCCTCGACGGTCTCCATATCTGTGCCTTCCTGGATGAGGTTGGCACGGAGCGTCGTCCACAGCTCGTTTTCGCTGTGATACTTGCGGGCTTCCTCCTGAGCTTTCGCCTGTTGTGCGTTAGCGGGCCTCGGCCATTCGCCCATGTCGAGCGGGCCGTCCATGTCTAGCTGGTACAGCGTATTCTGTCTCCACCGGAAATCGTTTTCGTCCGGTGGGATGACACACACGCTCATCGGTTCCGTATGTGAAGGCGGATACGATGGCGGTGCATGTGACGACGCCGCGCCCGTTGTGATTACCTGAGCGTTGACAAAATTAGCGCTCGTTGCTTTGACAAAGGTTTTATTTTGTGAATTGTTTACCTGACGCCTGGCGGGTGCCTGTCTGGTAGGACAGAACGCCCCGTGATGCTGACCAATCTGGCGACAGTAGTAGCAACTCAGTTGTTGAGTGCACTGTGCCGCTTGATGGCCTCTGCGCGTGCAGCGCGTGCACACATCGCCCAAAGCTCGCAACCGTTCAGTGCGCTCTCTCGGTGTGACGTATTGAGGGCAATCGGTTGTGTAGTGCTCTTTGACGCCGCAGAACAAGCACTCGAATTTCGGCTGGCGATAGTTAGCAGCAGGTTGTGAGGACTGCTTTTGACTAATCGCTCCGATCGCCGGAGTTCTGGGAGGTTGAGTGGAATTTTTATTTTTCCCTTGTGATTTTCCAACGTTAGCATTGGTACCAGCAAAAGCAACCGTATTGTGAATAGGTTTTGGTTTTGAAAAGGTATTTTGTGATTTATTTCCTTTTTTCTTTTGCTGTTGCCAACCTCCTCCATTTTGTGGCTTTTTTAATGATGAATTTTGTGATTTCTGAACAACAGTTGAAGATTGTGAACTTTGTTGTTCAGTTTTCATCGCGTCTAACCGAGCACGAGCAATGGTAGTTAATGCATCGACAAACCTGACGACTGTGAGTTCGGTGTCGCCGGTTACAGCGGTGCGCATCGAATTCCGGTGTTCTTCTGTGACGGCAAGAACAATATTATCGGGAAGATAACCACAAATTATTCTTAACACTGCACCAGAATCGACACTTTCACCTCTTTCTTTAAGTTGATTGAGAGTTGACAAAAGGGTTCGTGTGAAATTTGTGAGAGAGTCTCCTCTTGACGAAGGTTTTTCAAGTGAATACAATTTATCCCAAAGGGCTGCTTGTACCCGATGCGTTTCACCAAAGTTTGATTGTAACATGGTGACCGCTGTGATGTAATCTCGACCATCACCTTTTAATCCAGCCAGCAGTTCTGCTGCTGGACCGGTAAGGCTGAGCTTGAGGTATGTATATTTCATACCCATTGACAAATTAGCTCGGTCGTGAATTTGAGCTCGAAAAATCTCCCACCAAGCTGCCCATTCTAACGGATCACCGTTATATTTAGCAAGCTCGATTTTAGGTAACTTTAACAAAGTTTCCGGTTGTGAAGGTTGAGAACTACTTCCCATATTGACATTGTTGTAAGGGGGTTGTGAAAGGGGTTGAGTAGTTAAATCAACAGTGGACTGACCTTTCAAGGAAAGTATCAACCTTTCCGCGGATTTGATGTGCGCTTGGGCGGACGCAATCCTCGATTCCAGCTCATCCATGAGCATCATCGCGTTGTTCGAGCCCGAGTAGAGCGCGCGCTCCAATTTTGCGTTGGCGCTCTTTATCTCCTCGGCCACTCCGTCTTCGTCTCTGTCTAGGCTTGTGATGTAATCTTGGACAGTGGTTGTGAATTTGTCCATAGCTGTAGACAGGTCCGAGCGTTTCATCTCGGCTTGGTAGCCGTAGGCCTGAAGTAATTCTAATACTTCCTCCGCCGCGCGTATGTTGACGGCAGCGGGTTGTGACTCGTCTTTGACGATTTTAGGAATCGGTTTGGATGTGAAACGCAGCACTCCGTTGCGCACTCCGGTCAACGCCCGGCTATGTTGAGTCAACGGATGAGCTGTGTCGAACTCATCAACGTTGCTCGCAGGCATAGCTGCGGCGGCGGCGGCGCCTCGCTGAGCGCGTATGCGTTCGTCGGCCATAGCAAAGTTCAATCGATTTATTGCTTATTAGCAAAGTGGTAGCTAGCTGTGAACGAAATAAAATAATAAAAATAAATATTTCGAATCTTGTGACTTGTACTTGTAAAATCGTAAGTATTTATGCACGCGCTACTAACGATTTTGCGTCCAAAACCGTATTACCGTAACCTCGTGCTTGTGACTCAGGCTGTGAAAAGCAATTTCCAATGAAATTTCGCGCGAGACGACTTAATTAGAGTGACCAATTAGTTTAATTAGTCACCCTGCTCGCTGCGCCATGTAAAATAATACGGAACTTGTTGAAGTGACTTGTGAACCAGCTCCTATTCCTAACCGAGGAAGAGGACAAATGTGAACAAGTGAAAGTTGACGTGAAGCGTCGTCTCTAGTTGACGTTCCGTTATTTTATCAAATGTGATTAGTTGAGTTGAAGTGAATTGACGTGAGTTAGTGTGAAGCAAATTTAGATTGTTTACCAAAGGTTTTGACGAACATTTTTATTTAGGCGATTAAATACAAAGAATTAAATGTAAATAAAATATATATAAAAATATACGTAAACAAAGGAATTAATTTACAACTAAATTAATTACTTAAATAAAACGTAAAAGAAGTTCTAATTACCGGAGAAATAAGGCAATTTAAAGAAGGCACTTAATTACGACAAAAGGCGACAATTAAGTGGCGCGGTTGTGAATAAAGCACCTCAGAACAGCGCTGGTGTGAAATAAAGCACTGAGGTGACTTAAAGCACCAAGCGTTAAACTTAGCACCAAAAACAAGCGACTTAATAAAGTGACTACGGCGCTTATTTAGATCCTAGGAAGAGATTCGTGTGAAGTTGACGAGGTTGCAAACACTGCCGATATTAGCTGTGAAATCGGCTTTTAAGGGCCAGACCGATGGCGATATGTTTGGCGCCAATCGGTCGGCTCTAATCTCCGATTTTTACCCAACATTTCCAATTGTGAAAGTTCAATCCTTGCCCGCTCGCTTCTCCGATGAAAAGCGAGCTTAACTGGCAAGATAGTGAAAATGTGAGACAAGCCAGACAGCATTTGAAATGGCGCGCGTGCCCGGCCCCCCGCTCGGGGCGGGCCCGCCGCTTAACATAAACATGACGGCGTATTTGCGTGCTGCTTGTCAAGGAAATGTGGCGGAATGTGAGCAATGACTAAGATCTAAATATGTGAGCGATGTGAAGCGCACGTTGTAAACAACATCGCTTGAGATATTAAATGGCGAATGTGAAGATGTTAAGAAATGGAATGTGAATAAAAATGGAATCGTAATAAATTGAATTAACTAAATATAAAAGCGAACATAAGAACGTCGACTTAAATATTAAAGATTTTACATTTTACGATAATGTTACACACCAAGTTCTCTTCTGTTGGAACAGAGCCAACGAATGAAAAATGAAATAAAAACAAAAACGGTAGTTTGAACGGTAAAACGGTAGTTTGAACGGTCAAATTCTTTACAAGCAACATTGAAAATGTAGATAACTAGGGCGTGACATGCACGGTCGCAGCGAAACGTCCATTTTTCTTTTAATATGATTTTCTTTTTCAATTTCTAGCGTCCCCGTGGGACACAACTTTTGTTGTTCGCTCTATTCACGAGCGAATTCTAACTCTCCGATTTTGTAGGGTGAAATGTCCGCCGACTTTACCGTATTTACTCGTACATCAATATATTCACATAAATATTTATGAAAGATCATTGATATGGACATTAATAGGCTCGGTGTCAATGCTAGTGATGTTAAAGGCACCGGAAAAATGGCACCGCACGGGCACCACCATTGCATGAAAAGGGCACCTGGCACGCTGAGACCTGGGTGGGTATAGGGCTCGAAACTCAAACTGATAGTGTTTCTACAGCAAAACGCATAGTGTGCGGTCCAGGTAGTACATGTGCGAATGTGTACAATGCCGGGAATCATGATCAACGGTCATAAGAGAATCCCACTTTTATGTTTGTGGAAGTATAAAGTATGGCAATAAAAAGCCAGCGTCGGCATGTGTTCAAATTTGACAGTGTCACTTTTTAAATCGACGCATGTTCTGGAAATAAACACATTTCATGCCCTTGAAATACTCCCCATACCTTTCCTTGTGCCTCACTCTTTACCAGACCCAGTTCCAAAGGCACCAGAAATTTTTTTACATCGCACAGCACCGGCACCAGTACTGTTTTAGAAAAGGCCACCAGCACCAGGCTGAAAATCACAAAAGAACTGCACCAGCACCGGTGCCCTTCAGTGCCCACCTGCCCAGAACTGGGGCGCCAGTTGCCCCGGTGCCTTTACAACACTAGTTAACGCATGAAAACAAATATATATCACAATATAATATACCTAATTTCACATAAATCAGCATCACGACCTGTGCAGCGCAGCACCTGTGCAGGTATTGTCATCATCGAAGACTTCTTCGCTGGCAAGTGATGGCAAAATGTCCGCTTCGGGACTGGTGCACCTGGGTGGATGGGAATAGGATGTGTCCCTCTTGTTAGACGATGCAGTACATTACTCATTGACACTAAAACACACTGCAGTGGTGCAATTTACTATATTTATATCTGAACTCACATATGGGGGTTCCAAAGCAAGACCCCAAGAGTGTTTCATCGTAGATACATAAATAAACAGTTGTAGTGCTGGGGGTAGTTAGATACCGTATTTCCTCAAAATAACCCTCTTGTATTAACCCCCTCCCTCCAAATACCCATAGGGGTTTTCGAGCTGAGGAAAAAATAACCCCACTCGAAATACATCTGGAATAAGGTACATCAATAAGGTATGTAATGGAATAAGGTATGTAATGAACATGATGTATTAATCGATGTCAATTTGCATCGCTGCTACCCAGACATCAAGCTACGTGTGTAAAACGCCACTCCTTAGTCCTTACTGTTACTATGATCCTTACCGAAAATTTCTAGCGAAATAACCCCCCCCGCCCCCTGAAAATTTTCACTCTGAGAAAATGAACCGTCTGGGGGTATTTCGAGGAACTTTGCGCTGGGGGGTTCCCCGTAATTAACCAAACCTTACAAAACTCCGAGGAGTAAAATTATGCAGCGTTTTACAAACCACTTGAAATATGTGGTTGAAGAACAGCTGGCCATTACTACATGCAATTTGGCCACATATTGTCTTCAAACTTCACTGTCTACTTAAAAGGGACAAATGGTGATTAAAAATCATAGGAAACGAAAATTCAACCCCCGTTTCTGAATTTGTACACTGTGGAACTCAATGATGTGACTAAATACCCTAGATCCTCGAATAAGACACCGGGGGAGTTATTTTTTCCTCAGAAAACTTGGACTTACCTGATTCATTGTACAGTGCAGTCTGTCAACTCATGTAATTCAGGTATTTAACTATCCAACAACAACAAAAATATGTGTATTCATTGCATACACATCAGGCGCTGTCGGAAGTTATTAAGGGGGAGTTATTCGAGGGGGGTCTTATTCAAGGATTTGCGGTAAGTTGCAAACATCTCCTGCAAACATACTCACCTATTCGGCGGTCTCTCACTGACAGTCCTGTGTCTAGTGGCCGCGTGTACAGTGAGCCGATGTCTACCCGCCCTGCCGCCTTCCAACAGCTTGTGCGACTGGGGTGCCGTTCTGTGCGCTGCAGGCACGCAGTCGTTGTAGGTGGCTTGGTCGCTTTGTGTGCCTGTATTGAGTGAATTGGGTTTTTACTATGATCTCTCACTGACTATTAACTTTGCTCAAAAATTTGATCATGTAAAATGCAGTCGACTGAGTAGAAAGGCCTATATCAACTAGATAAAATCAGTGAGTTCACCTGCACGCAAGCCGTGCGCCTGCGCGCCCGTGGTGAGGTTGTCGGCGGCGACAGCGGACACGAGCCTCTCCCTGGCTTGGTTCACCCGCGGCTGCCTGTTGGGTAAGGAGCGCATCAATGTCGGTGATCATAAGTTTACTCAGTCTAGTGCTCACTGCTCAGAAGTGCCATTGACTACAAACGCAGCACGTCATGGGTGCATATTGTGTTCGTCCTTTTAGTGTAGAGAACGCAACACGCTAAACACTTTTTTCCACCTGAAATTTGACTTTGGATGGCTGTCAAATGAGCAGCAACGCACCCAGAAAGCTAAAAATCGACATGTGGCATAAAGGCACCTCACTCTACAAGAATTCATCCCATGTATACCGTATTACCTCGAAATACCCCCAGGGGGTTTATTATTTCGCCAGCAAAATTTGAGGGGGGGGTAATTCGAGGGGGGGTCTATTATTTCGCCAGAAATTTTCGGAAATTCCCCATATGCAGACGTAGAAAAATCGAACAATCACATAGATTTATATGTGTTTATAGGCATATATTACTGTATATACACAAAAATCCTTCCCTAACGTCACTTAATCATCAGTGTGAACGTGTGTTCTGCATAGTACAGATCACAAACTGCGGTATTTGTCATGTACGTCCACGTTACACTCAATTTTAGGGGGGGTATTTCGAGGGGGGGGTTATTATTTCCTCAGCCGAAATTTAGGGGGGGGGTATTTCGAGGGGGGGGGGGTTGATTCAAGGGGGGGGATAATTCGAGGTAATACGGTATATTTACCTATGCAGGTCGCACGTTAGCTGGGGAGACGTTGAATTTTTTTGATCCCGATCAGGAGGCTAAACACATTTTTCCAGGAGTGTACATGTTTATATTTATTACTCAGTATGATTTTTCATTTTGATTTCTACTGCTGATTAGTGATGGAAAAGCGTCAATGCGCTCGCACATGACGGTGGCGCCAAAACGAAAAACTTCATGGCGCTTTTCGCGTTTTGCGCCATTTTTCTCTGGCGCCATCGGCGCTTGGCGCCGGGGTTCGGAAAAGCGCTATGGCGCTTTTACAATCAATACTCCCGGACCCAGTTCCGCATATTGAGAAGTGAGAAGTAAAATAGCAAATCCGAAGTGAAATGAGTGAGAAGGGGATTGAGAAGGAAATTGACAAAAGCGAGAGGAAATTACCCTAAATCCTCGAATAAGACCCCAGGGGAGTTATTTTTTCTCAGATGTTTTGGAGGGGGGACTTATTCAAGGGGGGAGTTATTCGAGGGGGGGAGTTATTTTTTCCTCAGAAAACTTAAACTCAAATCATTGCAGATGCAGTCTCTCAACTCGTGTTATTCAAATATTTAACTGTACACAACGACAAAAAGATGTGTATACACTGCATACACATCATGTATTTATCTGCTGTCGCTGCCGTTGGCTTATATTCTTATATAGATCGTATTGTATCCTTTCCATACACATGGGGAGTTATTCAGGAGGGGGGAGTTATTCAAGGGGGGAGTAATTTTTTCACCACCTCGCCAACAGGGGGGAGTTATTCAAGGGGGGAGTTATTCGAGGGGGGGGGTCTTATTCGAGGATTTGCGGTACTTTTTATTTTTACTTCGCTTTTGCCAATTTACTTGCCATTTCACTTCGCTTTTGCCAATTTTCTTCTCAATTAACTTCGCATTTGCCATTTTACTTATCAATTTTCGGAACTGGCTCCCGATGACTTACCTGGCGCTGAGTGCGATCAACGTTCTCCGAATCATGTTGCTTCCATCGAAATGGCCCGACAAGCTGTTGGAACTGCCCGAGTCGGATGCATCTGAGTTTATCGCCGCTATAAATATTTCTATTAAGACGATAAAAATCGCCAGCGTCCACCCACCCCTGTTGTGGGTGGAATGCAGTCTGCACTCTGCGACGAGCAGCTGTTTGCACTGTCTGTGCACGGGCAAGTGGCAGTCGCGACACTTGTAGCCCTGCCGCAGCACGCCCCACAGCTGCACAAAGTTAAGACAGTTTAGAGTGGATGGACACTAGGCAGTAGTCATTGACAGTGCATTGACCGTCGCAGCACACAATAAAAATTGCGCTTCAAATGCCGCCGGCGCGGAAATAACAATCGCGAAAATTATTTTTTGGTAAAAAGATAGTCCATGTAACGGAAAGTTACTTTGTGCATTTGAACATTTCCCGGGTCTGCCGACAAGGATTTAATTTGTCGCATGAATTTTTAAATTTAATTTCACTAGTTCATACGTTGTATAAACTTCTGGAAAAAATCAATCAAAATTCGACTTCGGAAATTTAATGATTGACCAAATCAACAAGGCACCAACCAATTTCTCACAGTGAGCACATGTCGTCGGTGCCAAAAACGTAGTTTCATAAAATCTGTGTCTAAACCCCCTGCGAAAATCTGCCGAATGTTTGTTTACCCGCTGGAAATACGCTATCATTTCTGCTCGGCTAATAAGGCCATCTCTGAAAACAAAAATATGTAGGTTAATTAATTTCACCTTTTATCGATAATTCAAGTCGACCACTAGCCGGTCTGCATCGATGTCAGAAAATGGCTCAATAAATGGAAAGTTTCCACTGATTGCGGCGAATTCGGTGGCACTTATGTACCCATCCTTGTCGTGATCATAGTTCTTGAACACCGCCTGTGCACACAAAAAAAAGAAAAATTCACTGGACTGGATCATGGGGTGGAGGAACTACTCTGTAGTGTACAAAGAGTGATGAAAGTAATGGCTTGCGTACGCTCGTAAATAGTACACCACCAAAATTGTGGACACTCATATCTGTTTTGAACATTTTTGTGTTTACAGAATGAGTAGTCTCTCGACTACTGTTCTCGTTGATGAAAAAATAATTCAAATTGGTAAACTCAAGCTGTTTTCAAAACAGGTTGATGAGTTTTCCAAATTTCCGTTTTGTATATTTAGCGGACCGCAAAGTATGCACGTGCTTATGTCTTTTCGATATCGCGTGAGCACGATACTTATGTATTTAGGCCCTTTCACAAAAAGGAGAAAATTTTGAAAAGAAAAAGGCGGAGTCGAGTACCAACATATTTATGCCTCGTGCCTGAAATCATTTTTTTCTTTTTGCAACCATATTATATTTTATTTATGGTGACGTCATGATGTAGCGTTCCGTTCAAACAAATGCATAGCGTGCGGTCCGCAGAGTACAATAGTGTCCGCGGCGACAACGTAAATAACTCACATCGACCATGTGCGTCACGTGTTTCTCCAAAGTGCAGTCGTCCAACTGGGTGGTCACCCCGGCCGCCCAGTCGGCGAACACGACGCTGTGCTGCTGCTGCAGCTGGCCCGACCTCTGCCCCTCGCTGCAGTCGGATCGACCCCCTGACGTGCTGCCGCTTTCCTGACGATAAGTGTGCTGTGGCGAGTATACCGTATTTCCTTGAAATACCCCCTCGCAAGTCGCAATACCCCCTCAAATTGGCCATTATGAATTAATACCCCCCCTTCGAAATACCCCCCCCCCCGTCTGGAATGATGTAAAATGTAGTCAATGAACATGATGTATTTATTGCTGCCAGTTTGAATTGCAGCTACACATATTCTAGTTTGTGTAGCGATGTACGTTGATAATTATGTCCAAATATATCATAAATATTTGGACAGTTTAATCACCGGTTTTGGGTATTTTGGGTACTTAAAAGCATTTTCCTTATCATGAATTTCATAATAAATTACTGACGAATTAATAACCCTCTTTCGATTTAATACACCCTGATAAACACCCCTCAAAATTTTCATAATGAAAAACCTCCGGGGATATTTCGAGAAAATACGGTATGTTCATTTTGACGTGAAAACAAGCAGTGTAAATTGCCAACTGTGTGGAAGACTCGCGGTTCTCGCTTCAATGAAAGCTCGAAGATTTCTTCGTCCTTGTATCGGATGTCCAACGATACCTGGTGTATTTAAAGATTTTGAGCGAGTTCAAAACTTTTTTGGCTATTCGATGCGTAAATATTTTTTGTGCATATGAAATTATTAAAACGCGTTTTGAACAGCACACTGGAAACATGACACTAAAAGAACCGAACCTTGATAGTGTTGACTAAATCGATGTTAAAATCGTTCATGGCGTGATATCTGTCCACGGACATGATGAGCAACTGCATAATATTCGCCAACAACGCTGCCTTGTGCAAATTGACCTCTTTCTCGGTGCTCTCTAATTTTTCAGCTTCCTTCGAAGATGTTTCCGCATTTTCGCATTCCGTATCATTAGAATCAGCTTGTTTTGTGTCCGCATGACTAGTATTTACAGCTATCAAATCCTTCAAGTGAACTCCGCTGCGATGGTTAAACTGTAGACTTTAGATTATTCTCTCAAAAACCGTCAAATGAATAGCATCAAAAATCTGCCTTGACCACAATTAAAGCTCACATGATTGGTATAATGTGATGCGACTTGCAAACGTTGGCAATTTCATGTCTGTAGTTTGCGAAATTGCCGCAATGACCGAGTAGCTCAGTCATGCTACTCAAATCCTGCAAGAAGTGGATTATGTACTTCTGTTACCATAAATTTATCTAGTGAAAGAAAAAGTAAAGAAAATTCAAAAGAAAACGCTAGTCTAACACTTCGTATCTTACCGTTAACTTCACGTTTCCCCCATGGACTTCTTCCCCCCCCCCCCGTGGTGTGATGCATTAGCGTTATGTCCGTGCGGACATAACGCTAATGGAGCACGACAAAACGCTAATACAACACACTCCGGGGGCAAGTTGTCCACGGGGGGAAAGGTACCTGGAATCGTATCTTACAGCCCTTTTCACAATGGCAACTAGTGGGCTATTTGGTCCAACTTGGTAGTAACACTCCGTTGAAACGTTCATGGCTTCGTGGAACTGATTATTCCCGAGAATTTCAGTTTTTGGTTGAAATAAATCATAGGCGGCGCAAGGTCCCAATTTGCGCTTGTGACATTCACATTAGCCAAAAAGTTCACCTTGTGACACCTTTTAATCGCGGCCATTAAGCCGGAATTAGAGCTCAGCGTCGATTCGACGTGAAATGACGACGTAAAATGACGTCGTAAAATTAATTACACGAGTGTGGATCGTGCTACGGGTCTACAATTTTCTAAGGATAATATATGAATCAATACCTTAATCGTGTCCAATACTGAGTGTTATCAGCCACAACTAGAGCAAATTGAAAAATTCAATTTTTATCATTTCACGTCATCATTTTACGTCAGGGAACTAACTTTACATTTCACGTCAACGGTTGCTTGCAATACACGCTTGTGAAGGTCACAATGTGACAGTGAAATTTCTGCTTGTGGCATCAAAAATTCCGCTTGTGACATTCACAAGTGCACAAGCACTTATGCCGCCTGTGAAATAAATGATAACCGAACCGAAGACCACCAAAAGTTTGAAGGGAATTCCATTCAATTCGTGTGGCATGTAGGTCTCTTTAAATTATTAAACACGTTTCTGTTAGTTAGATTTCGCATTTCCGCATTTGTGGTTTCGCGTCCAAAAATGTCGGAAAACTCAAAAAGTTTCAGACTATGATATGATACTTCTAGAGCTATGGTGGGACAATTGATTTCCTACTCAGCAACTCATGGGCCTTCCGTGCAATACCAGGTTACCTTGCAGTTACCTATATGTTTCTGTACATTACTAGGTTACATTACTTGCATTACCTTTCTCACGTTTGGTGCCAGGCATTCATATGTTTTTCCTAATCTACAAATAGCCGAATGTGCCAGCGCGCCAATTACTGCCATGAGAGTATTGTAGTTGTGCACCGACCATAGTTTCTGCGTGGAGATTTGAACGTTTGAGACACTGCTACTGGTAAATGTATGATGAAACAAATGGAGAAAATGTAAATGTAAACAAGTATAAATACCCAGAATATCTGGGACTCACACGCCCCAGGCAATAAATCAGAGAACCATAAGATCATCAAAAATCTTTTGGATCAAGCATAAGTTTATGATTGGAACCCTGTTTGAATCCCACCACAATCCTTTCTAACCTTGCCAACTAGTATGAACTTGGTCATGACATCTGCCCTTTCCTTGGATGATGATTTATTGAGCACCATACATTGTATCCAGTGTGATAATGACTGAGCAAGTTCATTTATAGATAAACACCTTCCCGGTCAAGTAAGCCACCCATTTTTTTTTCATTTCGGAAGCTATATCTCGGGCTATGGTGGGGTTATAGACCTGAAACTTTGTGAATAAATACTTGTAACATCCCTCTACTCTGCATCAATGGGGAGAGGCATGGCGACCAACTACAGGGTGGGTCGCCATGCCTCCCCCCATTGGTGCAGAGTAGAGGGATGTTACAAGTATATATTCACAAAGTTTCAGCTCTATAACTCCACCATAGCCCGAGGTGAAAGAAAAAAATGGGTGGCTTACTTGACCGGGAAGGTGTTTATGTTTTATTTCATTAATTATTATATATTTATAAGCGAAATGAGGTGACACTAACATTGAACAGGGCAATACTTCTCTGTAACAAAGGAACAGACTTCAAATTACTGCTCTCTGCGTAGCACTTGTACTCAGACAGCTGGGAATTTTAGAGTTGTTATGCAAGCGTATCAATTTTAGAGTTTTTATGCAGGCGTATCAACTTTTGAACCCCAATGCAATGCCTAAGTTTCCAACTCACAGCTATCCTGCTGAGTGCCTTTCTCTCAATGTGGGTCAGTGCAGCTGCCAGTTGATCTGGTGTCCACTGGTCAAATGACAATGATGTTTGCCTGACCACGGTGCTATTGACGTTGCGTATTGATAGATGCCGCAGCCAGGCGTAGCTCGGTCTGCATTGTGCATAGTGATGGAAAAAGCGCCAGGACTTCGGCGCCAAGTGCCATGGCGCTTTTCCCAACCCCAGCGCCAAGCGCCAATGGCGCCAGAGCAAAATGGTGCCAGCGCCATGGCGCTTTTCCATCACTAATCGTGCATAGTGCTCCAAAAATGGTGATTTTGAGAAAATAAATGTATATATAAATACAATATCTGAAAATCGCTCAAAAATAAAACCTGATAAAATCTCATGGGGTTTTGGAAAATATAATTAAATCGCTGATGAAATCTCAGGAGGGCCAGAAAAGCTCTCCATAAAAATTTAGGTAGACATATAACCCTTGAAAATACGCCTCTTGAGATATTAATTTTCTTCACAAATCAGTTAAAAATCCCATTCTATCTAGTGATGTCCAGCGCTTTTTTTCAAGCGCTTTTTTTAAAAAAACGCCGCTTTTTTTAAAAAAGCGCAAGGGTTCCAGCGCTTTTTTTTAAAAAGAGCGCTGGCAAAAAAATTTGTACCTACGCACTAGGTATTTTGTAATTTTTTTTGCGCACAAGCGCGCAATTTCACATGTGAGTTATCACCGGTGGTTGTTTTCATTGGTTTTGTTTTTATCTCATGCTCATCTTATGCTTCTATTCCTGCATGTTATCATATAATAATAAGCCGTGATATGTTAGTGTAGTGTATAATATCCAGTCAATGTTGTTGTGAGTGCATGCGGTGGTTGTTGCCGCAGCGCACGTGTTTTAGGAGTAGTGTGCAGTGCCGCGCTGGTGCACTGCAATGAGTTCAGTAGGAGTGGCCGCGCGACGATGTTTAATCAGGTGCGCCGCAGCGCATAATCCGTGTTGGCCCCGGAGGCCTTATAATGTGCGCCGCGGGCGTGTTTTCTTTCTATTTGGATCGATTTTCTTTGAGTTTTCGTTGGCCGCTGTTAGAGTGCCGTGTGGACTTTGGTTGCACTTTTGAGTTGATATTTTCGCCCCATTTACTCTTGCATAAAATGTTGATTAAAATTGGGATCTCGGTGTAAATTAGAAGCCTACAAAACAAATGTATGCTGAGCCATACAACATGGTGACTGTACACTTTACTACGTTCCCGGATCTTCTCTGAAATTGTAAAATCTCCGGCGCCGCGCGCCGCCTCGCCGCCCCAAAACACTCAGAAACCCTGCCGCCGCAACTTTCGAGCCCGACGGCCACCGCGATCAGCTACCGCGGCGGACTCGCGCTCACGTCGTCTCGACCAGCCGGACTACCCGCTTCTGGAGCGGCACCCCGGCGTGGCCGACAGCGACGCGCGTCGACAACGGGTCGACAGCGAATCGACAGCGGTCGACAGCGGCGACAGCGAGTGGGCGACGGCGACACGCTAGCTGCAGCACCATTTTTGGCGGCGAGCAGCTCGAGGGCGGCGGCAGCCGACTTCACGACGGGCCGCGCAGGTCGCCGGCGTACCGCGTCGACTAGCGCCGCGACACTGCGACAGGCGACACGACGGCCCGCACTCGCGCCACTAGCAGCATGCCCACGCGCAGCGGCCGGGAGCACAACGACCCGACCATCGGCCTGGAGACTGACTCGGGTGACGGCGACGAGCAGCCAGGCGCCAACGCCGCACGCCGCTATCGCGCTACTGGCAAAATGGCGCCAAGCCAGCGATATGATGGGTGCACTCCACAGGAATTGCGCGATCGGGTGGCGCTGTGGAGTGACCCAGCTAACTTAAATCGCCGTGCCATGATGGAATTGCTGATTATGCTGATTTCCATGCGCAAAGATAAGTGGCCTGTTTGCGCCAGGCCTACCCAGCTGGGCACAGAAGCGCTTACGCGCAAGGTGCTGCAGTTTATTGACGCGTATGACACTGCTACTCAAGGGGCCCCATTTGTGGAACCAAATGATTCCATTGAGGAGGCCGATTTGCTAGTCAATTCAACGGCGGCATCGGGTCCCCGCGGTCCCCCTGGGGGGGGAGGGACGATTCAAATCGCTCAAACTACTCGCGCGTTAAGCAAAATAAGACTCAGAACGCCAGCGGAGACTCGGTAGGCACCAGAATGACTGACTACGATCGCCTCGCCAATATGATCCAAGACCAAAACAAAGAAATGCGACAATTGCGGCAGCAAATGGAACAGCGGCTCGCAGCACCCATGCAGCAAGCGCACAGCACAGCGGCAAGCTCTACAAGCGACCCATGGGGATGGACAACGGAACAACGAATGGCGGCTATCACGACAGTAGGTGCGCCGCTAATGGATAATATCGCATCCTATGTTGACAGTTTCATCGTTTCCTCCTCGGACGGCCTCCAGCCGCTGGCGCCAGCACTAAAACTGCTGTCATTGAGAGACAAAATGGGAGTTGGCCAAGTGGCGGCCGCAGCTAGCAAGCAGCCGCACTTTGATGGCACGCCAACATGCGCCGCTGGCCCATTCAAATTTTGGCTACATAACACATGCCTGCAAGCGTTAGGGGTTCCATCAACACACCAACAAATGTTCTGGAACAATGTTTTTTCGCAATGCTTAAAGGGGGACGCCCACAAGCGTTTCGTCGCGGTCCGCATCGAAAAGAGACACAATATTCTCTACGTGATCGACAAACTAGCAGGGCTCTACCGCCTCGACCACCGCATGACGTCAGTGGCGGACTGGTACCACATGAAAGCCAAGCCCGCAGCGTGGCCGAAATCACCGGTGCTGATGCGCCGTCGGACACGGCGGTGCCGCCCTCGCTGCGAGTGCGCGCCGAGGAGAAGAAGCTGGCGATCAGCGGGCCCGGGTCGCATGACCCGACGTATGGCATGATCAAGAGCCGTCCCCGCCGCGCACCACCGGCAGGTGAAATTTCTAATGTTTCTGACGCCTCTGACAGCGAAACTATCAGTTTTTTGACGCGCCGCTCTACTGCAGACTCGCCGGTTGGTGCTGAAAAACCGGATGCAGAATCGACGGTTCCGGCGTCGCCTGAAGGAGCTCGGGCCGGGTCTGACGGACCTGGTGATGGTTCTGTGGAGGCGGTTGCTTCGCCGCCTCGCTCGCCAGCACGCTCACCGACACCACCACCCAGCACCAGCTCGGCACCGGCGCCAGCGCCGGCCGCCCCCAGGAAGAGTGCAAAAGGGAGCGTCAAGGAGCCGAAAAAGGGGCGCGCCAGGCGCGCGTTGGTAATCGAGGACTCGGAGTGATCCAAGTCGCTCAATTTAGGATTAGATGGGTGTGCATGCGTTGCTGGAAGCACCCCTGTTTCGTCTTTCTCATTTTTGGTGATATTTTTCATTTATGCGGGTCCGGGAATTTTCGATAGGTCTCCCACTCAGTTGGGTGAGGGGATCCCCGTCTTTGAAGGGACCCCCCCCAGCCAACTTGGGGGGGGTGTTGTGAGTGCATGCGGTGGTTGTTGCCGCAGCGCACGTGTTTTAGGAGTAGTGTGCAGTGCCGCGCTGGTGCACTGCAATGAGTTCAGTAGGAGTGGCCGCGCGACGATGTTTAATTAGGTGCGCCGCAGCGCATAATCCGTGTTGGCCCCGGAGGCCTTATAATGTGCGCCGCGGGCGTGTTTTCTTTCTATTTGGATCGATTTTCTTTGAGTTTTCGTTGGCCGCTGTTAGAGTGCCGTGTGGACTTTGGTTGCACTTTTGAGTTGATATTTTCGCCCCATTTACTCTTGCATAAAATGTTGATTAAAATTGGGATCTCGGTGTAAATTAGAAGCCTACAAAACAAATGTATGCTGAGCCATACAACAATGTGCTCCCACATACTTCTACAGTGGGAAACATCAGTCTCAATGTATTAGCCTTCTCTTACAACATTATTTAAACACTATTTCATGCCTAACTTCACTTGAACTCACGACCATTTGACAAATAGCAATTTACATAATGAGTCAACATAAAAAGAGATTTTTTTGCATAAAACCACACTTATAATGCTATCCCATGGCTCCACAGCCATCCCATGGCTATATATCATCACAAATACTGCCACTTGTATGATATACCACTATACTGTATTTGCTTGAATAGTACCCCCCCTTGATCAATTCCCCCCCTCGAATAATCCCCCCCCTGTAAGACGAGTGAGGAAATAATAATTCCCCCCTTGAATAATCCCCCCC
The DNA here is from genome assembly GCA_964036195.1 of Sphaerolaimus hirsutus. Classification (NCBI taxonomy): domain Eukaryota; kingdom Metazoa; phylum Nematoda; class Chromadorea; order Monhysterida; family Sphaerolaimidae; genus Sphaerolaimus; species Sphaerolaimus hirsutus. The sequence goes on along the minus strand of OZ038455.1, from coordinate 13,374,066 downwards.
TTAAAGAATTTGCTCAATTTATTGTGCCCAATTTAAACAAAAATGGCACGTTTTTGTGTGAATAAAGCAGATTTCATTAAATGAGTTGATAGAAACATGGTTGAAAATGTTGACAAAATAATAATTCCCCCCTCGAATAATTCCCCCCCTCGATTAGTTCCCCCCTCAAAATAGTCTGACGAAATAATAATCCCCCAGGGGGATTATTCAAGCAAATACGGTATATTGACTCAGAACCATATTTGGGAGCTTCCTAGTGAATGTCTTGACATTGTTTAAAAAAAGCAAAAAGCGCGTTTTTTTAAAAAGAGCGCTTTTTAAAAAAAGCGGGGCCGGTAAAAAAAAGCGCTTTTTATCCATCCCTAATTCTATCAAAGTAAATTTTCTTGATAAATTTTCATAAAAGCTTATGTTGGGCTTTTTCCTAACCGCGGTTGACAATTTTGAAGGCATGCGCATTACATATTATATTTATTTAGAATTTTTAGATTGCACTATACAAAATAATACAAATTTTGATTTGATACAAAAAGGAACGAACAGGTTAGCCATATCCAACAGCGTAGCGCCTTTCTGCCCATCGCGCTCGCGTGCTTTCAATTGCCAGTCGGTAATAACTTTTTTCACACTTTCGTTGCCATCAAAATGTCTACCATAGTTCCAAAGCCAAAAATGTGTGATGTAAAGACACTGGGAACGTAAAATTACATTGAGCATTTATGTATGTAGTTCGCTTTGTCATTTTGCTGCAACTCGGACAAACCCTGAGTCTAACTGCGTCACATCGCTGACAATTGTCAGTACAATCACATTTGGAGTCCTCTGGCCAAGAAATTGTCGGTGTTGATGTACCACATTTGGATAATTCTGATACCTGTCTCTGGACGTCATCAAATGCCGTGCACGTAGCCTGCAACATTTTATACTCATTCGCCAGCTTACCCCCAGTGACCCAGCACAGTTCACGTTGGCAGCGTGGCAGCGTGCCAACCACGCACACCGAACGTAAGGTATTAAAAATAGTAGACGCCCAATACGCATGTCACTCGCATAATTACACACTATTGTATAAAACTAGCAGGATTCTCTCCGACCTTCGGTCGGGTTTTGTGGTTCTCTACAATTAATACCATTGGAGGAAATATGATAGTTTAGTTAAGTTTGCCCACATGCTAGGCATGTGTTTTGAAATGCGGTATGTAATGTACCAACAATAACAAGACCAATACCAAAGATGCAATGTTTTGGAATGGATTTTTTGTAAACTTCTGTAAAATGGTTGGGCAGTGTGCATTTTGTGTGGTATAGGTTTTGTGATATGATAGTGTGGTTTTTGCAAGGTGTCAAAATTTGTTGTTATCTTAAATTGGTTACATTTGTGCTTTGCTGTTCTTTTTGTGTTTGTAAATCCTTGTGGTATTAATTGTAGAGAACCACAAAACCCAACTGAAGGTTGGAGAGAATCCTGCTATAGGTACCCACTACTCAGAGGCTTGCAAAAACTGACACCCCAGTGGGGACCCCCCTCCAAATGGCATCACCCAGGGAACCCCCCAAAAGTGGCACCCCCTGGGAACTGCCCAAAAATGGGACCCCTAGGGCCCCACAAATATGGCACCCCCTGAGGACCACCAAAAAATGGCACCCCTTAGGGACCCCCCAAAAATAGCACCCCCTAGGGACCCCCCAAAAATGGCACCCCCTGGGGACCCCCCAAACATGGCACCCCCTAGGAACCGCCACAAAAATGGCACCCCCTGGGGACCCACCCAAAGTTGGCTCCCTCTGGGGACTCTTCAAAAATGGCACCCCCTGGGGACCCCCCCCCCCAAAAATGGCACCCCCTATGGACCCCCCCCCCCACAAAAAAATATAGCACCCCCCTTAGGACCAACAAAAAATGGCACCGCTGGGGACCACCCAAAAAATGGCATCCCATGGGGACCCCCTTGAAATGGCACCCCCATGTGCCTCCAAAAAATGGCACCCCCTGGAGACCCCCCCAAAAATGGCACCCCATGGGGACCCCCTCTAAATCCTGTAAACACAGCCCCTAGTTTGGAAACTCCTGTAAACTCAGCCCCTAATTTGGAAACTCCCATAGACTCAGCCCCTAATTTGGAAACTCCCATAAACTCAGTTCCTAATTTGGAAACTCCTGTAAACTCATTTTCAGGTTTATGGTAATGCAGTGTCAAAATAGAATGAATATTTGAAATAATCTCTAGCATCAATCCACAAATGCATCAATTCACAATCTTCAATTTTTTAGACCCAGCGGTTAGACTTAAAGGTTATGGTTACTGTATTTCCTCGAAATACCCCCCCCCCCCCCCCTCGAAATACCCCCCCCCCCTCTCGAGACCACTATGAAACAATCACCCCCCCCCCCTCGAAATACCCCCCCCCCCCAATTGAGTGTAAAGAGAACGTACATCGCAAATATGGCAGTTTGTGTTCTGCGTAGTGCAGAACACACGTTAAAACAATGTCGGAATCACGTTAGAACAGTGTACATACCATCTACATACTAATATTAGTCTACAGAACCTTATAAATGGCGGTTTTTGTTGCATTTTTCGACGTCTGCATACGTTTCAGACGACAATTTCGTACTTGGTTTTCAAAAATTTTCTTGTGAAATAATAACCCCCCCCTCGAAATACCCCCCCCCCCCTCGTTTGACCCCCCCCCCCCCTCTCGGGACCACTATGAAACAATCACCCCCCGGGGGGTATTTCGAGGAAATACGGTATGTAGAGTAGAAATGGAGTGCACATCTCAAATCACTGCAATAAAAAACCCACAAATGCATCATTTCACAAATTGAAAGTTTTTGGGCCCAGGGGTTCATTATCAGGGTTTTAGTAATGTGGTGTAAAAATTGAGTGTATATTTGAAATCGCTACAATCAGAAACCCACAAACACATCATTTTATGATTTGAAAATTTTTAGCCCTGGGGGTTCATTTTCAGGGTTATGGTAATGTAGTGTCAAAATGAAGTGCATATTTCAAATCAAGGCAATCAAAAAGCCAGAAATGCATCATTTCACACTTTCTAATTTATTTTCAATTTTCAATTTAAGGCTTACAGTAATGTAGAGTTGAAATTGAGTCATTTCAAATCAGTGCAATTAGAAACCTGCAAAATGCATCATTTCACAATTTGAAATTTTTTGGTCTAGGGGTTCAATTTCAGGGTTTTAGTAATTTAGTGTCAAAATGGAGTGCATATTTGAAATTGCTACAATCAGAAACCCACAAATGCATCATTTTATGATTTGAAAGTTTTCAGCCCAGGGGGTTCATTTTTAGGGTTATGGTAATGTAGTGTCAAAATGAAATGCATATTTCAAATGAGTGCCATCAGAAACCCAAAAATGAATGATTTCACAAATTGAAAGTTTTTGGCTCCAGAGGTTCATTTTCAGGGTTATGGTTATGTAGTTTTCAGGGTTATGTAGTGTCAAAATGGAGTGCATATTTCAAATCAGTGTAATCAGAAACCCACATTGAATCATTTCACAATTTCTAATTTTTGAAGCCCTGGGCATATTTGAAATCAGTGCAATCAGAAACCCACAAATCCATCATTTTATGATTTGAAAGTTTTTGGCCCAGGGGGTTCATTTTTAGGGTTATGGTAATGTAGTGTCAAAATGAAGTGCATATTTTAAATTAGTGCTATCAGAAACCCGAAAATGCATTATTTCTCAAATTGAAAGTATTTGGCCCCATGGGTTCATTTTTAGGGTTATGGTAATGTAGTGTCAAAATGGAGTGCATATATTAAATCAGTGCAATCAGAAACCCAAGAATGAATGATTTCACAAATTGAAAGTTTTTGGTTCCAGAGGTTCATTTTCAGGGTTATGGTCATGTAGTTTTCAGGGTTATGTAGTGTCAAAATGGAGTGCATTATATATCAAATCAGTGCAATTAGAAACCCACAATGCATCATTTCACAATTTGAAAGTTTTGGCCCCAGGGATTCAATTTCAGGGTTATGGTAATGTACTGTCAGAATGGAGTGCATATTTCAAATCATTGTAATCAGTAACCCACAAATGCATCATATCACAATTTATATTTTTTAGCCCCGGGGGCCTCAGTGAAGGATTATGGTAATGTTATTGTTAACTCCCATAAACTCAGCCCCAAATTTGGCAAACACCCATCAACTCAACTCCCATAAACTCAGCCTCTAATTTGTAAACTTGTGTCAACAGCCCCTTATTTTTAAACTTCTGTCAACTCAACCCTAATTTATAAACACCCATCAACTCAACCCTGAATTGAAAACTCAGCCCCTAAAAACTCAAGTTCACCCCCTATACATGTGCAATTGCATTCTTGGGAAGCAACTTTGCCATCTACTAACCCTGTTTGTCAAGATTGTAACGTGTTTGTAAAGGGCATTTTGTACTAATAAATAGTGACTGCATTGTGTGCAAAAACACACACGAATCGGGCAAAAAATGAGGCTGTGATTGTGCCCCTATCTTTTGCATTAGGCATCCTTTGCACGCAGTTCTCTCGAAATTGTATAGGTGGAGATGTCTTGAAATAAAAATACACTGTTCACGTCACTATGATGTCGAGTGTACTATTTTGAATTAAAAAGGTAAGCCTTCTGTATATTTATCATCAATTTGAATGATCGCAATAAATGGCTATCACATTCCTATCAAAAGTCAACTGACCTCTTCATAAAATTGCTGCAGCAGTTTAGCCAGCAGCACACTGTCCACGAACCACCGATGTACAGTGAGCAATTCAGCCACGATTTTCTGACACTCCAGTCCGCAATCCATCAATGAATCGCTGGATAAGGTGTACTGTTCGTGTTCGGATTCGCATTCGACGTGTTTTTGGAGCGACGTGTCTTCCGCTCGGCTGCAGCCGGCCGCAGTTTGCGCGTGCGAATGGAGGATATCTCCGTCAACTGAAACGTGTTTTAGTTAACTCACGGATGGCTACCTGTACCTTCTGGAAAAAAGTGTTTAAAGTTTCATGTGTTTTTTCTTCTAAAATTACTTTTAGAATTTCTAATGTTTCCCGAAAATGGTTTTAGAATTTTTTGCGAAAATTGTTTTTGAATTACCTATCAAATTAAGTTTTCGAAATTTTGGAATAATTTTTTGAATTTTCTTCTTTTTTTCAACTAAAAATAGGTATCACATTTTCTAATAAATTATATGTTTTATAGTAAATTATATATAGGTAAATTAAATCTATGTTTTGTGGGCTTCCGAACTTCACAAATGTGCACAGTTTGAATCTTTTACCGCCTCGAATAGATCAATTTTCAATAAAAGCTTTGTATCGTGTTTTGCATTTTACAATAATTGCATTTTCAATTAAAAATATTGAGAAAAAAATCCGAAAAGACTATTCGAATTTACGAATTCTCGATTTTTCGAATTTACCGCCAATTTTCTAAAAGAATCTCAATCTCAACCCAAGTGTCTCACCTCCAGCAACGAGAGCGACCGCCAGAGCGCTCCTCCAGCTAGCAAACTTGACGCGCCACACATTGACCACCTTATCTAGCGCGCCGGCGCACACCTGGGGGCAATCCCAGAGCCTGTAAAATGATCTGTAAAATGTCAAATGTCATGCAAAGTGTCAAAAGTCATGTAAAATGCCCTGCAAAATGGCAACCGTGTTGCCATTTTGCAGGGCATTTTCCATGACTTTTGACACTTTGCATGACACTTGACATTTCACATTGCATTTCACAGGCTCCGGAACTGGCACCTGGCAGGCGGCGGACGCGTGCCGCAGCCTGGCGACCGCCCTCGACTGCTCGTCCAACGACGCGGTGTGCATCAGACTGGCGGACGGGGCCGCGCAGCTCGCGCTCGGGTAGGTCGGCAACGACGACTTGCACGGCGGCCGCGGCAGCTCGATTCTGCGGTGGGTGAGGCAAGTTGGAGTTCGGTTTTTAATTTGGCGAATCAGTTTTGATTTGTGGGGCCTAGGCCCGAGGGAACTGCCAGTGTAACTGTTGTCTTTTTGCCACAGTACGACAGATTGAACATTGATAGCTTGGCTATTTCCAATTCTATGTCGCTTTCAGAGGTTCAACAACAGAGAAGTAGGCGCCGCCGCCGACCATGGCATTGGCCATATCACTGACCAAAATCGCCGCTTTTTTATCCATTTTTAACGCAGATGTACATGCATACGATGGTTGCACTTTGCATGCGTTGCATGCAACTACCGTATTACCTCGAATTATCCCCCCATCGAATAACCCCCCCTCAAAATGGGCTGGGGAAATAACAACCCCCCCCCCCTCGAAATACCCCCCGAATTCGGAATGATGTACGTCATGTACATAATAAATACGTCATGTATGCAATGTACCTGATGTATATTACTGTTAATTTGCATTGCAGCTACACATAGACTAGCTTGTGTAGCTATCTACGTTTTTATGTCCAAATATATCCTGTTTGGACACATTTATTACCTGTTTTGGGTATGCAAATGCCTACTATTTATTTACTACGATCCTTACGAAAATTTCTGATGTAATAATAAAAACCCCCTCGAATAAACCCCCTCTCGAATTAACCCTCCCCCCCCCCCTCAAATTTTGCTGGCGAAATAATAAACCCCCATGGGGGTATTTCGAGGTAATACGGTGTTCTCGAAAAGTAAAAACAATGTTATCGAATGTTGAGAACTCTAGATTGAAACCTTCTCCACGTTTTTTTAAATCATGTGTACGTTTTCCATTACAGTAGTAATTTTCAGAATTATTTATGTTCGTAAAAATATGCGTCATTCTGTATCTTTCCGAACAAAAGTACTTTAATGTTTTTTTCACTTGTCTCAAAAGAATTTTTACTCCACATTTTACAAGTACAGTACTTAAGCTAGTGATGGAAAAGGCGCCAGGACTTTGGCGCCAAGCACCAAAAGTTGTAAAAGTACCATGGCGCTTTTCCATCACTACTTTCAGCACCGTGAAATACTCCAATTTGCAAGTCAACCGAAGCGAGAAATTTCTATCCCGTTTGGGTATTTCCCCATTTCAAATGAATACACACATTAACATAAATATTTACAACGGACGATATGGCTGGGACAGATTTCAATTAACCTAAAGACTGCGACAACAGTGGGACAAAAACTTGAAGATTTACATTCGAAAATAGACGCTAGTATTCGACAACGCTGCAAGCTTCTCACTACTATGAACAAATACATGCCGTATTTCTTTGAAATACAACCTCCTTGCATTAACCCCGCCTTCGAAATACCCTCCGGTCTGAGCGAGCTGCGGAAAAAATACACCCCACCCCTCAAAATTTCCTGGCTAAATAATACCACCCCGGCGGTATTTCGAGGAAAATACGGTATGTACTAGAGTCGCGAAAACATAGTTACGTTTACCCAAAATACTTGCACAGCAAAGGATCTGTGTGTGGATGCGCGGTGAAGCGTCATGAAGTGTCTTTACACATCTAGACAGTTCCAGGCGCTTCACCATGCATGCCATTGCTTCGACAGGCATAAAAACACTTTGACCAAGTGTGAGTACTGCAACTGACTTTTGACTTGCTTGCTGTTACTTGACTACCTAAACACCAGACACCGTTAGTTAATAAAACCAGAACACTTCTCAAAATATTTACATTTACGTTTTATTTTACGCTTTCCCACGTACCTATTTTGGAAGTATTTCATGTTTGAGCACAAAAACTAAAATTTCAAAAAGGTATTTATTTTTACATTTACATTATCCAAAAATACCGTTATTTCAACAACATGTACACATTGAAATACATAAGAAACGTAAATATTTATGTGTATTATTATTATGACAAACTATTTACGTGCAAACATTGATTGGAACCAGGGTTTTTTTTTGCTGGATTCTGCGCGTTTCTGAATAATACTTGCATAAAAATCTGGTGAACCCCCTAATGTTCCTAAAACTGATAATTCACATTTAAAGTCACTTCAAATATTGGTAAAAAAGCAGAATGGTTATCTATTCTGCTAGCTGTCCCCCAAGCCACCCTTATAACTCTAATTTATATAACCAGCTGAAATCCAGCCTACTGATATACCGTATTTCCTCGAAATACCCCCTGGGGGTGATTGTTTCATAGTGCTCCCGAGAGGGGGGGGGGTCAAACGAGGGGGGAGGTATTTCGAGGGGGGGTTATTATTTCGCCAGAAATTTTTTGAAATTCTAGTACAAAATCGTTGTTTGTGATGTGCGCTGGGGTAGAAAAATGCATCAATAACTGACAAGTATAGACTAGTGATGGAAAAGCGCCAGGAAAAATGGCGCCATTCAAAATAATGGCGCCGGGCACCAAGAGGCGCCAGAGAAAATGGCGCCACGGCGCCATCTGAAAAAATGGGGCGGGGCGCCGCCAAAGGGCGCCAGAAAAATAGGCGCCGGGCGCCAAAATGGCGCCAACGGTCAAAGTCACCATTTGCGCACGTATATCATAACAGAAGCTTTTTGACGAGCAATATGTTATTACGCATTACGTGACAGATAATTATATTTACGAGACAGATTGTAGTAAACATGGGCTTTACATACCCAAAACTGGTAATAAAAGTGACATAACAGGATAGGTATATTTAAATGTATCAACGTAGATGGCTACACAAACTAGTGTTATGTGTGGCTGGGATGCATAATTAATGGCATCGATTTATACATCATGTACATTGTGTACATGATGTCCCTTATTCCAGATCGGGGTATTTCGAGGGGGGGAGGTATTTTTTACTCAGCTCGAAAAAACCTGGGGGTATTTCGAGGGGAGGTTAATTCGAGGGGGTATTTCGAGGAAATACGGTACATTGACTGCTTTGTGTAACAATCTATGATAAAATGTCCAAAAATGTCCTATTTGGTGACATTTATTCGCGGAATTTTGGCGCCACTTCTGGCGCCATCCAAACTATAGAGCCGGGCGCCAAATTGGCGCCAGCGAAAATGGCGCCAAGCGCCAAGAGCGCCATGGCGCCATTCGAAATGATAGCGCCAAGCGCCAGATTGCGCCAGATAAAAGGGCGCCAAGCGCCAATGGCGCCATGGCGCTGACGCCCTTTGGCGCCATTAAAGGGCGCCAGCGCCATGGCGCCATTTCATCACTAGTAAAGACTCCTGTAGACTAATATTAGTATGTACCGTATTTCCTCGAAATACCCCCCCCCCCTTGAAATACCCCCCCCCCTCGTTTGACCCCCCCCCCTCTCGAGACCACTATGAAACAATCACCCCCCCTCGAAATGCCCCCCCCAAATTGAGTGTAAAGGGAACGTACATGACAATAACTGTAGTTTGTGTTCAGTGTACTGCAGAACACACGTTAAAACAATGTCGGTGTCACGTTAGAACAGTGTACATACCATCTACATACTAATATTAGTCTACAGAACCTTATAAATGGCGGTTTTTGTTGCATTTTTCGACGTCTGCGTACGTTTCAGACGACAATTTCGTACTTGGTTTTCAAAAATTTTCTTGTGAAACAATAACCCCCCCCCCCTCGAAATACCCCCCCCCCCCCTCGTTTAACCCCCCCCCCCCCCCTCTCGGGACCACTATGAAACAATCACCCCCCGGGGGGTATTTCGAGGAAATACGGTAGATGGTATAGACACTGCTCTAACGTGATTCCGACATTGCTTTAACGTGTGTTCTGCACTACGCAGAACACAAACTGCAGTATTTGTCATGTACGTTCTCTTTACACTCAATCGGGGGGGGCGGTATTTCGAGGGGGGTGATCTCATAGTGGTCTCGAGAGGGGGGGGGGGGTCAAACGAGGGGGGGGGGGTATTTCGAGCAAATACGGTATCCGAAATCCTCTTAACCCCTGGTTTCAACTGAAATAAATATATACACAGCTAAAAGCAGTTTTAAACTACAGTTGCGCATTTGAGCTTTTCTTATCAATTACCTAGTCCTAGTGCCGCTGTCGATGTTGTCAACACCTGTTAGGAGGGGCATTGTCGATGCCTTTAAATGGGCACTTACAGCTGGCTGAAAAATCAAAGTTAAGAACAAATTAAAAGTCACTAAAATTGTATTATTTTCATATTTTCTTGCTTTTTTTCTTTTAAAAAATCCTGTTCAAAACTCAAATTTTTGAAAAACTTTTGAAATATAAATTTTACGTTGACGCTTTTGTCATCGATCATTGCATGCCTTTTCTTGATGCTTTCATGATCCACACTCCAAAATTCCATGATGATGGTGGAAACAGGTGGACTTATTCGCCTGTGCATCGTCCTTGTGGAAATATTGAACTTATTTGCCCTACTTCCCAATGCATCATCATCACACAACAATGTTTTTGCTGTGGATGAATTAGGTAGGTAGGTATGTGGAATTTAAATTTATCAAAACATTTCTATTTTTGTACGTGGAAATTCCATGTGTGAATGTAAAACACTCTGTCGGCAAATTTTAGCTGGAACTGATTAATGGAGAAATATTTAGACAAGTCAGCCAAACGGGGCACACGATAGGTTAATAACACGTACACGAAATTATCGATGATTTTCGTAAATTCGATAATTATCGATAATTCCCCCCTCCCCAATGATAGAACAACAATATCATTCAAAAAAGATCGATCAGTCAACCAAAAAACGATCTGTGTCTGGTTTGATCCATAGACTTCAAATGTTGCACATCCGGTGAGCAAAAATGCAATTGAATGTACACTAGCACTAGCGACAAGGACAAAATGTGTATGTAGTGTGATAGATGCATGTTTGAAAATTGTGACAGAATAATAATTCCCCCATGTGAATAATTCCCCCCCCCCTCGAATAGTTCCCCCCTCAAAAATATCTGACGAAAAAATAATTCCCCAGGGGAATTATTCGAGCAAATACGGTAATTATTTATTGGTTGTCGTCCAGTGTGACGTGTATCAAAGAGCCCCTGTTATCAAAACTGTGTCAAATTATCCTGTGTCTAGTTACGTCTCTGCCGATTTCTATTTACACGAACCGTCCAATTAGCGGTACGCTGAATGCAATCAAATTTTTGCGCGTATATGATGTACCGTATCAAGTCGCCAGAGTATAAAATTAGGTAAACATAAGCAGTTATTTAGTGAAACATAATCTAGGCTAGCCTGATTCATAAGAAATGCCTCCCTATCGTAAAAATTCAGATAAAAAATCCGGTTTAGCTTGAGGCAAAGTTAAGAGTGATGGATAAAGTAAATGATAAAAGATAAATGACAAGAAAATGTAAGAAAGACAATAAAAATGTAGCTTAATTCGGATATGGAAATTTTTCTTTTAACTTTAAACTTTACTCTTAATTGCCATTTGTCACTTTACTTGACTTTTTAATTTTTCATTTAACTGTGCTTATAGCGGAACTGGCCCCAGCATAGTATTTAAATATACACGCAGCTAAATGCGCTTCTCTTCTTCAGAAAAAAACCCTACATTTTTCTACAATCATATTGCCTATAAAATCGAAAATGCACTGAAACAAACCTTGGTCTTGCCTTGTCGCATTGTATGTCAACTTCTCCTGAAAACACCTGTGTATTGCGCGAAATATTAGGGTGTAAACTAAGTTTCTTATATTTTTTGCGATCTCATAGAAATGCACATTCCTGCGTCCCATTCAGTTGTACATTGGCCGATTTTGATGCCCTTCGAGTATGTTGGGGTTTGGGGTCTGCGCTATGCCGAATTGTTTTGGTTTGCTGGTATAACTATAATCCCCTAGTCCCGAGATAAGGGGGTTTATAGAATGGTGGTCATTTTGCACAGATTATCTGTACGTTGAGTTTGAAGCTTGATAACTTGGCTATTTCTGGGCCGATTTGGATCATTCAACAATTAAAATGATCGAAACGACCTGAAGATTCCATTTTCACGGTCGGATTAGTGATGTCTAAATTCCGTATGCCGATTTGACCCTGTTTTTTTAATGAATTAGTGTAATAAGACTTTTGAAGCCCTGTTTAACAGAATCAAAACTTAATCAGTTTTGTTAACATGCTATCATATACTTTAGACCCCCCCACCAATCATGGCCCAAAAATTATTTCAATATCTCTTTCCAGTCAAAAGTTACAGCACTTCAAATCACTTCCACCCCCAAACCATAAATATAAATTACAGCATGAAAAACAAAGCATGCAAATTCAAAACTCTATATCTCGGTCATTTCTCTGCTGATTTTCACCTATGAATGCTTAAAATGATCATAATGACCCTGTAGATTTCATTTTTATGTTCTGATTATCTGTATGCACTGTTCTTCATGCGGTTATTTTAGGAGTGGTAGGTGAAAGTTCAAAGTGCTACTAACTTTTGATTGGGAAGAGATATTGAACTCATTTTTGTTTTAGATGAATTCTCGTTGCTTAAAGTATATGATAGTCTATTAAAACAATAATTTTTTCATGTTCAAAAACCGGGTCAAATCGGCATACGGAATTTAGCCATCACTATTCCGACTGCAAAAATGGGATCTTCATGTTGTCCCGATAATTTTAAGTGTTGAATAATCCAAATCGGCCCAGAAATGGGCAAGTTATTAAGCTTGAAAGTCAATGTGCAGATCATCCGTGCAAAATGACCACCATTTTATAGGGGGCAGGCCTGATACGCACACGTGCCCGATACACACATATGCCCGTTTTTTCACTTGACACTTTTTCAAGTGAAAAAAAACGGGCATATGTGCGTATCGGGCACGTGTGCGTAACAGTGCACGCCCATTTTATAGACCCCCCTTATCTCGGGACTGGGGGATTATTTGAGCAAACCAAAACAATTCAGCATAGCCCAGACCCCAAACCCCAACATACTCAAAGGGCATCAAAATCGGTCAATGTACAACAAAATGGGACGCAGGAATGTGCATTTCTATGAGATTTCAAAAAATATAATAAACTTAGTTTACAGCCTGATAATTACCTTCGAGATGTGTTTAAAATAACGATGGCAAACCCGTTAGAAAAGTGTTTAAGTTTTAAAGTGTTTTTTTGAAAATGACCTTTTGAATTTCGAGGTTTTTCCATAAATACTTTTTCCATAAATGATTTTTCAAATTTTGTGAAATCCATGTGATATCGATGTTCTGAGTTATGTTTCTGCCTTTTAGATACGTGATTAGCATTCAAAAAAATCACCGATTTTTTGGAAAATATATATAAATATATCACTCCAATATTGGAAAAAATATAAATATATATAAATCACTCTAGGTGTCCAGAAAATATAATTAAATTACTGAAAAAATAAATCTAAGCTTGAAAAAAATCTCAAAAAATCACTTGCGCTTTATTTCAATTTCAAGCAATATTCTGGGCTTTATATACCATTTGCAAGCACAAAAAAATTTACTCTAAGATACCACAGTCCATTTATTTTCATTCCACAAGCAGTATTCATTTATACAGTATTTTATGAGTGAAAACATCAAGCAAATATCACAGAAAAATTCAACCTTCAGTTCAACCTCAATGAAAACTTCAAAAATATTTTGCACTGCAAATATTTAGCTCTCAACCTATAGCACCTGGTTGTGGCAATGGATGTTTGACTAAATAGGTGCTCATGCTCAGCACTTTTTCATTGGTGATGTGCTGTGAAAATTAATTTTTGGGCACATGGCTATGTTTTGACAACATTGTGATGACACTAGTGGCTCTGGTAACAGCATGGTGACAGTGTTCCACAGTTGTTCCCAATATTTGACAACATTGTTGCATGTCACCAAGCATGCTCACTTTTCAAAAATGTTAAACTGAGCTTGCAATCACTGTAGAATTTTTTTGATCGCATCAAATTGGTATTTTTTTGATTTAAAGTCATGTTTTATTTCAGAAAAGTATGTTAAAAGATAGAGAGATGCTTTATACCCAAAACATAACCATAGAGTTCATAGCAGGATGACATAAATAAAAAGTTACTAAAACAGTTTACATTTTTGTCACATACAAAATGAAAACTAATTAATAGTGATGTCACCATTTGCCATCATTTGAGTTTGAGTTGTGATCAAACTAGTGATTTGTCAACACCACCCCACCAAAATTCATGTCATTTGTGAAAACTGAACATACTGTATTTCCTCGAATTACCCCCTGGGGTTTTATTTTTTCGGAGTGGAAATTTTGAGGCGGGTCAAATGAGGGGGGTATTTCGAGGGGGGGATTTATAATTTTGCTAGAAATTTTTCAAATCCCAGTACTAAATTGTTGTTTGAAATGTACACAAACGTCGAAAAATGAAACAAAAACCACCATTTATAACACTCTATGGACTTATATATGTATGTAGACAGTATATAACCAGTTCTAACATCACACAGTCATTGTTTTTAACATGTGTTCTGCGTTTCCCGGATCACAAACCACCTTATGTTCTCTATTCAGTAAATTGGGGTGGGGTATCTCGAGGGGGGGGGGTTATAAGTTCATAGTGCCCATTTTGAGGGGGGTTTTTTGCGACAGGGGGGTTTATAAGTTCATAATGCCCATTTTGAGGGGGTATATCTCAACAGGGGGTATTTCGAGGGGGGGGGGGGGTCTTTCAAGGAAATATGCTATATAGCATTCGGCAGTGGAAAACTTGATGGAAACATGTCACCATTTTTGGCCATTTCAGTTTTCAAAAAAGTCAGGGTGAAAACTAGTGTATGTAGGCTAACAATATTTACCTGCTTCAAATACAATTTTAACCCAATAATGCTCTACATGAACAGAGAGATTTTCTGGAGAAAATCCCTGCAAATTTCTCTTGCACAGATTGCATGTTTTAGTCATAAAGCGCAATCATTGCACCACAATGTATCAAGTATGAGTGATTTTCTCAGTGATTTTTTTTCAATTTTAAAAAATATATATAAATATATCACTCAGAATATAGAAAAAATATAAATATATATAAATCACGGGTTATTTATATTTATTGTGATTTTTGAAAATATAAATCACGGGTTATTTTTCGAATGCTATACGTGATTTAAACGTTGAGATAAGAAATTTAAACACAAATATTGAGATAAGAAATTTGAAAATTCGAAAACCTTTTCCAATTGTTGCTTTTTGCCATCGTCAGTGAAAAAAACTATTAAAAATAACTATCGTATATCCCCGAATATGTCCCCGCTCGCAACCTCCCTCGAATAACTCCCCTTGTTAGCTGACTGAGGCAAAATAACTCTCCTCGAACCCCCTCATTGATGAGTGGAAGGGACAACCATTTATAATAAATGCTTTAAGTGTTCTTTTTAAAGAATGTTGGAACAATGTAGAATTTTTTCCAACTGATGTTCACTAACATTGATTTCATTGCTTAAATTTCTGTATTTACTCGAGATACCCCCCTCAAAATACACCGCTTAAAATAGCACTTTTCCAATGTAATTTCTACCTGCAGGTGCGGTGCCGTCCTATTGTAGGCTGTCGTTCTATTGTTTTCGTGAGTGCAAAAAAGTGTTGAAACCTGCCGTTCTTCTGGAGGTATACCATTCTATTAGAAGAAATATGGCAGTTTCACCCCATTCATACAATATATTGATAATTACATTTTCCATTATTACTAATTATTTTTCATTATTACTATTACCACCGTTGTTTCCGTGAGTCATGGATATATTTATAACAAAACAGTTTAGAATCACTGCACAGCACCACGCACTGCATATTTATTACAAGTAAACGTGAAATTTCTTTAATGTATGGGATTGTGAAAGTTTAAAAGAAAAGAATAATACGACGATACTAGACTCATAATGTATTAATTTATATTCTGGCCATAAAATGCCTCCCCACCCCAGCCAAAAAAGTCAAACGAAAAAATAAATCCCCTGGGGACTTATTCGAGAATATACGGTAGGTAAACTAACATCCAAATTAGCGGCAGCAGCGAGTGATGGCGCTCTAATCCCTGTTACGCTCATAATTGAGCAGTTACTGTAAAATGTATTTAGCAAATAAACTGCTTCCGAGCCGAGTTCGACTGAAACAAATAGAATGTAAATAAATAGATGAAAGGTAGCTCGTAGTGATATTTGATTACCTATTATCAATGCGCCTAGCCTACACACACTTGTTTACTACCGAAATTCTAAATAATTCAAAAACTTTTTTTTAACTTTAAAAGCGATTTAGTTTACCTGTATGAGTCATTTACCAGTAATATTTAGTTGACGGACACCTCATTCCGATAAACTCAAGGCTGATTTTTGCGTTTTTGATTTTTTTTTAAATTTCGGTAGTAAACTAGTGTGAAGTCACTGTAATTACATGTTATTCTATCTGTGATCTGTGATAAAGTCAAGCATATTTACATCCATGCGACATGAGGGACACACGGTATAAAGCTTTCGCCTCGAAGTATTTACAACGATAACGGCGCCAGCAAAAAATATAGCGCCATTCAATCGGATACTTATCGGGTCTTTCAGGTAACCAGGCTAAGTCTAAAAAGGGAATCCGTGGCAGACACTGTAACACAATCAATGTGGCAATAATTAGTGATGTAATAGCGCTGCGCCACGGCGCTGGCGCCATTTTCTCGTGCCAAAGAGCGCTGTGCCATGGAGCCATTGGCGCTCGGCACCCTTTCTCTGCGGCGCCCTTGGAGGCCATTCTATTAGAGGTGAGGTGCACAAATGAAATTTGATAAAACATCATGGTTTTGACGCCACCGTGCACACATTCATCCACCATGAATTCCTTATATCACACCTTATGGTTTACCGTGTTTCATTTGTCCAATTCAATCACCAGGGTCACACATTCACCCGAATAAAATCAATATGTATCGTCAAATGTCATCAGCCATGGATGCTGGAAATAGTGTCTCTCTTATTTAATGACATTTCTGTCCATCACATTAGTTTCCAAGCCACTTCCATTTCAAACAGCTCAAAAAGCATTTTCTAAAAAGCCATTTCCCCAGAAGAGATATCCCTCCAAAAAGTCCGACGATACTAAAATTAACCGGGACTGATGATGGTAAAAGCGCCAGACTTTTGGTGCCATGCTCCAAAAGAGCCGTGGCGCTTTTCTGATCACGGCGCCAGATGACAATGGTGCCAGACTCCAGAGCGTTTTAGCTCCAAGCGCCAAGAGCGCCATGGCTTTTTTCTGGACACGGCGCCAAGCGCTAATTGTGCCAGGAAGGAATGACGCCAGGCGCCAATGGCGCCAGCGCCAATGTGATTTCGCTTGTTTATAATGCAAACGCAGTTCACTGTGTTGTATTTATGTTCATTTTATCCCTTTGTGTGAGCTACCTAAATAAATTCCCAAAACACACTAGCACTAAAACTTTGCAGAAATTTTGCCTGAAATAGAAAAATTTGCAGATATTTTGCTGGAAACAGAATTTTTCATACTTAAAAACCTCCATGCATTTTTACCAGTTGGGCTGAAACAGAAGAATAAAGTTGTCCCAGAAAATGAAAAAAGAAAAAAGAAAACGAGGTAATTGTGGAAAACGGAAACGGTAACCGGAAAACGGGAAGTTGACACCCTAGTAACGATGTCAACCAAACATTCAAAAGTTTTCAAACTTTCAATTTTTCCGCACTGGGAATAAGTTAAAAGTTGTCTTATCCTGAAATAGGGTGATAACTAAATGTACCCGGCTGAAAAGTCCCCGGGCAGTGCTCGCCATTCGCGCTAGGGGTAAGCTACGGTCATAAAATTTTGACAGGTAAAGATATCAGGTGTTTTGAGTTTTCAGCCAAAAGCCCTCTAGCTCCACCCACTGTGGAATTGTGTGGGTTACAATTTCGGTCATTTTGTACTGATGTACACATGGTGCTCTAGCTCAATGCTGCTTTAAGTTGTGATCATGAAACTTTGGCTAGTGTAAGCCACCAGTGTTGGCTATGTGCCAGCACTAACCAACATTAGCTATGATATCATAAGCCTAGTCCATATTGTCATTACTGTCACTACTCTCACTACCAAATTCATCATTCTGCCTCTCCTTCTCAAAATAGCCTCCCTTGGGGTCTACTCACTGCTGTTGAACACAGGTAGTGTGTCCACTACACATTAGTAATGAAACATAGGGAAATTTTTTTCACATAATTCATTTACTGCACATTTCAAAACAACATTAAAAGCACTGTAATACAACATGATATCAGATGAGCACCAAAAACACCCATCACAGTTCCCACGTTTCTTGCACATCACCCTGATCTGCACATTAATTTTAGCCAAAGTTTCATCATCACAACTTAAAGCAGCATTAAGCTGGAGCACCATGTGTATATCAGTACAAAATGACCGAAATTGTAACAGCCACAGTTCCGCAGTGGGTTGAGCTAGAGGGGTAAAATTGTGGGTGAAAACTCAAAACACCTGATATCTTCACCTGTCAAAATTTTATGACTAGCTTACCCCTAGCGCGAATGGCGAGCACTGCCCGGGGACTTTTCAGCCGGACCATGTATTAGTGAAAAGCCGAAAACTCGAATGGGCATTCTAATACTATTCCATTTCCAATGTTCCAACAACTGATTTTTGGATCAAAAAGCACTTCCCAAAACTAATAAAAGACAACAGGAAGTAATTTTTCTCGGGTTACTTTTTTAAGCGGGAATTAGAGCTCAGCGTCGATTCGACGTGAAATGATGTCGTGAAATTTATTACACGAGTGTGGATCATGCTACGGGTCTACAATTTTCTAAGGATAATATATGAATCAATAGTCTGACGTGAAATGCAGCAATAGTCTGACGTGAAATGTCAAGTTGTTCCCTGACACTGTGACGTGAAATGATGATGACGTGGAATGATAAAAATCGAATTTTTCAATTCGCTCTAGTTGTGGCTGATAACACTCAGTATTGGACACGATTAAGGTATTGATTCATATATTATCCTTAGAAAATTGTAGACCCGTAGCATGATCCACACTCGTGTAATTAATTTCACGACGTCATTTCACGTCATCATTTCACGTCGAATCGACGCTGAGCTCTAATTCCCGCTTTAGAGATCTTTCTAGAAACACCTAACGAGCGCTGCGATGCGATGTATGGTTTATTCATACTAAATATAAGCATGTGCAAATTGCAAATGCAAAAATTCACCTTAAACTGAGCTCAGATAGAAACATTCCTCACTTGTCAAAGATTTCGATAAACTCTCAGTGAGTCGATAATCTACTGACAATATGTGGGCACCAAATAAGTTAGAAAATCAGAAAATCAGAAAGTACAAAAATGTCAGGAAGGGTTGGCTTAAAAAAGAAGCCTAGCGCCGGTTGCGTACACGCGCCATACAGAGCTTCCACAACAGTTTGCTAAACTTCATTCCCTACTGCACATTGAAAAGCCCCCATGCATTAGTTATATGCACACTAGCTAGTGCTAAGACTTGCGCCTACTTGCGATTTTTCTATGCCTGAGTATTACAAATAAAGGATAATTAAGGAATTTCCCCATAGAATAAGCCCCCACTTCAAAAAAAAATTTGCTGGCGAAATAATAAACCCCGTGAGTGTATTTTGAGGAAGTACGGTATTTAACATCCGGAAGTAGATGATTGCATTGAATCCTAGATCTGTAAGTTGATGAAAAATGCGAACCATTGCAAGCAAGCATGAAGCCATATTGTAAATGCTGATGACAATGTTTGCCAGAATGGACAGAGTAAAAAATTGTCAATTTCAGATCTCCAATTTCCCACTACTACAACTCGAATGTACTTGCATAACGCATGCACTGCATGGACTGGCGCACGTGGGTACACGCGAATCGGTGAAACTGTTTACTGCACATGGGGGTAATGCTATACTTTTTACGTACGCGAGCATTAAATATGTAGTCGATGTAGTGCATTGCAGCCGTACGTCGGGTATGCAAAATACACGTGATGCTGCCGTGCGCAGACGTGTCAGTGGAAACATCATGGGGAGCGGCTTTTGCATGCGAGCCCCGAGCTTCTTGCCCAGTATGTAACTCGCTGTGTAGCTTACAGCGTGCACGCGAACAAACAAATAATTACTATATTTCTCCATCTTTCATTCAATCTATCATTTTATGTAACATAACGCAATTACGTTCGTTGCACGGTCCTTTGAATATTTCTACGATGCTTACGCTTGAAGCGTCTAAATACTTCTAAAATTCGTTAACTCGGACAACGATTTCTCTTTTTTGTACTCGCGAAAACAAGAGAACAGCAGTCTCCTATAGAACGGCAGGAAGATATTACGTTGGGAGAGTGCCAAAACTAATGATGGAAAGGCGCCATGGCGCTTGGCGCTATTTTCTTGTGCCGCCATTGGCGCTTGGCGCTTGGGTTCGGAAAGCGCCGCGGCGCTTTCGGCGCTTGACACCAAAGTCTTGGCGCTTTTTCCATCACTAGCCAAAATACAAAAATATTCATAAAAATGCTGAGTATTTTCAGGAATATCAAATATTGATATTAGATTTCAAATTGATGCTATGAAGTTGAAATGTCTCTCAAGTCTCAAGTTTCATTAGGCCGCATTTACACGATTTTTTGTGATGACTCGACAAAAGTAAAAAGTTCAATAAGTTGATTAAAAAGGTTCCATATGCATGAGAAAAAGTGGTTATCCATACATTCTACCTAGGCTAATATGTATGTCAAATTACAGAATCGTGCTTGTAACTCAAGAGTTATAACGTCTGAAAACAATTTGCTGTTGTCGCGGTTGTCGGGTAACTTCCGACAACTGGCGACAAGGCAAAAATTTTTAAACATCTATAACCCTTGAGCTACAAGTACATTTCTGCAATTTGAGATGCAGATTCGACTAGGTGGAACGTATTATGACCAACGATGGGTAAGTTCTCCAAAAAAAAACACTTTCTGTGTTTTGAGTTTTTCAAAAATGAATACCTGTGTTTTGAGTTTTTTTCTTGAAAAAAACTTGAGTAACTCTGTTTTTATTTCTGTGTTTTTTGTAAAAACTCGAGTTTTTTGAGTTTATTCTAAAAAAACTCAAGTTTTTTTCCAAAAATTCAAGTTTTCCCCCCAAAAATTTTGATTTACAGCATTTCGATCTGGAAACAGTGGTTTTCTTATAAAATATTGGTTTTGCACATGTTTTCACCCCACATAACATTTGTTTATTCATTCCAGTGTCAAAAAAGTCCATAAAAATGTCCACAATGAGGACATCAACATCACAACACCAGTAACAAAATGCCCAGAAACGACAATTTACGCAGTACTCCAAAATTCTTCAATGGATGTGCACTGTATGGAAGACTACGGAATTGATTTGAACTACAACTACCATATTACCTTGAAATACCCCCATGGGCATTATTATTTCATCAGAAAGTTTTGTAAGGATCATAGAAAATAGTAGGCATTTATGTACCCAAAACAGGTTATAAATGCGTACAAACAGGATATATTTGAAACAAACATGTAAACACCTTCCCGGTCACGTCCGGCAGCCATTTTTTGATTATACTTCTTATATCCTATCCCCAGTTCTAGGGCGCCCCCGAGGCTGAAACTTGGGGGAGATATTGGCGCAACCCCGCTCTACTTCGCATGAATTGGAGGGGTCGCGGCGACCCCTCTCAGGGTGGGTCGCCCTAAGTGCAATTTTTTGTGGCTTTTTTGGTGTCCCACAGCAAGTCCGGCACCCGCTGTTTACTGAGGATATAAGAAGTAAAATCAAAAAATGGCTGCCGGACGTGACCGGGAAGGTGTTTAGATAGCTACACAACCTAGTACAGTCTATGTGTAGCTGCGATGCAAATTAGCAGTAATAAATACATCATGTACATTGGAGGGGGCTATTTCAAGGGGGGCAGGGCTTATTATTTCACCAGTCCATTTTGAGGGGAGTTAATTCAAGGGGGGGGGGGGGTTAATTCAAGGTAATAAGGCATACTTAAATGTTGAAACTTAAATTGTCAAATCCACCACGAGATGTGCATGCCATCTTGAATTTATTTTGTACCATTATAAAATATGAATACATTATGTACATAAATATTTACATACTATAGATGCTTATCTTATCTTGTTTAGTCAACTGAATTAATGTGCATTCAACCGCTTCGCTGAAAAAAAACACAAAAACTCAAAAAACTTTTGTGTGTTTCCGTGTTTCTGTGTTTCTGTGTTCTCCAAAAAAAAACTCATTTGAGTTTTGAGTTTTTCAAAATTTATGAGTTTCCGTGTTTCTGTGTAAAACAAAAACACAGAAACTCAATGAGTTTCTGTGTTCAATTTCTGTGTTTTTTCCATCGTTGATTATGACCACTTTTTCTCATGAATATGGAACCCTTTTCTCAACATACTGAACCTTTGAGTGTTGTCAAGTCGTCACAAAAAAACGTGTAAACGCGGCCTAAAAATAAACGAAAATATGTTCTTATGAAAAATTTGTGAAAAAATAGAACGGCAGCCTCCGATAGACTGGCAGGTAAAGTTGACAAAAAATAGAATAGTGTTTACCGTATTTCCTCGAAATACCCCCCCCCCCTCGAAATACCCCCCCCCCCTCGAAATACCCCCCCTCAAAATGGACACTATGAACTTATAAACGCCCCCCTCGAAATACCCCCCCCCCCCCAAATTGAGTGTATAGAGAACGTAAATGACAAAGGCTGCGGTTTGTTATCTGGGTAATGCAAAACACACGTTAAAAACGATGACTCTGTTATGTGAGAACCGTGATTATACGTCTACACACTTATACAAGTCTTTTAGAGTCTTATAAATGGCGATTTTTGTTGCATTTTCGACGTCTGCGTACGTTTCAGACGACAATTTAGTACTTGGTTTTCAAAAAATTTCTGGCGAAATAATAAACCCCCCCCTCGAAATACCCCCCCCCCCCTCGTTTAACCCCCCTCAAAATTCTCACTCTGAAACAATAAACCCCCCGGGGGTATTTCGAGGAAATACGGTATCTACATATTAGAAGAAATACAGTATGCACATTTTTTCAGTTTGACCACAAAATGGGTGGTCTTATAGACTATTCCTGCTGATTTTTTAAACTTCTACTTGTTCCTCCAAATGTTTCAAAATGTGACAGTTCAAAAGGGAAAAGTGACGTTGAAAAAAGTAACAATAATGGTGAAAAATGTATGGGACTAATTCTAGGTGACGTTTGCGTGCTTAACAAAATGTTCGAAATTTCGGAGTTATCGACTATGAGAAGTGAACGCTTCATTTGCTTTGTTCAATAAATCGGCATCAAATGCTCGATGAAGTAGAAATGTCGTACAGATTACCGAATAAACTTCGAAATAAGGTCATTTTTCGCAATGAATACGATTTTTTTTATGTCTAAAATGTTGTCACTAAAACTGCTCGAAAATAGATGCCTGTAAAGCTTCTTGTCATTTCAATAAAACATCAAACGTTTATTAGTTCAGATCAATAATTTGCGTGTTTCTATTTATGTACCTATACATTTGCCGTATTTTCTCGGAATAACCCCAAGGGGGTTTATTTTTTCAGAGTGAAAATTTTGAGGGGGGTAATATGAGGGGGTATTTCGAGGGGCGTATTTCTAGGGGGGTATTTTTTTACCTGAAATTTTAGGTAAGGATCGTAGACCGTAGTAAAGAGTGGCGGCGTTTTACATACTCAAAACAACTGATTATAAACGTGACCGAACAAGAAAAATCGACGTAGGTGTAGCTGCGATGCAAATTGACATCAATTAATACATCATGTTCAATACATACATGATGTACATCATTCCACACAGGAGTATTGCGAGGGGGCGGGGGTTATTTTTTCCTCGGCTCGAAAACACCTGGTCGGTATTTCGAGGGGGCTTATTCAAAGGGGTATTTCGAGGAAATACGGTAGGTAGGTAGTACATAAAAAGACTTAGTGAATTATTCAGCGCCAAGTGTGTTTCCAGTTATCTGGTGCCCTGTCGGATCGTACTCAGTGTTGGGTATTTGCATAAAATAAATATGACAATAGCCTTTGGCGAAATCTCGATGTTTTATTGATATACCCACTTCATATCTACAATCGTCAACCATGTGAGCTATTTATGCTCAATGTACGCAAATGCACATGTATGTATTCAGACATGGGCAGTCAACTCAACAGTACGCACTATTCAGTGTGCATGCAATGCGTGCGGGCTGCTTGATGTAGCCTGCAAGCTGGTGGTCGAATCAATAAAGCCTAGCTTATCCGTATGACTTTATCATATTTGCAAACTTTTACAATATGTCTTGACTGAAGATCGATTGCAGAAAAATTCATTCAAATGGGTAAATCACTTCCAAATTGAACCATATTTCGGTATTCCTCCAATACGTTATTAAAAGCTGTGATTTAGTAATGGAATTGCGCCATGGCGCCATTGGCGCTGGGCATCCCTTTTCTGTGGCACCCTTGGCGCCTGGCGCTCGCTCCAATGAGGGCGCCAGCACCGTTTCAGGGCGACCACTGCGCTTAGAAGTGTTACATTCATTAGTGGTAACAAAACTTATTAAAACCACAAAATACACATAAACGCATTAGTCAAAACAACGGGTAACCGAACACTTTACTCTATCAGTTTCACATTCCTTATTTCAGCATGCAAATCTTATGCATATAAACCCTCGAATACGCCTCTGAACACATCACGATCACGACCCCCCCCCCCCCCCCCAAAGTTCGCCAGCGTGAGAATGGCGTTTCAGCGACACCTGGGCAAATAACGTTGATATAAATAGGAGGATATAAATATCATATGATATATTATATTAGCACCTGTAATTGATACGTTTGCTATTAGAACTAATTCACCAGGGCTCCACTCCCCTGACAATCTTCTGGAAATAAGTCCACATTTACCAGGTGGACATTCTTGATGAAATTGTTGATTATGGGGCAAAGCGAGGCCGCACAAACTTCACATTCGCACAGCAAAATGCAGCTGGGCAGGGGTAAAATACGGGTGCCCATTGTCTTGGCAACATGCCATGAGACGCCTGTCATCGCACTGAATGCCTACAAATCTCGCAATATAATATCGGTTAAGTAAAACATTGTATGATTACATTCCAGTATCTCTGTACATTCCTCAGTTCTGCATGTTTTTCACATATCATTTTCTTTAGTTCTAAAATACACCAAAAATTTACAACCATAAAAGCAGAGTTGCGAAAGCGTATTTACGCTTACCCGAAATACCCGGGTAAATGGGTATTTATACTTACGCTTACGCTTACGCTTTCGTAAAATACCCGTACGCTTTTTTACGCTTTCCCGGCCAAAATACCCGGGTACTAAAAGCGTAAAAAAGCTTTTCACACAGTTTAGTTTTACGCTTTTGAAAAAGCGTAAAATCACAAAAAAAACACGGAGTGAACGAGACTGCGTACCAAAAAAAAGACTGCGTGTGTGCAGTAATGCACTGGAAATGTGGTACATGTACAAATTGTGTCGCAATATGAACTTGTGAATATGTACTGTGTCATCGAGCAAAATCGTGCTTCAGATTAGAAATTTTGTTGCTGAAAATGGATCCCGACGACGATTTTATCGCCGTTGAGGTCCCACACACGCTAGTTGACACCAAAATTAGCGTCAACTCAGAGTCAACTGGTCAAAAATTCAATTGACTCTGAGCCATTTACAATATGTATCCAAAAATCCCCTTCTTTCATTCTACATCAATCGACTTCTCAATATTTCTTAATCAACACAGGTAAAAAATTAAAAATAGTTATACTTAAAACAGTTGACTCTGAGTTGACTCAATCGACTTCTAAAAAGTAGCGTTAACCACCGTGTGGAGCGCCTGACAGCACTAACTCCACGTTAGAAGATGAGGATGACTTAATTGTTGCTGCCGATGAATAACCAAACAAAATATGAGGGCAGACTATACTAAGTGGACATCCATAAAATGTCACAGAGAGCTTGATTTGGAAAGAATTCACTGTGCAAAAAGCCTCTAAAACATTTTTACGCTTACGCTTTTATTTACGCTTTCCTAGGTATTTTAAAAATACCTTACGCTTTCAGTATCCATACTCAAAAATTAGAAAGTGTATTTACGCTTACGCTTACGCTTTCCAAAAATACCGGTATTTTAACAACTCTGCATAAAAGTACTAACCCAATTACCGTAACTAAAAAAAAAAAATAAGGTACCAATGATTGGCGATCTTCCGGCATCTCAACATCGCCATCGGGACGCAGATTCACCTCCGGTGAGCAACCTGAGGAAAAAATACCCCCCCCCCCCCCCGAAATACCCCTGTCTCGAATAAAGTAAATAAATACATCTTGTATGCTATGTAAATATTGATTGCTGCCAAATTGCATCGCAAAGCATATTCGTGTAAATATTTCTGTAGATATCCCTACCGTATATCCTCGAATAAGACCCCCCCCCCCTCGAATAACTCCTCCCCCTTGAATAACTCCCCCTCAAAAACACTGACGAAAAAATAACTCCCCCCCTCGAATAACTCCCCCCTCTTGAATAAGTCCCCCCTCTGGGTGAAAAATATGCTATAAAATGTATTTACAAAAATGATCGATGAACATACAAAATAATGTTAACGTATGGCAGCGACAGCAAATACATGACATGTACGCAGTGTATAAACACCTTTTTGTTGTTGTTGAACTGTTCAATACATGTATTACACGAGTTGACAGAATGCATTCATAAGATGAGTTTCTGAGATCTGTCCAAGTTTCTGAGGAAGAAATAACTCCCTCCCTTGAATAACTCCTCCCCCTTGAATAAGTCCCCCCTCAAAAGCTCTGACGAAAAAATAACTCCCCTGGGATCTTATTCAAGGATATACGGTATACGGTCCAAAAACCGTATTTCCTCGAATTACCCCCCCCCCCCCCCGAATTGACCCCCTCAAATACCCCATGTCTGAGCAACCAGAGAAAAAATACTCCCCTCAAAATACCCCCGTCTTAAATGATATACTTTAGTTACTTTACACCTTACACGTGTGGTTCGCGTTTGAAGTGTGCCAATGGTGTTATCAACACATCAACTTTCAACAACATACAACTTTCATAAAAAGTTGAGAAAATTCATTGATGTTATAACGTTAATCATAAACGTATTCAGAACAATGAATTTTTACATTTTTTTTGAAGAATCGCGTGCTTTAATTATCATTGGCACGCTTCCAACGTGAGACATAAATCAGTGCGAGTGCAGAGTATCAAGTTCGTGGAGTATATACACTGTATGCACTGTAAATGGTGTATTAATGGCAAATGTTTTTAACGTGTGTTCTGCATTGCCCAGTCACAAACCGTACCTTTTGTCATTTACGTTCACTTAATTTCACTCATTTCGAGGAAATACGGTATATACCGTATAACCTCGAATTATCCCCCCCACTTGAATTAACCCCGCCCCCTCGAATTACACCCCCCCCCCCCTCAAAATGGGCTGGGGAAATAATAAACCCTCCCCTTCGAAATACCCCCCCCCCGAATGATGTACATCGTGTATGCAACATAAATGGTGTATTTATTACCGCTAATTTGCATTACACACCTAGAATAGTTTGTGTAGCTATCTACGTTTTTATGTCCAAATAGGTATATCCTGTTTGGACACATTGATCACCTGTTTTGGGTACGCAAATGCCTATTATATACCAGAGTTGTTAAAATACCGGTATTTTTGGAAAGTGTAAGTGTAAGTGTAAATACACTTTCCAAATTTTGAGTATGGATACCAAAAGTGTAAGGTATTTTCAAAATACCTAGGAAAGTGTAAAAAAAGTGTAAGTGTAAAAATTTTTTTTAGAAAGAGCTCTCACTGTTGAGCATTAGAATACACCACTGTTTTCACCTGTAGATCAATGTATTTGTCTTTTTATGCATCATTTCACATTTTACAGCCTTTTATGAAACATTTCAGACTGTAGCAAATACTGTAGTGGTATCAAGTTCACTAAATGGCACTTTTTCGGTGTTGATATTTACTGATTAAGCAATGCGATACACACTGCTTAAATGCAAGATTGGACATGCAGCAAATGTCAATGCAAAAGCCAGTTGACTTTGTGTCCAGCTGGTGAATTTCCATTGATCTTGTCCTTTTTACCAAAGTATGATGAAACTGTAGAATACCATAAGTACTGATCAAAGGCCAGTTTGTACATTTGCCATATTTTCTACATTCAATGCATAACTGCATGTGTGCACTATGCAGTTATTTTTTGTACATGACCCTATTTTATGCTTTCTCAAAAGCATAAAACGGCCATCTGAAAGAAAAAAATACACTTTCTGTACCCGGGTATTTGGCTCAGGAAAGTGTAAAAAAGTGTATGGGTATTTTATGAAAGTGTAAGTGTAAATATAAATACCCATTTACCCGGGTATTTCGGGTAAGTGTAAATACACTTTCGCAACTCTGTTATATACTACGATCCTCACGAAAATTTCTGCCGAAATAATAAACCACCCCTCGAAAACTTCCCTCAAATGTTGCTGGAGAAATAATAAACCCCCATGGGGGTATTTCAAGGTAATACGGTACCTATTAAGTCGGTAGACTCTTATACATGGTGTGGTTATTGTTGCATTTTTCAACACCTATGTTAGAAACGACAAATTAGTACTGGGATCTTAAGAAAATTGAGGCGAAATGATACCCCCTCGAACCCCCCCCCCCCACGGCTTCCGCAACATTAGTTTGTTTATTTATTTACCAGTCAAATAACACAAAAAGCCTGCGCCCATTGCCTTGTGTTTGTGCGACTAAAAATAACTTTTCCGTTGTAAAATCGCGGAAGTGTCCAAAACGAGGCTGTCAATTGTTAAATAGCAAACACCATACATAAATTGCACAATAGAGTTCGCGGCATACGATTGAAATCTGTTGATCATTTTAGATTCATTGTTCTTTTTTAGATTGACGTCATTGCAAATCGTACTGGGATAATGTGTGTATAAAGGAGTATGTGCTGGATTATGTACAGGATGTACGCATGTACAGGGAATCATTACTAGTGCTCCCCCAATGCGAGGCTGACGCCATCATTTGAAACAGAACCATTTCGAGGGTCTAGCAGCATTAAACAGCAGCAGCATTGGCTTTTATCATCGGTTTTATGGAATGGCATTATCGAGGACTGTTATTTAAGTTATCAATTTTTTGGAGTAAGATTGTGGAAACAATTGGGAAAAAATATAGTAAATAGGAACAATTTCGGAAATTGAGATTAGTTTGCTTTGCGCCCATTGACACATCTGCAGGGGGAAAAACTGTAGCGCACAGTATAAAAGCGAGAGTTCTACACATCTCTCGGAACACCAAATTTCCCCGTCACATTACCAAATACAGTCATTCGGTCGTAAAGTGCATCCATCCCGATATCAACCAAAAGTACTCTACAAAAATACACTCAAACATGGCAACTTTGTCACATTTTTGGCTGATATCTTTGACCATCGCTCCCAGCCTAGCATTCATGGGCAGGACAGTGCTGAAGAAAGACGGCGTCACACTGATTCCGTGCAATCAGGAGAATCCTTGCCCTTCAGGTTTGCGATGCCCCTTTTTGGCGCGTTGAATTTAGATGAGCCTAAAGGCTAGACAGTTAGGCCTAGTAGACACCTGATTATCGTATTTCTTGTAATACCGTATTACCTCGAATTAACCTCCCCTCAAAATGCGCTGAGGAAATAATACCCCCCCCCCTCGAAATACCCCCCCCCCCCTTCGGAATGATGTACATCATGTACGTAATAAATACGTCATGTATGCAATGTACATGATGTAAATATATTACTGCTAATTTGCATTGCAGCTACACATAACCCTCGAATAAACCCCCCTCGAATTAACCCCCCCTTCAAATTTTGCTGGCGAAATAGTAAACCCCCTTGGAGGTATTTCGAGGTGATACGGTAGAAGGGCAGGTCTCTGATAAGAGGGCGTCTCAAATAGAAAGTACAGTATGTCGACTTAATTTGGGCCACAAAACAAATAGATGTTTAGATTTGCCGTTAGAGTTTAGAGGTGTGAAAATGCCGCCACGGCGCTTTTTATCAAAATGGCGTCAGATGCAACAAAGCACCAAAGAAAGAGCCTCACGGCCTATGGCGTCGCCATGAAGCCGCCAAAACTCAAAATAGCGCTAAATACGAAAGCGCCATTTCAGTAACGTGGCGGCTTATTTTGAAAGCTGTTAGCGGAAAAGGTCTTTTCTACCATGGTACTTAATTACTAATGAAAACAATTAGGTAAAATGACTGAGATAATAATGTAATGGAACAATGTAAAAACCGTAATTTACCATTAATATTAATAAATCCCGTGACGAGTTGTTGTTCATCAGACATTCTTGAGTGGTCATTTTCCTTTAGCTAATATTTCAATGTGGAGTGATTTTCTGGGCACCATATTTACTCCCTCAATATAGGGACCCTCATGTTTGACTGGGAGTGGAGACATTTAGTTGAACAGGGGTTGGATACCGGGTTCGGGAAAGGGAGTACTGTAGGCTTCAGAATCAGATTTCGGGTCGGGTTTTCTTCGAGTCGCGTACAGCGCTGCAGGAAATTGCCATTGCGCTTTTGGCAATGGCGCTATTTTATATGGCACCAGGAAGGAACGAAAGTGCCTCTCGCTGGTATTCAAAAAAGTGTCTTTGGTTTTCGTTGCTTTTGGTGCTTTGCACCAAAGTCCCAGCACTTTTTCCATCACTAGTAAAAGCTACAATCACAAATAATGCATTGAATCAAATGTGTGACTGATGTATTCATCATTCATGTTTTCTTTGGTTCTTTTCAACAGAACATTATTACCTAGGTAGAGAGCCACCCGAGTTTACTCAATGTTCTTTTCAGGCTATGGTTGCATGCCGAATCCGTTTGTACCGGGCACTCTGGGCTGCTTCAGCAATGTGAATCCAGGTAACGAGAAAAGGCAAGGATCATGCCCTACACAGGTAAATACAAAAATGCATCACATTGAATATTGAACTGTAAACAAAGTTATTCAAGAAAACGAATTATTCTGGGGAGGAATCATTCACGGAAATACGTAAGTACCTACATATATCACAAATATCACGTGTGAAGGTGAAAAATGGTAAAATGTGAAAGATTTAACAATTTTTAATGACATGTTTCAAAATCGCTCAAGTTTGGCTCCACAAGATATTTAGGGGGACGGGGCGGGGGTTTTAGGGTAGAGTAGCCAAAAAAATTCCATACGGATAGATAGATAGCTTAGCAGTCTCTTTCTGGGATAGGTAGAAAGCTGGCCGATTTGGGGCGTAACCCCCCCCCCCCCCATCGGAGACCCCTGCCTTGAACAGAACTTCCATAGGGTTTAGCGCGAAGAGCTACCTCGACCATAACTAGATTGAGTTGAAAGTTTAAGAGTGTATCATTTCACAGGTGTCAAGCCAAGGGGGTCAGCCTGGCAAATTCTGCATGTTTAACCAAGAATGCGCTGCCAATGAACGCTGCTGTCCTGGCGGCGGCGGAAGTACTTCACGATTCCGGTGAGCTATGCGCGTAGCGTTCAAAACATCCTGATTACCTATCTGAAAATACGATTAACTTTAATTATAAAATAAAATAAATAGAATACAATACGATTCAATAAAATCAGAAAATCTCTCAAAAATTTCGCCCCCTCGAATGAATCCCCAGCCCCTCAAAATTTGCTGGCGAAATAAAAAACCCCGTGAGGGTTATTCTAGGAAATTCGTACCTGGATGGGGCTCCTGCCAGTTAAACTAAACCACACCCAAACTTCACAAATCACACGTGTCGCAGCGGCGGGGGCGGGCGCGGCGGGCGCGGCAAGAGGTCGCCGGGCATGCGCATGATGCAGTGCACTGCGGCGGCGCCCGCGCCCCAGCAGCCCACCGTCACCGTGCTATTCGAAGGGGTTCAAGAGCAACAAGGATCCACTGGTCTTTTCCCAGTTAAGGTGAGATGATATTATATTATATTGTACATATAGTCTTCATAAGGTGGATTTATAGCAGCATAACGACAAATCACGGGTGAAACGACAAATGCAGTGCGGAATAATTACAAATACGCTAGAATAGTGATGTGAAAAGCGCCAGAACTTTGGCGCCAAGCGCCAATGACGCCAGAGCAAAATGGCGCCAAGCGCCAAAAGCGCCGTGGCGCTTTTTGCTTTGGCGCTAGCGCCAAGCGCCAGCGCTAGGCATTTTGTTCCTGGCACCTGTCAAAAATAGCGCCAAGCGCCAAAACCGACATGGCGCTTCTCATGGGCATGGCGCCCAGCGCCAATGGCGCCACATCAAAATAGCGCCAAGCGCCAAACGCGCCATGGCGCTTTTACATGAGCCCGTGCCATTATGCATCTAGGCCCATCATGCACGCAATTCTACCCATTATGCATCTAGACCGATTACTCACGAGTACTCACTTACTCGCGTAGTTTTTGAAAGTACGCTAGCACAGAAAACGTTTTTTAAGGGGACAGAAAATGTCATTTTGCCAGACAAAAAGTGACAAACATAGGACATTTTCCTAATAAATACTTATCAGGAGAGAAAAACACATCTTTGATGTATTTCAGGGTAAAAATTGCAAAAATACCAATGTTTACGTGATTTTTGTGAGAAAAATATCTACTTTTACGTTTTCTGTGACCAAAAATACCCATTTTTATGTTTTCCCTGGAAAAATACTCGATTTTATGTTTTCTCTGGAAAAAAGTATTTTACACAGTATAAAAGTAAAAATAAAGTACTTATAGTTTTCTGTACTCACGGGCGCGTAAAACAAAAATACATTATGTTTACGTTTACTTTAAAAAAGTTCAGTACTTTTAACCACTCTGGTTACACATATTTTGTCTAGATGCATAATGGGTAGAATTAGGTGCATGATGGGCCTAGATGCATAATCGGTTTAGATGCATAATGAGTCCTACCTCCTTTTACATCACTACACCAGAACGCTTAGATATATAAATCGCTAAATTGACATGGTGAAAGCACTAACCGTTGTGTCCAAAATTGTGTCCAAAATTATACAAAAAGCTACAATGCTTTTTGAGATATTCATCTTAAGCTGCAGTTACAGCATAACGATAAATAGAAGGTGATAGGACAAATAAAACGTCACCGATAAATCCATTATTTCAGAGTTGTGCAAATACTGGTATTTTTGGAAAATGTAAACGTAAACGTAAATACCTTTTCCAAATCAAAAGTATAAATACTAAAACGTAAGGTATTTTTAAAATAAAAAAGGAATACGTAAAAAAAACGTAAACGTAAAATTTTTACACACAGTATTTGCCATTGTGCTTTGGAAAATATCATTATTTTCACCTTTGGATGGGTAAATCGCCCCATCTGCAGCACTTTCTGTTGTAAGTGATGCCAAATCCAACTACGCTGGTGATTCTGGGGGAGTCCCAGACCCTGTAAAATGCGTTGTAAAATGTCAAATGGCATGCAAAGTGTCTAAAGTCATGCAAAATGCCCTGGAAGGTGGCCAATTTTTGCCATTTTGCTGGGCATTTTACATATGTTTTGACATTTGCATGAAATTTTACAGGGCATCCTACAGAGTCTGGGATTGGCACCAGAGCTTGCACTCGCCCCTTCAGGTTCAAAATGTGTGCTACTCACAGTTGTTGCAAGTGGCATCGTCGGAATTCATCACAAAAAAATTTATAAACGCAATGCTCTACAAACAAACAAAAAGGTTTCTGTGTTCAGCATTTGAACACATTTTTGAATAAATATGTACCCTAAATTCCATGTGTACGTGCAAGCATGCAGTCACTTTTTACATACACTGCGCTCTTGTACATAAACATGTTACATTCATGCAAAAACATGAGAATATTGTTGGCTGCAGGTGGTGCGGCCCATTTGAACATGTGCACGTGAGAACGATCACAAGTTTTTTACGTTTTCCATAGTACCCAGGTACTTTGGTCAGAAAAACGTAACAAAACGTAATGGTATTTTTGGAAAACGTAAACGTAAACGTAAGTATAAATACCCGAATAACCGGGTATTTCGGGTAAACGTAAATACGTTTTTCCAACTCTGCATTATTTTCATGTTTTCAAGTTTTTGAGGGAAAATAAATGTTCAATACTCAAATTAGAATGAAAAAAATTCAGTTAAATTCGAATTTTAAAGAAAAACGACCGATGAAAAATGGCCCGCCGACAAATCAATTTCACGGTGATGCCCTAAAATCAATTTGTCGGCGGTCGTTCATGAAATGGCCATAAATGCTGTTTATCCGGCTTAACATCGAGATTTTACAATTTGTTAGCGGCATTTTTCGTTGCAGTTGCCGACAAATTGTAAATCTTGATGTAAAATGAATATCTTGAAAACTAAATACTGTAGCTTTTTGAATAATTTTTGGGCACGATATAGATATCGGTTAGTGCTTATTCAACATGCCAACTGAGGGATAATAATCTCCAGGCGTTCTCGTAATTTTGCAATTTTTGTCACCGAATTTGTCATTTCCCATCATATTTGTCGCTACGCTGTAAGTCAACCTTTAGTGGCTGAATAGCGCCATGGCACTTTTGCGGCCACCATCGCCGTGACACCAGAGTAAACTACTCATTATCGTCACGTCACACAGTGGATCGGCACCATAACGCTGGTGCAAAGCCGCGGCTACAACGTGCTCGTGGACACTGGCAGCGCAACGTCGGGAGCCAAGATCGTGTCCAAATTGGCGGAGCAAGGCCTCAGACCCAGCGACATGGACTTCGTCGTGGTGACACATTGTGCGTTGAGCGTGCTTTTTGCACTATATATTTCTGAATGGCTGCCTGCTAACGATGGCAAAAAAAGATTCGAAAATTTGAAAATATTTTCGAATCTTCGAATTTTTTTTTAATTTTGGAATTTTTATTTCACCCCTGGAAACAACACTTAAAAATCGATTTTTTTAAATTCGAAAATTCAATTTGCAAATAACACTTAAAAATTTAAACATTTTTTTTGGGAAGGTACTGCTTCCATCAACTAGCAAAACATTCCTCGAATAGCCCCCGCCCGTATCGGTCCCTAACCGAGAATATACAAATGGCGTGATTTTTCTCACTGAGATTTCGAGATTTGTTCATTTCGTTTTTGTCCTTATTCAGCCGTTGAGAATCACACTGCATGCCAGAAAGGTGTCAAAATTCCGACGAAAAAGCACTCCCGTCCCACCTAGCCTGAACGCTGAAGTACACCTAATATCTTTGAGTACCTAAATACGCCCTCCTCTAGAATATTCAGTCAGCATCCATTTTGCTGACTTAACTGTCCAACCGCGTCAATATTACCATTGATGATAAATGTCCAGGGCATCCTGATCACAGTGGTTCCGTCAATGTGCTACCGGATGTCCAGGGAGCCTTTGGCGCACTGAAATACAATGGCGCCATGTGAGTAACTTTACTGTGACCGGTTTACTATGTAGACGGTCAATGGATAATTTCCATCCGCTTTTCCAGCTACGACAGCCCGCCATTCGCCAACGGAGGCAAGTGGTTGCTCAACAATGACCAAAATATCGAAATCATCTCTACTCCGGGTCACAGTAATAATGATATCAGTCTTTTGGTGAAGAACGTACCAGGTTAGAACTAAACTGCTGGCAAATATACTTGAGCTTTTGAGACTTTTTTTAGATTGCCGCTGTTTTCTCGGCCCTTGAGTGAAAGAGGGGCAAGCCGCTCGGTGTGGGCATAGCCCCAGGTGCTGTCCACCTGCACCCCAGAGGGGGCCCCGTGGCAGCCCCCACGCTGCTATGGGGGCATTCCACCTAAAACTTTTGCATCTCCAGGCCGGCAATTATACCTGAGTTCGGCCCGGTTTATTTTTATTTATACGCGCCTTACATGCCCTGTGTAAAGAGCACAATAGGCGCCACCTGTACCAAAATGTGCACAAGTGTTTGCTCTTTCAGTTTAGCATGAAATTTCACCCCATATCCAAGCCATAAGAACGCAAATTCAGGTGACATGATTTAGTTTTTGGCAACACCAATATCCCTCCCCACAAGTTTACTTATCTGATGCCAGCCAGAATCTGAAAATTTTTGGGAAATTGTTTTGGTCATGAGGGGTACTAACCTTAATAAGGCATCATTTTCTCCACTAGTCCCCATCCAACTCCTCAACAGGAAAAAGTTGAAGTTCACACAAAACTTTTTTTTCAACAAACTTTTCCATACAGATTTTTTATAATAAACAGCCTTTCTTTGTCATTTTTTCATGCTGGTCATTGGTTGCCCACCACTGAGCTGTTCTACATGGTCGCCAATGTGCGATCTTGGTGGCATCTGCTGCTCAGCAAGCATGAGAAGAGCTGTTTATTCAAAAAAAATCTGTATGGCAAAGTTTGTTAAAAAAAGTTTTGTGTGAACTTCAACTTTTTCCTGTTGAGGAGTTGGATGGGGACTAGTGGAGAAAATGATGCCTTATTAGGGATAGTACCCCTCATCACCAAAATAATTTCCCAAAAAATTTCAGATTCTGGCTGGCATCAGATAAGAAACTTGTGGGGAGGGATATTGGTGTTGCCAAAAACTAAATCATGTCACCTGAATTTGCGTTCTTATGGCTTGGATATGGGGTGAAATTTCATGCTAAACTGAAAGAGCAAACACTTGTGCACATTTTGGTACAGGTGGCGCCTATTGTGCTCTTTACACAGGGCATGTAAGGCGCGTATAAATAAAAATAAACCGGGCCGAACTCAGGTATAATTGCCGGCCTGGAGATGCAAAAGTTTTAGGTGGAATGCCCCCATAGCAGCGTGGGGGCTGCCACGGGGCCCCCTCTGGGGTGCAGGTGGACAGCACCTGGGGCTATGCCCACACCGAGCGGCTTGCCCCTCTTTCACTCAAGGGCCGAGAAAACAGCGGCAATCTAAAAAAAGTCTCAAAAGCTCAAGTATATTTGCCAGCAGTTTATAATGTTAGACAATAATAAGAGTTAGAGTGTCTGATGTTCTAACATTGTACGGAATAATTGTGAAACTGTGTGAAACATGAACAGGTTTCTAACGTTAACTGTGTTTACGGAAATGGGGTGTCCATACAGCACACCGGTTCTATTTTCAATTCCTAAATTTAAACACACAGGAAAGGGCACGGTGCTGATCGCAGGGGACCTCTTTTTGGCTCAAGGCGACTATCAATCTCCAAACATTCAGGTTTGATAAAATATTATCCTTGATCAGTATTTTGTAGGTAATTATGTACGTGCATTGTATAAAAGGTCTGCATAACGCAGAATGCTAGCCAGGAATTGAAAGACAGCCGCAAGTTGGGCGGGTGCCAAGCTCAGTGGATTGTGCCGGGGCACGGGCCCATGTTCCAGGTCGATGCCGCCACCAGACAAGCAATCGGCTGTTAGAAACGTCGATTTCGTTCTCAAGTGACCCCTTGGCCACTTTGTATATTTTGATTGTTTTATACTAATTAGGTGATCATTCATGTGTAAGCAAGAAATTAATAGAACCTAATCTTTTTATTTCACTGAGTTCCTTTTCTAGTAGCGTCCCATGTTTACACTGTTTGAGAGGACGGAATATCGTATTTATTTGTCCATCCGTGGGGGAACTATTCGAGGGGTTGGATCATTTTTTTTCTCGCTCGCCAGACAGGGGAGGCCTTTTTGATGGGAAACTATTCAATGGGGGACTACTGAAAAAAATAAGGTATACTCGGCGGACATCATACTCTGCCATAGCACTCATTTATGTCTCACGTTGGTAGCGTGCCAATGATGATAAAGCATTCGATTTTCGTATAAAAGATGGGAAAAATCATTGTTGTGAATGAATTAACGTTTAGAATTATAACAACGATAACCTATTTCAACTTTTTTATGAAAATCGCACGCTTTGATCGCATCGAACTTTTATGGCACGCTTCCAGCGTGAACCACGCGTGCAGGGTGTAAAGTAACTGGACTATATTTCAAATTTGGACAATCGGTGGATGTGTTGATTTCACAATGGAATGCGGGCAAAGTTCTTTGCGCTGTAATCCTTTTGAAATGAATGCAGTTTTGTGCATCTGTCAGCCAGAGCATTAAACGGAAAATCGTAAATAAGGAAAAAAAATTTATTAGGAATTGAATATTGGATAGGTAATCGAAAAGTGATAGGAAGCAAGGAACAACAATTTTATCGAGTTTGGTCTCGTGTGTGTGTATGCATTTGTTGTTGTCACTGTAATTACGTTGTAAATATTTAGGATGACTAATGCTAAAATAAACAATGAAAATGCACAAAATACACAAATACATAAATAAATGGCAGCAAAATAATCACCCAAAAAGCTTGCCCAAATTCAGTCCCCTAGTCAAGTCGGGTAAGCCGGCGCCTTTGACTATTCCATTTTATCGATTTGTTCAGCTGCATCAAAGATCGGCCAGAGAAAAAGTCGTTCAAAGCTCTTTGCGCATCCTTCAGCACATCCTCGATCTTGACATTCTTGAGAAGGTCGTTCAGACCGACGGAGATCTCTGGTTCTGTGATTCAAAGAATGAATTTACCGTATATTTTACACCTAAAATCGTGTTTTCCAAATTATCTCAAGGCCTGATGCACAAAATTGAGTTTTGAACATTAACTTTGCATTAAAAACAACAACTTGAAAAGGTGATAATAAAAATTCCTCAGTCACATTTCACTTGTCAAACTTAAAACGCGGCTTTAGGTAAGTCAAGTGTAAAAACAACCAAACCTGCATCGAAAATGCCACGCTGCTCATTTTGCAAGGCTCCATTCTGCTGCCCAAACGCCGGTTTCAATGGGTCATTCAAAACTTGTGCATGCTGGCGACCACCGACAGCTGATTTAATTGGATTTCCAGTGACCAGATTTGGTTGCACAGCCCTAAATAGGTCATCGAATGGAGTCTTTTGTGTGCCTGTGCTCATATGCACTATCCTGCGTGTACCGTGAACATTGCAACATGCCGCCTCGGGCAGTCCCCGGCCCTGTAAACTGTGAAGTAAACTGTCAAATGTCATCTAAAATGTCATGCGAAACAAAAAAAATATTTTTTTTACTACACTTTGAATGATAATTGACACTTTACTTTACACTTTTCAGGATCTGGGATTGACACCTGGTGCCAGTCCCACCACACCCTGTAACTTCAAGTGTCAAAAGTGATGTCAAATTTCAAACAAATTTGTCAATTGTCACGTAGACGTAGAGTGTAAAAACTCAATCATAAAATCTTCCCTTTCTATTTTGATTGACATTTTACATGACATTTGACACTCGAATTTTCGCTTTACAGGGTGCGGGACAGCCCCGTGGACATTTAGAAGCATTTGGATTTACACGGTCAATGTTCACCTCGCATTTTCAGACGTCTCTCTCCTGTGCTATGCGATCTGATAGGATCACTATTCAAGTCAGAAAAAATTCTTGCCAGCGTCCCATCGCCACCTGCAAGGCAAAAACTTTTATATCATACGTGTCGAATGAGAACGCTATCTTCTATTTATTCTGCTCGAGAGTAGCGTTGGGAACGCGCCAGAAAAAAGTGCGCCAAGCGGAAACCTGGAGTCATGCGCCAAGCACTAATGGCGCGGCCCTCAAACTTATTTATTTACCAGTCAAATAACGCAAGGGGCCTGCACCCATTGCCTTGTGTTTGTGCGACCAAAAATAACTCATCCATTGTAAAAACGCGGAAGTGTCCAAAACGAGGCTGTCAATTGTGAAATAGCGTACACAATACGAATATTGCACAATAGAGTTCGCGGCATACGATTGAAATCTGTTGATCAAACATTGTTCTTTTTTAGATTGACGTCATTGCCAATCGGACCGAATAGGATATGTATGTACAGGATTATGTACAGGATATCGTATTACCTCGAAATATCCCCATGGGGGTTTATTATTTCGCCAGCAAAATTTGAGGGGGGGGGGTTATTTTAGGGGGGGGGGGTTATTATTTCATCAGAAATTTTCGTAAGGATCGTAGTAAATAGTAGGCATTTGCATACCCAAACCAAATAATAAATGTGTCCAAACAGGATCTATTTGGACATAAAAATGTAGATAGCTACACAGGCTAGTCTATGTGTAGCTGCAATGCAAATTAACAGTAATATACATCAGGTACATTGCATACATGACGTATTTATTATGTCCATGACGTACATCATTCCGAAGGGGGGGGGGTATTTCGAGGGGGGGTTATTATTTCCCCAGCCCATTTTGAGGGGTGGGGTTAATTCAAGGGGGGATAATTCGAGGTAATACGGTATGTATGCACAGCGTACATGTGATCATTAATAGTGTTCCCCCAATGTGAGGCTGATGCCATCATTTGAAACAAAAAGCATTTTGATAGTTGAACGGCTTGAAACCAGGTCGCTTTATTATCGGTTTTATGAATGGCATTAATTCGTACTGTATCTACCGTATTTCCTCGAAATACCCCCCTCGAATACCCCCGTCAAAATGGGCCCTATGAATTTGTGGTCCGGGAAATGCATAACAGACGTTCAAAACACTTACTGTGTTACGTTAGAACATACTTTATACCATCTACATCCTTATAGTAGGCTGTAAAAACTTATAAATGGTGGTTATTGTTATATTTTTCTCGTTTTTCTCTCAAAATTTTCACTCTGAAAAAATAAACTCCCCGGGGGTAATTCGAGGAAATACGGTAAATATCAAGTTTTTGGAGTAAGATTCTGGAAACAATTGGAAGAAAAAGAAGTAGGACAAATTTCGGAAATTGAAATTTATTCGTGTTGCGCCCATTGACACATCTGCAGAGAGAAAACTGTCGCACACCGTATAAAAGCGAGGGTTCTACACATCTCTCGGAGCACCAAATTTCCACCTCACATCACCAAATACAATTTTTCGGTCATAAAGTGCATCCATCCCGATATCAACGAAAAGTGCTGTACAAAAATAGCCTCAAACATGGCATCTGTGTCAAATTTTTGGCTGATATCATTGATTATCGCTCCCAGCTTTGCATTCATGGGCAGGACGGTGCTGAAAAAAGATGGCATTACACTGATTCCGTGTAATCAGGAGAATCCCTGTCCTTCAGGTTTGCAATGCTATTGTTTGGCGCGTTGAATTGAGACGAGCCTAAGCCGGAGTTACAGCACAATGACAAATAGGAGCTGAAGCGACAAATTCAGTGTCGGCAAATTACAAATACTCAAGAAGAAGAAGACATTCATCCCCAAATTGAGATGTTGAAAGCACTAACCGATATCTACATCGTGTCCAAAAGTTATCCAAAAAGCTAGAGTAGTTTTCGAAATATAAATTTTAAAACATTTTTTGCTATTTGTCGGAATTCCAATGAGAAATGTTGCCAACAAATAGCAAAATTTTAAATTTTGATTTATATCTTAAGAATCACTGGAGCTTTTTGGATTTTTTTTGGACACGATGTAGATATCGGTTAGTGCTTTCAACATCTGTGGCTACATTAGAATGACTCTAATTTTTGGATAGCAGTTGGGGTGACCAACTGCAGACATTTAATTGACCTTTTGCAGTTGTTGGGGGTGATAGTTCAGCTTAATTGCCAGGTGACTGACCCTGTGATCATTTCCAGTAGTTGCATACTTATTGGCAGTACTCATCCGCACTGTGACTACAGATACATTGACTTTGAATGTGTAGTGTTTTTGAACCCATATAAAAGTTGTTTCAGACTTTAGGTAAACAAGATTTCCATACTGACTTCACTGGCTTTTACCCAAGCGTATTGAGGTAAATATCATGTGCCCACTCACATGAGTTGTGGCTACATTAGAATGCCTCTAATTTTTGGATAGCAGTTGGGGTGACCAACTGCAGACATTTAATTGACCTGTTGCAGTTGTTGAGGGTGATAGTTCAGCTTAATTGCCAGGTGACTGACCCTGTGATCATTTCCAGTAGTTGCATACTTTTTGGCAATTCTCATCTGCACTGTGACTACAGATACATTGACTTTGAATGTGTAGTGTTTTTGAACCCATATAAAAGTTGTTTCAGTTTTTAGGTAAACAAGATTTCCATACTGAATTCACTGGTTTTTACCCAAGCGTATTGAGGTAAATATCATGTGCCCACTCACATGAGTTGTGGCTACATTAGAATGCCTCTAATTTTTGGATAGCAGTTGGGGTGACCAACTGCAGACATTTAATTGACCTGTTGCAGTTGTTGAGGGTGATAGTTCAGCTTAATTGCCAGGTGACTGACCCTGTGATCATTTCCAGTAGTTGCATACTTTTTGGCAATACTCATCTGCACTGTGACTACAGATACATTGACTTTGAATGTGTAGTGTTTTTGAACCCATATAAAAGTTGTTTCAGTTTTTAGGTAAACAAGATTTCCATACTGACTTCACTGGTTTTTACCCAAGCGTATTGAGGTAAATATCATGTGCCCACTCACATGAGTTGTGGCTACATTAGAATGCCTCTAGTTTTTGGATAGCAGTTGGGGTGACCAACTGCAGACATTTTATTGACCTGTTGCAGTTGTTGAGGGTGATAGTTCAGCTTAATTGCCAGGTGACTGACCCTGTGATCATTTCCAGTAGTTGCATACTTTTTGGCAATACTCATCTGCACTGTGACTACAGATACATTGACTTTGAATGTGTAGTGTTTTTGAACCCATATAAAAGTTGTTTCAGTTTTTAGGTAAACAAGATTTCCATACTGACTTCACTGGTTTTTACCCAAGCGTATTGAGGTAAATATCATGTGCCCACTCACATGAGTTGTGGCTACATTAGAATGCCTCTAATTTTTGGATAGCAGTTGGGGTGACCAACTGCAGACATTTAATTGACCTGTTGCAGTTGTTGAGGGTGATAGTTCAGCTTAATTGCCAGGTGACTGACCCTGTGATCATTTCCAGTAGTTGCATACTTTTTGGCAATACTCATCTGCACTGTGACTACAGATACATTGACTTTGAATGTGTAGTGTTTTTGAACCCATATAAAAGTTGTTTCAGACTTTAGGTAAACAAGATTTCCATACTGACTTCACTGGTTTTTACCCAAGCGATTGAGGTAAATATCATGTGCCCACTCACGTGAGTTGTGGCTACATTTGAATGCCTCTAATTTTTGGATAGCAGTTTGGGTGACCAACTGCAGACATTTAATTGACCTTTTGCAGTTGTTGGGGGTGATAGTTCAGCTTAAATGCCAGGTGACTGACCCTGTGATCATTTCCAGTAGTTGCATACTTTTTGGCAATATCATCTGCACTGTGACTACAGATACATTGACTTTGAATGTGTAGTGTTTTTGAACCCATATAAAAGTTGTTTCAGTTTTTAGGTAAACAATATTTCCATACTGACTTCACTGGTTTTTACCCAAGCATATTGAGGTAAATATCATGTGCCCACTCACATGAGTTGTGGCTACATTAGAATGCCTCTAATTTTTGGATAGCAGTTGGGGTGACCAACTGCAGACATTTAATTGACCTGTTGCAGTTGTTGAGGGTGATAGTTCAGCTTAATTGTTTTTGAACCTATATAAAAGTTGTTTCAGACAACAAATGTATTCAATGTGTGTGCTGCTTTTATTGGTTTTTACCCAATTGTTACAAGGTAAATACCTCATGCCCTAGCTAGTCTAGTGGTGAAATTTTTTGGCCATGACCACTGGGGTTCCCAGGGTCAGCTTTGCTTTTGTGGTGTGGTCTCATATGGATAAGAGTATAATTGTTCACTCTCTTTCAGCTCTCACATGCTTTTGATGCCATTACCTGCATGGAATGAAAACAATGCACTTTGAAAATATTTTAATTTAGTTTGTTGATTTTTTAAGAGGTGCCAAGGCCAATGGGGTTCAAACCAGCGCTTTATTCAGCGAAAACAGTTTATAGAACATAAGTTGGGGGCGAAATAAAGTAGGTAGATATTTAGAAAATATTTATGAGTCAAAAAGCAAAAACATTGACTGCCAGCCGGTGGAAAAAACCGGCTGGCGATGGAAAAAAGGGGAGGCATACGAAAACATGCCTAAACAATGCATGAAAAGCGCACAGATAAATACAAAACACCCTTGTGTGCAGGCACTTATTTTGGTCACACGCAATGTCACAATCCTACGCGGCACGTGTGAAACATAGGCAAGCGGGGCAAGTAAACTGGTAATTCAAACCTACAGTAGGAAATGAATGTAAATACACTTAAAATAAATGGCGCCTAAAGCGGGCATATCAGCCCCTCCCATGACAACACTTACACTACTTACAACTGAAAAAACTAGTGGAACTGGAAGTCAGATAAAAGCTTACATAAAGAAGCTACAAAAGTTTCAACCACATAGAATTCAGTGGAATTTTTAAGTTACCCAACTGTAACAGCAAGCATTCCAATTAAAAGCATTATCCAGAATCACAAATGGATCAGATTGCAGTGTAATTTTTTTTTAAAAACAATTTGAAAGGTACATGTTCAATGTGCA
This sequence comes from Sphaerolaimus hirsutus, assembly GCA_964036195.1. Classification (NCBI taxonomy): domain Eukaryota; kingdom Metazoa; phylum Nematoda; class Chromadorea; order Monhysterida; family Sphaerolaimidae; genus Sphaerolaimus; species Sphaerolaimus hirsutus. The sequence goes on along the minus strand of OZ038455.1, from coordinate 13,329,629 downwards.
CAAATCTATGCCCTAAAATCATGCTAGCTCTGCTTAGCCTGGTTTCCATTGGGTGCTGGAGCTGAGCCTGGCTTTGTGCTTGCGACGCATGCAGGGCTCGCCCAGAGGGTTGGTCACCAGTTGACCATCAGATTTTCCAGGGTTCACCAACATGAACTCGGCATATGGTGAAACACGTTTGGCAGAATTGTGAAAACATTTGGTGGCAGACTTTTTGTGTGGGGGCCTGATGTAGACTTTGCTGCCCTTAACGCATGGCAGTGTAGCGGGCTTTGACTAGTGTGAATTCCAAAGGCCAGTAATTGGCGCTAATTTGTATGGTAACTTAGTGACCACCGATTGTGTTAGCTTTTCCCCTTTAGTTGGGGAACGGCAGGTGCAAATCGATTTGCCCATGGCTTTGGGCATGAAATTGGCCTCGAGTCGCTGGAGCTCAGAGATAGTAGTGCAATTCATTTTGAGTGGGCCGTAGAGTGCCTCATGGCCAAACAATAGCGGGCTCAAAGTGCACGGGAAGTGTGGTTTCCGTTTAACCACAGCCCAAATATCGGCCAATTGATGTTGTCCACCGGGTGTGGTATGCAGCAAATGCATTTTGTACAGTGCCAGGTGATGCCCCTGGAATCGGCTTGCCTGGCAGTCCCCAAGCTTGAATCAGGGTATGGCTGGTACTTTGCATTCTCCATGCTGGCATTGCACTGTGCATGTTTCCATATGTCCTCAAGCAGGTGTTCCTTGATTATGATCCCCTCCTCACAGCCACTATCCAGTGTGCCTGTGAGCGTGCAGCCCATGAAGTCTACCTTGGCCAGTGGGCGATCACAGTGGGCATGTCGTACACTTGAGGGGTTCATGGCGCAATCCATCTGCTTGTGAGCTGCGTAGCCGCTAGGGAACCATGTTTCAAAATCATCGGGCTCGGGCTCGGAATCAGATGACAGATTAGAAATATTTTTCGTCAATTTAGTAGTTGGATTATTAGCAGGTTCACTGTCAGGTTTGGGGGCACTATAGATGTACTCATCGATTTTCAGGTTGAGTTTGTCACACTCAATGCTCATTTTTTCCGGAGCATCGTGCTCAGTCTTGCCAGACCTCTTCAAAAATTCATGGGCCCATTCAGCCTGATCAGGTCAGTACGCCTCCGACACAGGATTCAAGAAGCAATTTGCCGGCTCATGCGGCATGGGAGCAGGATGCATAAAGTAAGTGCACCATGGACCCTGATGTGTTGTTGGGTCAAATTTAGACTGCTGATCCCAGCCATTGCTTGGACCACCAGATTGGCCTGAGGCATTTCTAGAAGCAGCCGCAGCTGCTGGAGCATTCGTCCACACGGCATTTCCACCATTTGGCTGAATGTGTCTCTCATTAGCATTACACCTTTCATTTTGTTCAGCCCAATAATGCAGATTTTCCTCGCGCGCAATGTCGAGGCGTCCAACGGCATCAGCTAATTCGATCTGACCATCGCACCATTTCTCGCGCCACGGATACCAAAGAGACATTGGCAGCATTCCGCCAATCTCGAGGAACAATTTATCGGCAATCATGCTGTGAGTCATCAATCTGCTCACTAATATAGTGGAAGGTGCTGCACAATCTGCTGTACAGCATGGCCACAGAATCAGTAGGTTTAGCCAAAATTTGATACCACTCAGCGACGGAATGCGCCTTGCGGTCCACTCGAAAAACACGAGCCAATTTGCTGAGAACATAAAGCATGGTATTGTGCTTATCAAGGCAAATAGAAATATAGTGCGCCTGTGCACTTCCCTTCAAGCATTGCTGGAAAACATTGGTCCAGAATAAATGTTGATATGGTGGGGGAACATTCAGAGCCTGTAGCGCCACATTGTGAACCCAAAATTTAAAGGGCCCTGATGGCGCGTTCGAATCCCCATTGAATAGTGTTTGCTTGCTAGCGACAGTGGCTACATGGCTGCCACTCATGCAATCACTGGATGAAATTTGTGCCAGTGCATCCACAAGCGACGGAAAGCCATCGGCTGGGACCATGACATATTGGTCAACGTAGGCGGCAATTTGGCCAATCAGGCCACCCAGAGCAGACGAAATTGCCTGCAACCTACTTTCAGTTGAATCCACTGGCAAGTTGGTGGATGACATTGACAGGGTGCTCGATGAAACTCAATTTGGCACACCCGATCCAGGCCCCAAGTTTGGGCTCGCACTTGGATTAGATGGCACAATGGGTGCCTGTGTTGCTTGCGCAGCTGATAGTTGAGTGACTTGTGCTGTGCCCCGAGCTGCTGGATAGCTGCCAAAAGATCAGCCATGTCAGGCATGGGAAGTGCCACCACGGCAGGCTGGGCCGCGGGAGCAGAAGGCGGTGTAATGCCACTATTATCACCCACAGCAGGCACCTTGCCGTCAGGGTCCAGTGCCAACTCCAGCGAGTCATTGGGGTCAGTGAAATATAGGTCCATGCAGTGCCATACTTGGCGGACCAATGCCACATTGCTCAAATGCGGCAGATCACTAATGGTGGGCCATTCGGCATTGTTGTCATCACTATATTGCAGGAGTGTGGTCAGCAATTGCATTAGCTTTTGCCGCTGGCCACGATCAATCCACGCTTCGACAATCAGCTCCAACTTGAGGCGCGTGTATTGCGACATTTTCCTGATTGAAGAGCCACTAAATCAGCACTCACAAACTTTGTGACAATAGTGCTGGAATGGCCAAATGCAGTAGGGTAGCACCAGGACAATGTGGTGCTATTTTTCCTCAAACTATGCCAGCACAATTTCAGTGAAAAAATGGCACAGGAGCAACTCAGTGCAAATAGGCACAGGGTCAAATGTTGAACCAATTGCACTTGGAAAAATAGTTCCCAAGTGCAAAATGTGTTGCAGCAGATGCGGCATGCTTCAGCATCAGCCCACTGCAGTGCCAACAACACTGCACTTGCAGCGTCAGCTGCACCAATGTAAAATCGGCACGGTACTGACCATGTGCAGCTGGGCAGCGGGCCACGAGACGGCCCCTTTATTTGGCACTGCGTCGCTGCACAAGCGACACAGTGATTCACCGAAAACTGGCGCCAAGTGTTGTCGCTATGCCAGTTGTCCAGTAGTTGCATACTTTTTGGCAATACTCATTTGCACTGTGACTACAGATACATTGACTTTGAATGTGTAGTGTTTTTGAACCCATATAAAAGTTGTTTCAGACTTTAGGTAAACAAGATTTCCATACTGACTTCACTGGTTTTTACCCAAGCGTATTGAGGTAAATATCATGTGCCCACTCACATGAGTTGTGGCTACATTAGAATGCCTCTAATTTTTTGATAGCAGTTGGGGTGACCAACTGCAGACATTTAATTGACCTGTTGCAGTTGTTGAGGGTGATAGTTCAGCTTAATTGCCAGGTGACTGACCCTGTGATCATTTCCAGTAGTTGCATACTTTTTGGCAATACTCATCTGCACTGTGACTACAGATACATTGACTTTGAATGTGTAGTGTTTTTGAACCCATATAAAAGTTGTTTCAGACTTTAGGTAAACCAGATTTCCATACTGACTTCACTGGTTTTTACCCAAGTGTATTGAGGTAAATATCATGTGCCCACTCACATGAGTTGTGGCTACATTAGAATGCCTCTAATTTTTGGATAGCAGTTGGGGTGACCAACTGCAGACATTTAATTGACCTTTTGCAGTTGTTGGGGGTGATAGTTCAGCTTAATTGCCAGGTGACTGACCCTGTGATCATTTCCAGTAGTTGCATACTTATTGGCAGTACTCATCTGCACTGTGACTACAGATACATTGACTTTGAATGTGTAGTGTTTTTGAACCCATATAAAAGTTGTTTCAGACTTTAGATAAACAAGATTTCCATACTGACTTCACTGGTTTTTACCCAAGTGTATTGAGGTAAATATCATGTGCCCACTCACATGAGTTGTGGCTACATTAGAATGCCTCTAATTTTTGGATAGCAGTTGGGGTGACCAACTGCAGACATTTAATTGACCTTTTGCAGTTCTTGGGGGTGATAGTTTAGCTTAATTGCCGGGTGACTGGCCCTGTGATCATTTCCAGTAGTTGCATACTTTTTGGCAATCCTCATCTGCACTGTGACTACAGATACATTGACTTTGAATGTGTAGTGCTTTTGAACCCATATAAAAGTTGTTTCAGGAATTAGGTAAAATTCAAATTGCATTTTCTCACTTGCACCCAGTTCCAATACCAATTTTGGTATTTACCTCAACACGCTTGGGTAAATAACAGTTTTCATATTTACCTCAGTATGCTTGGATAAATAACAGCATTCATATTTACCTTAGTTCACCTAGGTAAATACCAGTCTTTTCCCTGGTGGCACCCTAGATGTAAGTGTCTGCTGAAACATTAGCTTTGCGGGTTTGAAGAACCAATTTTGTTTCATAGCAAGGCACATCTATTATTTTACTGAATTTAAAGCTTGATAAATCAACCATTTCTTGGCAGATTTGCTTTGTTGAACACTTAAAATGATCAGAATAACCTCTAGCTATCATTTTTATATCAGGTAAGCTGTACACATTTTCATAATGATAATTTGATTTAAGAGTTTGCATTATTTTGTTGTATGCAAGAGAGAATACAAGAGAGAATAAACCAGATAGATAATCTGGTCATAAAAACAGAATTGCCAGGTTATTCTGATCATTTTAAATGTTCATTGATGAAAATCAGCTGAGAAATGGTTGAGATATGGTCTGATAGGGTGTACAAAGAATGCATTCTTTGTCTTCAAAAATTAGACATACGGAATTAACATATCACTAATCCAACCAAAACACTGGAAACTTCAGGTTATGCCAATCATTTTAAGCTTTGAATCAACCAAATCGGCCCAGAAATGGTAAAGTTATAAAAATTTCTACTTTGACCTAATTATTCTTTCACCCACTGAGTTCTCTACAAAAGACCGACCTTCGGTCGGGTTTTGTGGTTCTCTACAATTAATACCATTGGAGGAAATATGATACTTTAGTTAAGTTTGCCCACATGCTAGGCATGTGTTTTGAAATGCGGTATGTAATGTACCAACAATAACAAGACCAATACCAAAGATGCAATGTTTTGGAATGGATTTTTGTAAACTTCCGTAAAATGGTTGGGTATGAAACTTGGTAGTAAAATGTGGACAGTTTGCGATTTGGTATGATGGTGTGCAGTGTGCATTCTGTGTGGTATAGGTTTTGTGATATGATAGTGTGGTTTTTGCAAGGTGTCAAACTTTGTTGTAATCTTAAATTGGTTACATTTGTGCTTTGCTGTTCTTTTTGTGTTTGTAAATCCTTGTGGTATTAGTTGTAGAGAACCACAAAACCCCAACTGAAGGTTGGCGAGAATCCTGCTATAGGTACCCACTACTCAGAGGCTTGCAAAAACTGACAACCCAGTCAGGACCCCCCTCCAAATGTCACCCCTTGGGGAACCACCCAAAAGTGGCACCCCCTGGGAACTGCCCAAAAATGGGACCCCCTAGGGCCCCAAAAATATGGCACCCCCTGAGGACCACCAAAAAATGGCACCCCTTAGGGACCCCCCAAAAATGGCAACCCCTAGGGACCCCCCAAAAATGGCACCCCCTGGGGACCCCAAACATGGCACCCCCTAGGAACCCCCACAAAAATGGCACCCCCTGGGGACCCACCCAAAGTTGGCTCCCCCTGAGGACCACCAAAAAATGGCACCCCTGGGGACCACCCAAAAAATGGCATCCCATGGGGACCCCCTTGAAATGGCACCCCCATATGTACCTCCAAAAAATGGCACCCCCTGGAGACCCCCCAAAAATGGCACCCCATGGGGACCCCCTCTAAATCCTGTAAACACAGCCCCTAGTTTGGAAACTCCTGTAAACTCAGCCCCTAACTCACAAACCCCTTAAAACTCAGCCCCTAACTTGCAAACTCCCGTAAACTCAGCCCCTAACTTGCAAACTCCCATAAACTCAGCCCCTAATTATTAAGCTCCCATAAACTCAGCCCCTAATTTGAAAACTCCCATAAACTCAGCCCCTAATTTGGAAATTGATTGAAATCGCTACAATCAGAAACCCACAAACACATCATTTTATGATTTGAAAACTTTTGGCCCTGTGGGTTCATTTTCAGGGTTATGGTAATGTAGTGTCAAAATGAAGTGCATATTTCAAATCAAGGCAATCAAAAAGCCACAAATGCATCATTTCACAATTTCTAATTTATTAGCCCCAGGGGTTCAATTTAAGGCTTACAGTAATGTAGAGTTGAAATTGAGTCATTTCAAATCAGTGCAATAAGAAACCTGCAAAATGCATCATTTCACAATTTGAAATTTTTGGGTCTAGGGGTTCAATTTCAGGGTTTTAGTAATGTAGTGTCAAAATGGAGTGCATATTTGAAATCGCTACAATCAGAAACCCACAAATGCATCATTTTATGATTTGAAAGTTTTTGGCCCAGGGGGTTCATTTTTAGGGTTATGGTAATGTAGTGTCAAAATGAAGTGCATATTTCAAATGAGTACTATCAGAAACCAGAAAATGCATCATTTCTTAAATTGAAAGTATTTGGCCCCATGGGTTCATTTTTAGGGTTATGGTAATGTAGTGTCAAAATGGAGTGCATATATCAAATCAGTGCAATCAGAAACCCAAATTTGAAATCAGTGCAATCAGAAACCCTAAAAATGAATGATTTCACAAATTGAAAGTTTTTGGCTCCAGAGGTTCATTTTCAGGGTTATGGTTATGTAGTTTTCAGGGTTATGTAGTGTCAAAACGGAGTGCATATTTCAAATCAGTGCAATTAGAAACCCACATTGAATCACTTCAAAATTTCTAATTTTTGAAGCCCTGGGCATATTTGAAATCGCTACACTCAGAAACCCACAAATCCATCATTTTATGATTTGAAAGTTTTTGGCCCAGGGGGTTCATTTTAGGGTTATGGTAATGTAGTGTCAAAATGAAGTGCATATTTCAAATGAGTGCAATCAGAAACCCTAAAATGCATCATTTCTCAAATTGAAAGTATTTGGCCCCATGGGTCCATTTTGAGGGTTATGGTAATGTAGTGTCAAAATGGAGTGCATATATCAAATCAGTGCAATCAGAAACCCAAATTTGAAATCAGTGCAATCAGAAACCCAAAAATGCATCATTTCACAAATTGAAAGTTTTTGGCCCCAGTGGTTCATTTTCAGGGTTATGGTAATGTAGTGTCAAAATGAAGTGCATATTTGAAATGAGTGCAATCAGAAACCGGAAAATGCATCATTTCTCAAATTGAAAGTATTTGGCCCCATGGGTTCATTTTTAGGGTTATGGTAATGTAGTGTCAATGGAGTGCATATATCAAATCAGTGCAATCATAAACCCAAATTTGAAATCAGTGCAATCAGAAACCCAAAAATGCATCATTTCACAACATAATTTGGATACAAAACGTAAGATTCAGAAATAAAACATAAGATGCGGACACAATTTGCTTGACAACTGATACTTTAATTTATACATGTCATGACAATTTACACTTTACTTTACATTTGTCATGACAATTGACACTTTTCATGACATTTTACATGACATTTGACACTTTACAAAGCTTGGGACTGCTCCCAGATCCATGAATAAACGGGTAGAAACTCAAGCAGTGAGATAACATTTTACAAAAAATATGAATTTTTATACAATTTTACAAAAATACAAATTTTTATACAATTTTACAAAAAAATTTACAAAAAGTTGAATTTTAATACAATTTTTATTTTTATTCCTCAATTTTCCATTTTAATATACTTTTCTTTTATTCTTGACTATTTCATTTATTTTATTTTTATTTTTTTCTGAGATTTTGCCAACCCTGACCACTAGTAAAACCTACCATCCCAGATAATGCATTGAATCAAATGTGTGACTGGTGTAATCATCACGCACGTTTTATCCGGTTTTTTTCCTGCAGAGTTATTTAAGGTATAGAGCCATCAGAGTTAACCCAACGTTCTTTTCAGGTTATGGCTGCATGCCAAATCCGTTTGTACCGGGCACTTTGGGCTGCTTCAGCAATGTGAATCCAGCTAATGAGAAAAGGCAGGGTTCATGCCCTACGCAGGTAATGATAAAAATGCATCACACTAATTATTTACCTGTATAAAATGCAAAGCCTGTGTTTGTGAGAGGAGATCGAAATTTTTCTATCTTTAAAATAAAACTAGGTAATCGTTTAATGAAGACATAAATATGAAGCAAATCAATCACTGGAGGTGAAAAATGGCAAAGTGTGAAAGATTTGCCAATTTTAAATGAAATATGGTACAAAATCGCTCAAAATTCTCTCCACCTAGATTGCGATTTGCGGAGTGTAGCAAAAAAAAGTTTAGCGCTGAGCTGCCTCTGAGATATACAGACCGCTGCCCGATTTGAGGCGTAACCCCCCCCCCCCCCCATCAGAGTTCGCGTTGCCTTGAACAGAACTTCCATGGGCATTAACGCGAAGAGCTTTCTCAGGTCCATAACTCACTTGAGTTGAAATGTTAAGAATGTATCATTTCACAGGTGTCAAGCCAAGGGGATCAGCCTGGCAAATTCTGCATGTTTAACCAAGATTGCGGTGCCAATGAACGCTGCTGTCCTGGTGGCGGCGGAAGTACTTCACGATTCCGGTGAGCTACCATATTACCTCAAAATACCCCCATGGGGTTGATTATTTCGCAGCAAAATTTGAAGGGGGGTAAATTCGAGGGGGGTGGGTTATTCGAGGGGGTTATTATTTCGTCAGAGATTTTCTTAAGGGTTGTAGTAAATAGTAGGCACTTGTAGGGTTGGGACGATATATCGTATCGAATATCGAATATCGAATATCGATATCGAAAATTTTGAAAAAATATCGAATATCGACCATTTTTTTCTCGATATTTTCGATATTCTATCCTCCCTGGGCCTGACTTCAAATAAGCCAGGAATGGCACTATAAGAAGGCGATTCCATAAGCAATTTTTTAAAATTTTGCGCGCAAGCGCGCACTTTGTTCTCACATGTCAGGTATTTTTGTTACAGCATTTGTGACAGCATCAAATCTTGTGCAAATGCACTCACATATGTTCACATAAAAGTATATGTATGTTTAATAGTTACTTACACCATGGGAACATCATTGGCACCTTGGCATGGCACCTTGGCATGGAAAGTGTCTTCACGCCAACACTTCCCGAACGCTTCACCAAGCTGCCAGCACTTCCACACACATCACGAAAATCTGCGTGAAGGCACTTCACGCTTCTTAATATGGTGCTCCCACGCAAATGTATACGCGGGGGAAGCATGTGGAAGCGCCAGCGCCGTGAAGTGTCTTCCACATGTTTGGATGCGCGTGAAGCGCTTGGTGAAGATAAGTGAAGCGTGTGGAAGACACTTCACCCAGAATCTCGTGATGTTGGCGGAAGCGTGTGGAAGCGCGCCGCTTCACGCGCATCCAGCCCGCTTCCACACGCATCACGGATCCATTTTTTGCTGTGTATAAATGGGGCTAGCACCTTTTCCTTACCAGGTGCCAGTTCCGCAAAATGAGAAGTGAACTGGCAAATGCGAAGTGAATTGAGAAGAAAATTGGCAAAAGCGAAGTGAAATGGCAAGTAAATTGGCAAAACCGAAGTAAAAATAAAAAAATAGAAAGTGATTTCCCTTCGCTTTCGCCAATTTTCTTCTCAATTCACTTCTCATTTCACTTCGCATTTGCCATTTAACTTCTCACTTCTCATTTTGCGGAACTGGCCCCTGATCTGTCACATTTTAAAACCATTTTCTCATTTTGATCATTGTGAGCCATTTAAATTTGTATCATCCACTTTTCTGTAGAGATGATCAATTTGGTTTGTGACCAAATAGAAATACAATGTGCCAAATGAGATATGCCTTGCTATTTATACCAAAAGCAAAATATCGAGAATATTGTAATATCGATATCGAATATCGACCATTGTTTCATATCGAATATCGAATATCGATATGGAGGGTCCATATCGTATCGATATCGAATATCGAGTTTCAGAAAAAAATATTGAATATCGATATCGAAAAGTCATATAGTCCCAACCCTAGGCACTTGTGTACCCAAAACAGGTAATAAATGTGTTCAAACACGATATATTTGGACATGAAAATGTAGATAGATACACAAACAAGTCTATGTGTAGCTGCAGCTAGCTGCAGACTGGCAGTAATAAATACATCATGTACATTCACATGACGTCATTCGGGAGGGGGTATTTCGAGGGGGGTTATTATTTCCCCAGCCCATTTTGAGGGGGTGGGTTAATTCGAGGGGTGTTAATTTAACGGGGGGATAATTGAAGGTAATACGGTATTTAAGCACGGAACTTTCAAAAATAATTCTGATTATAAGAAAATACGATTACCCTAAATCCTCGAATAAGACCACAGGGGAGTTATTTTTTCCTCGGACGTTTTGGAGGGGGAGTTAGTCAAGGGGGGAGTTATTCGAGGCGGGTGTTATTATTTCCTCAGAAAACTTGGACTTAATTTATTGCATGAATGTAGTCTGTAAACTCATGTGATTCATGTAAACACCTTCCCAGTCACGTCCGGCACCTATTTTTTGATTTTACTTCTTACATCCTATCCCCAGTTCTAGGGCGCCCCAGAGGCTGAAACTTGAGGGAGATATTGGCGCAACCCCCCTCTACTTCGCATAACTTTGGGGGGTCGCGGCGACCCCTCTCAGGGTGGGTCGCCCCAAGTGCAAATTTTTTTTCGGCTTTTATGGTGTCCCACAGCAGGTCCGGCACCCACTGATTTCTCAGCTGCGGGAGGGGTATAAATCTAAAATTTTGGGGATGTGTTACCAACACCACTCCCCTTCTATACACTATTCAATAATGTGAGATAAATGTGAAAAAGTTCTAAAAAATTCTCTTATTCTCTAAAAAAACACCACTCCCCAATAGATGGATGACAAAAAATTCATTTATTGGAACTTTTTTAGTAGACACTTTAAGAGCTGGTTTACGATATTTTAAAGGGAATGGTTTGGTGTTTAAAGTTATGTAAAGAACCATACCTCTAAAATGCATGCATTGCAAAATTTTCTTGGGGGGAATTTCAAAGTGTCAATTTTGTTAATTTTTGTTCCTGCAATGATGTCATTATGATGTCATAAAATTCACCCTAAGTAAATTTTGAAATGCAGGCATTTTAGAGGTATGGTTCTTTACATAACTTTAAACATCAAACCATTCCCTTTAAAGTATTGTAAACCAGCTCTTAAAGTGTCTACTAAAAAAGTTGCAAAAAGTGAATTTTTTGTTATCCATCTATTGGGGATAGGTGTTTTTTTTAGAGAATAAGAGAATTTTTTAGAACTTTTTCACATTTATCTCACATTATTGAATAGTGTATAGTAGGGGAGTGGTGTTGGTAACACAACCCCAAAATTTTAGATTGCTACCTCTCCCACAGCTCAGAAATCAGCGTGTGCCGGACCTGCTGTGGGACACCAAAAAAGCCGAAAATTTTTTTGCATTTCGGGCGACCCACCCTGAGAGGGGTCGGCGCGACCCCCCAAATTTATGCGAAGTAGAGGGGGGTTGCGCCAATATCCCCCTCAAATTTCAGCCTCTGGGGCGCCCTAGAACTGGGGATAGGATGTAAGAAGTAAAATAAAAAAATAGGTGCCGGACGTGACCGGGAAGGTGTATATTTAGCTGTACAACAACAACAAAAAGAGTGTATACATTGCAGACACATCATGTATCTGCTTTCGCTGCCGTAGGCTTATATTTTTTTGTATTTTGTATTGTATCGTTTTCATCCAAAGGAGGAGTTATTCAAGAGGGGGTGTTATTAGAGGGGGGAGTTATTTTTTCCCCGCCTCGCCAAAACGTGGGAAGTGATTCGAGGGGGGTCTTATTCGAGGATTTGCGGTAAATACAATATTAGGAAATCTCACAAAAGCAAAATATAATTACCGTATTTCCTCAAAATCCCCCCGTGGTTTATTTTTTTCAGAGTGAGAATTTTGAGTAGGTTTTACGAGTAATTGTTATCGGAAAAAGCAAATGAATAGGTGGATTGTTCTCTGCCTATTAAAATAAAACATGCACAAACTTCACAAATCACGCTCGTCGCAGCGGTGGCGGCGGGCGCGGCAAGAGATCGCCGGGCATGCGCATGATGCAGTGCACGGCGGCGGCGCCCGCGCCCCAGCAGCCCACCGTCACCGTGCTAGTCGACGGGATCAGAGAGCGGCAAGGTTCCACTGGGCTTTTCCCTACTAAGGTGAGACGCGCCAGAGTATATTATTGTATATTTTGTCTTCATTAGTGGTGGAAAAAGCGTCGGGACTTTGGCGCCGAGCGCCAAAAGCGCCATGGATAGTGGTGTAAAAAGCGCCATGGCGATTTTCCGACCTCCAGCGCCAAGCGTGAGTGGCGACAGAGCAAAATAGCGCTAATGCTGCGATTACAGCTCGGGCGTAAAATTGACCCGGCGTAAATTTGATTTTTGGGCGTAAAATTAATTGCAGGTGAATGGATAAAGATATGGTGTTGTAATTTCAGTCAAAGAAAGCGCACATGCAGATGTTGCTTGTGTCCAAAGCTCATCAGTTTATTTTAATTGTACTAGACACTACTACTTTGGACACAAGAAACGTCTGCATCTAAGCTTTCTTTGACTGAAATAACAATGTCGTATCTTTATCCATTCATCTGTAATTAATTTTATGCCCAAAATCAATTTTACGCCCGAGCTGTAATCGCGGCATAAGCGCAAAAAACGCCAGACGTTTTGTCCTTGGCGACAAGCAAACTCCTTTTCCAAACGCTAGTGCCAACGCCAAGCGCCAATAGCGCCGCAGCAATAGCGCATTTTTGTATTGGCGGTAGCGGTAGCAGTGGCACTTTTCCCACCTTCATCGCCATGACACTGTAGTAAAATACTCATCGTCACGTCACGCAGTGGATCGGCACCATAACGCTGGTGCAAAGCCGCGGCTACAACGTGCTCGTGGACACTGGCAGCGCAACGTCGGGAGCCAAGATCGTGTCCAAATTGGCGGAGCAAGGCCTCAGACCCAGCGACATGGACTTCGTCGTGGTGACACATTGTGCGTTGAGCGTGTGTTTTGCACCCTATATTTTTGAATGGCTGCCTGCCAGCAAAACATTCCTCGAATAGCTTCCGCCCGTATAAAGTCAAATCAACGGTCAAGAGTAAAGTACCGTCAAATACGCAGCCTCAAAATACCTCCCTCGAAATACCCTCCTCCAAATGGACACATGAATTTATAACCCCTCGAAATACCCCCCCCCCTCGTTTAACTTCCCTCAAAATTCTCACTAGGAAAAAATAAACCCCTGGGGGTATTTTTAGGAAATACGATATTTACATTGCGGGACTGGCTCCAGAACAGTGTCAAAATTGCGACGAGAAAAGAACTCCCAGCATGAAGTACACCTACCGTATGTCTCCGAGTATAATTATCCCGATCATAGTGCCCGGGGCATGATACATTGCAAAAAGTTCCATGCATAGTTCCATGCACTATGCAATGCACAAAACTTATTTGTCAAACATAGCGGATCACTACCTAGGTAAGTCTCTCACGCGAATTTTCTCTCACTGGCGCCTGTTGCCTAAAGATCACAGAATCGAAAAATGGTGCGTCTGGTCGCGTGTCTCGGTCTTGGAACTTGGAACAGCACTTGGAAAGTGTTTAAAAAAAACCCAAATTTGTATAATTACCCGGGAATTATACTCGGAGAAATACGGTAGACCTTTGGGTACCTGAATACCCCCTACTCCACCAAAATACTTCCTCCTCTAGAATATTCGGTCGGCATTCATTTTGCTTACTTACCCACTTTTTCGCCCACTTTCTCCAACCGAATCAACATTACCATTGATGATTAATGCTCAGGGCATCCTGATCACAGTGGTTCAGTCAATGTGCTACCGGATGTCCAGGGAGCTTTTGGCGCACTGAAATACAATGGCGCCATGTGAGTAACTTTACTGTGAGCGGTTTACTATGTAGAAGATCAATGGATAATTTTCATCCGCTTTTCCAGCTATGACAGCCCGCCATTCGCCAACGGAGGCAAGTGGTTACTCAACAATGACCAAAATATCGAAATCATCTCTACTCCGGGTCACAGTAATAATGATATCAGTCTTTTGGTGAAGAATGTACCAGGTTAGAATTATAATGCTATACACACGCGGAGCGTCTGACGTTCAAATATTGTACAGAATTATTGTGTGAAATGTGTGACATTTGTGTGAAATTTCTGACGTTAACTGTGTTTACCATGTTCCACATTATTTTAACTAACCTATGTACCGGAAATGCGGTATTTTTACGGCACACCGGTTAAATTTTCCGACACTTGCATTCCTAAATTCAAACACACAGGAAAGGGCACCGTGCTGATCGCAGGGGACCTCTTTTTGGCTCAAGACGACTACCAGGAAGCACAAATACAGGTTTGATAAAATATTATCCTTGATCAGTAATTATGCTGATAAACATAATCATGCGCATGCAACTGCCAAAAGTGTGAATTACCCAGAATGGAAGCCAGGAGTTGAAAGACAGCCGCAAGTTGAGCGGGTGCCAAGCTCAGTGGATTGTGCCTGGACACGGGCCAATGTTTCAAGTCGACGCCGCCACCAGACAAGCCCTCGGCTGTTAAAAACTTCGACTCCGTTCCCGAGTGACCCGTTTTTTAGAAATTAGGTGATAATCCATGTATAAGCAAGAAATTAATAGCGATAGGAAGCAAGGAAGAACCATTTTTCCATATTTGGTCTCGTGTGTGCATGCATTTGTTTTTGTCATTGTATTTTCTAACGTTTAAGGATGACTAATGTTTAAATAAACAATGAAAGTACATAAAATACACAAGTAGGTACATCAATAAATGGTAGCAATATAATCACCCAAAAAGCTTGCCCAAATTCAGTCCCCTAGTCAAGTCGGGTAAGCCGGAGCCTACAGGTGCGGCCAGTGGATTTCCAAGTAATCCTCTTTGATTATTCCCCTTTATCGATTTGTTCAGCTGCATCAAAGATCGGCCAGAGAAAAAGTCGTTCAAAGCTCGTTGTGCATCCTTCAGCACATCCTCGATCTTGACATTCTTGAGAAGGTCGTTCAGACCGACGGAGATCTCTGGTTCTGTGATTCGAGGAATGAATGAGCTCACCGTATTTTATACAGCTAAAATCTCGCATTCCACATCCAATGCCTCATGGCGTTATGCACAAAATTGAGTTTTGAACGTTTATGTTATATTTTAAGTATCAATTTCTCGGTGGTATTCTATTTTGTTCTCATTTTCGCCTGTCAGTCAAGGTGTAGCCGACTTTTTAATAATTCAGTGTTAAAAACGAACCTGCATCGAAAATGCCACGCTGCTCATTTTGCAAGGCTCCATTCTGCTGCCCAAACGCCGGTCCCATTGGGTCATTCAAAACGTGTGCACGCTGACCACCACCAACAGCCGATTTGATCGGATTTCCAGTAACCACATTTGGTTGCACAGCTCTAAATAGGTCATCGAATGGAGTCTTTTGTGTGTTTGTGCTCATATGCACTATGGTAGGACCTGCGTGTACAGTGAGCATTGCATTCAACATGTCACCTGGTGCCAGTCCCGCACCCTGTAAAGTGTGAAGTAAAGTGTCAAATGTCATGTAGAATGTCGTGCAAAACAAAAAAAAATATTTTATTACTGAACATTGAATCACAATTTACACTTTACTTTGCATTTGTCATGACCGTTGACACTTTTCATTTTACGTGGCATTCATACTTTTCTTTACACTTTACAGGGTCTGGGATTGGCACCTGGTGTCAGTCCCACCACACCTTGTAAAGTCAAGCGCCAAATGTTATGTCAAACAAATTTGTTAATTGTCATGCAGAGTGTAAAAACTCAATAATAAAATACTTATTTTTATTTTTATTGACATGATATTTGTCACTCAACTTTACACTTTACAGGGTGCCGACAGACAGCACCATTGACATTTAGTAGAATTTGGATGTAAGGTCAATGCTCACCTCGCATTTTCAGACGTCTCTCTCCTGTGCTATGCGATCGTATAGGATCACTATTCAAGTCAGAAAAAATTCTTGCCAGCGTGCCATCGCCACCTGCAAAACAAAAACTTGTATGTCAAACGTGTCGAATGAGCAGAGTAATTTCTATTTTTTCCGCTCGAGACAGGGAGTACTGATGGAAAAGTGCCAGAAAAAAAGGGCTCAAGGCTTTAAGGAAAAAAGTATTTTGAAAATTGGTGATTTTGAACAAAAATTGGGGCTAATTTACACAAAAGTACTCACTATTACACTTTCCAGAGAAAAGGTATTTTACCATATATAACATTTACACATACTTTGGAAAAATTCAGTATTTAAACAACTACCGTATTTCCTCGAAATACCCCCCCCCCCTCGAAATACCCCCCTCAAAATGGGCACTATGGATTTGTGGCCCGGGAAACGCAACACAGACGTTCAAAACACTTACTTTGTTATGTTAGAACATCGTTTATACCATCTACATTCTTATATAAGGCTGTAAAAACTTTAAAATGGTGGTTATTGTTGCATTTTTCACGTTTTTCTCTCAAAATTCTCACTCTGAAACAATAAACCCCCGGGGGGTATTTCGAGGAAATACGGTATGATCAGTTGAGACGTAGTTTGATTACATCATTTTGGCAGATATTGTTCATATGTTCCGGTAGGTGGTCTAAACACAAAGTACACCCACACACCTTCGTTTATTAGTTCTGCCGCGTGCGGTAAATTGTCTCTAGCTTCTTCATGCTGCCTGCGAACTGTGATACTTTTGAGATCGCGAAATAAAATTGAACACGGATAAGGCACGTCATTTATTTTGCTCAAGTCTTGTCCACGCACTTTCAACTATTGGAACTTGCAAACGTAGTAAAAATATTTACAAAAATAAACATTTTAACATTTACCCATACCTTTACTATTCTATAAAATTATATTTGCCACCATTTTACTCAGAGTAACAAAAGCGACGTACCACGTTGGTTGAATTCACGCGATGAAATGCCAAGACGCGCCTGCGTGTTTATTTTCCATGAGTTGTTTCTGAATCACAAAGAAATCAGGGGTTGTTATAAATACTAACTTTGTGCAGGTAAATACTTTGTTTATTACCCATGCTCATAAAATACTAGAAACACACTTAATTCTAGAAAGTATTATATAATCATGTTAACATAAAGTATTTTCAGTTGTAAAAAGGTCTTTTGATTCAGAAAAACATTCAGAGTATTTTCAATTTTTACATTCAGGAAGATGTTAAAAGCACCTTTGGCTAGGAAGAAAATGTATCGCTTTTCACTCATTATAAATACATAAAGGGTGCGGCAATTTGGACCTGCGCTCTAGATTTCGAATAATTTGTCACTGGGTGGTCGGATTAACGTCAAATTTTACGTCAACATGAACAACTAAATAGGAAAGGATCCCTGAAAATATGGCTGCGATAACTCCACTCGTTCTCAAGTTATTCATGCAATTGCGTAATTGTCACTTTACCACCACCCCGTGATAGGATTCAAACGGGATCTACTTTTCGGGGACCGGATTGGGATTGGGATTGTTTTTTCAGTTATTTTCTCTCTATCTTTATTTTCGCAGCGGCATGTCAAAATGCGTTCGCGCGCACCACTAATCCGCCTTAACGATAAGGAAATCGGGAGACGCTTGCGTAATTGGTTGTAAAGCAAGGTGGTAGTAAAGCGACAATTATTGGTGTTTGCATGAATAACTTGTGAACGAGTGGAGCTATCGCAGCCATATTTGCAGGGATCCTTTCCTATTTAGTTGTTAATGTTGACCTATAATTTGACCTTAATCCGACCACCCAGTGACAAGTTATTCGAAATCTAGTGCGCACATCTAAATTGCCGCACCCTGTATATCTGGTTATTTTTTAAGTAAATCTGCAAGAGGAACATCTATAGGTTCAAAAAGTTGTTCACCAAACATGCAAAAAAGTTTGCCATTTTCTAATATACAGAGTGAATTTTATTTAAAAAAATTAATTTTCTCAAATATTTTGAAAAGTAGGTATTTACACAGGTCCCGGCCGGGGACTGGGACCCGGCAAAATTTTTTTTTTTCTTCAAAAAACAATAATTGGTGTGCATGGGTTCTTTGTGTGTTAATTAGGTTAATTAACACCAAATTTGCATGCACAAAATTTCTGCACGACGGTTACACACGCTGATGCAATTTTGTTGGGGGTGTAATTTTTTTTCTCTTTTTTCTCTCAAATTTGGCATGCGTGTACTCCTTCGTTTAGTGAGTACGCATGCCAAATTTCAGCTCAGCGCGGTAACCGGTTGTCATTTTATTAATACTTCAATTTTTTTCGATCACTATATTTTTGTATAGTGATCAAAATCCTGCCGGGGCCCAGTCCCCGGCAGGATTTTGATCACTATACAAAAATATGGTGATCGAAAAAAATTGAAGTAATGATAAAATGACAACCGGTTACCGCGCTGAGCTGGAATTTGGTATGCGTACTCACTAAACGAAGGAGTACACGCATGTCAAATTTGAGAAAAAAAAAGAAAAAAATTTACACCCCCCAACAAAATTTGCATCGGCATGCGTAACCGTCATGCAGAAATTTTGTGCATGCAAATTTGGTGTTAATTAACCTAATTAAAACACAAATAACCCATGCACAGGGTTGGTTTTATAAAAATTCATTTTAGTAAAATTGTATAAAAATTGTATAAAAATTTTATTTTATTTTTATTTTATTCTTCTTTCATTTTATTTTATTTTATTTTATTCCCAAAAGTCGTTAATAAAATAAAATGACCCATTTTACAAAAATTTTACATTAATTTTACAAAAATTTTACAAAAAATCAGAATCATGCATGCAAGGCCAGAAAAATTTCATCATTAGACATTATACATGAAAAACTTGTGACAAATTTTTCCATTACTTGACAAAAGTTGCATGCAGTAGGTATTGTTAGCTAGCAGCAAGTGTAAACTTACCATTATTGATAACAATGGTTTGCATTTTTTAAAGGACTACTGGTGCCAGTTCCACAAAATGAGAAGTGAGAAGTGAAATGGCAAAGGCGAAATAATCGAGCAAAGGCGAAGTCAGAAAGGCTGAAGGTGGCGGCTTGGCCTTTGCGCTTTTACTTTGTCTTTGCCATTTCACTTCTCACTTCTTATTTTGCGGAAGTGGCCCCTGGACTGTGCTGGGCACATTTGTAAAATATCATGCAAAGTGTCAATTGTCATGACAAATGTAAAGTAGTGTCAATTGTCATGCAAAATGTCAAGTGTCATGGAAAATGTAAATTGTATAACCAAATCTTAGGTTTTTCTATCCAAATCTTATGTTTATGTATCCACATTTGGATACAGAATGTAAGATTTTGATACAAAACACAAGATCTGGATACAATACAGAAGATTTGGATATAAAACATAAGATTTGGATACAATTTGCTTGACAATTGGCACTTTAATTTATTTTTGTCATGACAATTGACACTTTACTAGTTATTTGCCATGACAATTGACACTTTGCATGGCATTTTTCATGACATTTGAGACTTTACAAAGCTTGGGACTGCTCCCAGTTCCACGAATAAACAGGTAGAAACTCAAGCAACAAGAAAAATATTTTACAAATAATATGAAGTTTTATACAATTTTACAAAAATATGAATTTTTATACAATTTTACAAAATTTTTACAAAAATTCAAATTTTTATACAATTTTTATTTTTATTTTGAAATTTTCCATTTTATTTTATTTTATTTTATTCTTAAATTTTCCATTTTATTTTTATTTTATTTTTATTTTTTTCTGCGATTTTGCCAACCCTGCCCATGCACACCAATTATTGTTTTTTGAAGAAAAAAAAATTTTTGCTGGGTCCCGGTCCCCGGCTGGGACCTGTGTAAATAGCCTGAAAAGTATACCTGCATATTTACATAAAACCAATTACAGGTAAATTTGGGTGAGGACCTGCAAACATAAATGTTTACTTGGTACTGGCACAGGGTTGGCAAAATCTCAAGAAAAAATAAAAAT
Source organism: Sphaerolaimus hirsutus (assembly GCA_964036195.1). Taxonomy (NCBI): domain Eukaryota; kingdom Metazoa; phylum Nematoda; class Chromadorea; order Monhysterida; family Sphaerolaimidae; genus Sphaerolaimus; species Sphaerolaimus hirsutus. The sequence continues at coordinate 13,309,478 of OZ038455.1, read as the reverse complement.
AGAATAAAAATAAAATGGAAAATTGAAGAATAAAATAAAATAAAATAAAATGAAAAATTAATAAAATAAAAATACAATTTTACTAAAATTCAAATTTTTGTAAAATTTTACTAAAATTGTACAAAAATTCAAATTTTCTGAATGCTTCTAGCGTGCACATTGTTTGCATCCAAGATTTCTGATTTGTGTAAGATTTTTGTAAAATATTTGTAAAATTTTTGTAAAATGGTTTCATTTTATTTTATTAATGACATTTCAGAATAAAATAAAATAAAATAAACTGAAACATGAATAAAATAAAAATAAAATACAATTTTAATAAAAAATAAAATACAGTTTTAGTAAAAAGAATTTTATTCAAACCAACCATGGTACTGGAGTACAGAGTTGATATTGGGTATTTACTTTTACTCTAAAATATGCGTAAAACAGCATACTGAGTAAATATCAATGGGTAAAATACTTCAATTGTACCAGTACCCATTCTACTCAGTATTTTTTCACAAGTACTGGATACTTTGAGTATTTCAGAAAATTCAATTGAAGCATGCAAAATGCGAAAAGTGACTATATTTATGCTTGCATTCATATTTATGTACTTAGTGTGTACTTCTTTCTAATAATGTGACCCAAAAATGTGAGCCATGTAGCCCCAAAAAATTGATTTTATACTTCCACGATGAAAAATACCCAATTTACTAGAAAATACCCAAAAATACTTGAGAAAATACTTTTTTACCTAAGTACTGGGTAAAAACAAAGTATTTTACCTGGGTATTTTTTGAGTGTGGTAAAAAATGAAAGTATTTATCAGTACGGGTACTTTTGAAAAAGTTCGGTACTTCACACAACTGCTGGAGTATGCTTACTTTTCAAGTAAAAGTAAATGCGATTTCACAACAATGATCAGAATTACTTTTAGACTTCCCTGGGTGAAATTTTGCCAAAAAATTCTATTGGATAGTACTTTGACGTTTTGCGGGATAAAATTTTTTCACTTAACATTTTAAGTGTTTTGCAGTGTAATGAAATACTGGTATTTTTGTAAAACGTAAACGTAAACATAAATACCTTTTCTAAATAAAAAGTATAATACTAATACGTAAGGTATTTTTAAAATACCAAGGAATACGTATAAAAAAACGTAAACGTAAAAATATTATACAAGTAGTATTTGCCATCGTACTTTAGCCATCGTGCCATCGTACCATTATTTTCACCTTTAGATGAGTAAATCACTGATTTCAATTCAATATCTTCAAGTTTTTTCACTTCATCATCAGCAACATCAAGCGAGAAAATGATACAACAAAATTTTTCACGGCCCGACTTTCTACCCAAAATTTCATCACATCTGTCACTGGGGAGAGTGCAGTGGTCAGGTACTGGTTTAGCTCGGCACCCACCGCTCAAGCAATGGCATGCTTTGTTAAGGAAACCATCTGTTGCTTTTTTATTTAAGTCTGCACAACTCAGTCTCAGACCCTGTAAAATGTCCTGCAAGATGTCAAATGCCATGCCAAGGGTTATGAATTCATGGAAAATGCCCTGAAAAATTGCAAATGTTCACCATTTCCCAGGGCATTTAAATGACTTTTGACACTTTTTGTTTGCTGTGCGTGGTGTGGCGTGAACGAAGGTTAAAATGCGTGAATGTGTCATCATACGTTTTTTTTCATCATATTTTTTTACGTTTTTACTAGTAGTAGTACCCGGGTATTTCGGTCAGGAATACGTAACAATACGTAATGGTATTTTCTAAATATGTAAACGCATAGGTATATAAATACAAAAATACCCGGGTATTTCGGGTAAACGTAAATATGTTTTTGCAACACTGGTATTTAGTCACGAATAACTAAAAGGATTGCATTGACATGTACTTTCAGAAAAGTATCTACTGTACTTTTAACAAATAATCACCCGTCGAATAAGCAAAATGAAGTGTCACTACAACAAAAAGAACGGATTTGAAGGTCTTGTATTTGAAGAACTCACCAAACATAGAAGTAAAATGAACAGCTTAACATACATCGTCACTGCAGATTTCCATTATATTCTTCTGAATAAGTGTTGCATAACACGGGAATAGCTGCGCAAAAAAAATATAATAGCAAAAAACAAGTATAAGTGTAAATATTGTATCACTGCATTTCTGGTCAGAACCAATGTAGAGTAAATATAACGCCGATGGTAAATATCACTCATTTTTCGCACTGCAGTACTGTATTTACGCTTGGAACTGATAAATCAAGAAAATGCACTGTTATTTTTCTGCATGGTGAAGCATCAATCGATATTAGGTGCTCGATCAATTTCACTGTTAAACTAGTGAAGATGAAACCAGTGATAGAATAGCGCCTGCCTCTCGTCGTGGCGCGGCATTTGATTGGCAAAACTACGGTTTATAAAATAAATACCATTGGGCAGTAAATTACGGACTTACGGTATTTCTTCTAATAGAATGGAATGGCATACCAATAAAAGAAAGGGCACCTCCAATAGAACGGCAGGTTTTGGCACGTTTTTACACTCACTAGAACAATAGAACGGCAGCCTCCAATAGAACGGCAGCCTCCGATAAAATAGCAGGAAATACCGTATAACGTCTGCACTCTCGAGAACGTTCAAAATATTCAAATATTGATAGTAAGTTACCAATTGGTGCTCAGATATCTAAATGTATCTTAAGTTTGAAAAAAATGTGCGAAAAAATGGGTGAAAATTAGAATGGCAGCATCCAACAAAATACAAGTCCGATTAGGGTGTCAAAAAAATTTTTCTACGGAAAACGGAAAACGGAAAGGTAAAATTTTTTCACTTTATGGAAAACGGAAAACGGAAAGGTAAAAAAAAAATTTCTGCCGGAAAACGGAAACGGAAAGGTAAAAATTTTTCAGCCGGAAAACGGAAAAATGGGCCGGAAAAACGGAAACGGAAAGGTAAAAAATTTTCAGCTGCCGGAAAACGGAAAACGGAAAGGTAAAAATTTTTCGGCTGCCGGAAAACGGAAAACGGAAAGGTAAAAATTTTTCGGCTGCCGGAAAACGGAAAATGGAAAGGTAAAAAATTTTCCTGCGGAAAGGCGGAAACGGAAAACGGAAACGGAAATTTGACACCCTAAGTCCGATAGAATGGCAGCCTCCAATGGCACAGCACTTCCAAAAGAACGGCAGCTTTCAATAGAGCGGCACCTCCGAAAGAATGGCAGGTAAAAAAGTTGACATAAAAATAGAACGCGGCTCTTTTACTACGAGAAATACGGTAAAAATCTACGGCATCAATCATTCATCGAAAGTGTACAGAGTAAAAAGATACGAAAAATCAGTGAAAAACGCTATTAAGTTGCGTTTTTCGGCTCGGACAAAATGTACCGAATGTTTTGTCGGACACAGCTGACAATAAATAAATAAGTACCGTATTTCCTCGAAATACCCCCCCCTCGAAATACCCCCCCCTCAAAATGGACACTATGAACTTATAAACCCCCCCTCGAAATACCCCCCCCCCCAAATTTAGTGTATAGAGAACGTAAATGACAAAGGTTGCGGTTTGTCATCTGGGTAATGCAAAACACACGTTAAAAACGATGACTCTGTTATGTGAGAACAGTGATTATACGTCTACACACTTATACAAGTCTTTAGAGTCTTATAAATGGCGATTTTTGTTGCATTTTCGCCGTCTGCGTACGTTTCAGACGACAATTTAGTACTTGGTTTTCAAAAAATTTCTGGCGAAATAATAAACCCCCCCCCTCGAAATACCCCCCCCCTCGTTTACCCCCCCCCCCTCAAAATTCTCACTCTGAAACAATAAACCCCCCGGGGGTATTTCGAGGAAATACGGTACTTACATGAACAGGTGTCGACACCATGATACAATTTAACGCAGGGTGACATCGCACATGTAGTATTTTAAATAGTTCGTTCTGCATAACTGCACAGAGTTGAATGCCGCAGCACGTGCGTCGACCGTCGCAAATTGTCCACTGACGTTGGAACTTGCCTACACTACAAATTGCAGTTTAAAAATGTCCACCTAGTTTGTATTACTGGAGTGGATTTACGCAGTATCCGCAATCTACCTGACCAGGAATGGATTTCCGCGCCGCGTGTTTGAAGGCGCCACAAATAGAGCACAAAAAAAAACGAAATAGGTAAATACTGAGTGGCAAACGCATATTTAGATACAAGCAAGTTCGAGACGTCCCATATTCACATGTGAATTGGAATGTTTCTATATCACGCGAGAATTTCAACCATTGCATTGATGGCAGCGGCGGAAACCCACGCATGTTTGTGATGGCCGATGACACCTAAACATGCATACCGTATATCCCAGAAAAAGACCCCAGGCGAGTTTTTTCGTCAAAGCTTTGAAGGGGGACTTATTCAAGGGGGGAGTTTTTTTTCCCTCAGAAAACATGAACTTAATTCATTGTAGGAATGCATTCTTTAAACTCATGTAATGCCCAGGTATCAACAGCAAAAATGTGTGCATATACTGCTTACACGTTATGTATCTGCTGTCACTGCCGTACTAGGGATGGCCAGCGCTTTTTTTCAAGCGCTTTTTTTTTTTAAAACGCCGCTTTTTTTTTAAAAAAAGCGCAAGGGTCCCAGCGCTTTTTTTAAAAAAAAAGCGCTAGCAAAAAATTTTGTACTTGTGCACTAGGTATTTTGTAATTTTTTCGCGCGCGAGCGCGCAATTTCACATGCAAATTGCCATTGGTGGTTGTTTTCATTGGTTTTGTTGCATTTTTAGTGCCATTGCTTATATTCCTCCATGGTATCATGTAATAATAAGTTGTGATATGTCAGTCTAGTATAAAATATCCAGCCAATGTGCTCCCACATACTTCTACAGAGTGTAACATCACTGTCATGCATTAGCCTTCTCTTACAACGTTATTTAAGCACTACTCCATGCCTATCTTCACTAGAAGTCATGAAACATACACAAACAGCGATATACATAACGAGTCAACATAAAATTGGATTTTTGTGGCAGAAATTAGGACTTATAATGCTATCTCACGATTACACAGCCATTCTATGGCTATATATCATCACAAGTACTACCACTTGTCTGATATACCTGTATATATTGACTCAGAACCCTATTTGGGAACTTTTTATGTACCGTCTTGACATTTTTTGAAAAAAAGCGAAAAAAGCGCGTTTTTTTAAAAAAAAGCGAAAAAAGCGCGTTTTTTTAAAAAAAAGCGCTTTTTAAATAATAAAAAAGCGGGGTCGTTAAAAAAAAGCGCTTTTTTCCATCCCTATGCCGTACGTGAACATTCTTTTGTATTTTCATCAGTCATTTTCGTAAATTTTGTAGCATTTTTTCACCCAAAGGGAGAGTTATTCAAGAGGGGGGAGTTATGCGAGGGCGCAGTAATTTTTTCGTCAGAGTTTTTGAGGGAGGAATTATTAAGGGGAGGAGTTATTCGAAGGGGGTTTATTCGAGATTAGTTATATGGATATCTGTCTTCTAATTGGGAAGAACCGTTCTCTTTCTTGTACACTTTTTTACAGGCTCTCCCCTAGTGCTGTTTTATTAGAGGTAACCGTTCTCATTTTGCAAACAATGTTTGTTTTTCAATGAAATTTGAGAAGTTTTTGATATCAGAGCGTCAATTCAAGTGTGAAAACGCAAAGAAAATCTACATTTGGACACTTCGGACACTGACGATGTGCATCTCTCAGTTTAGCATATTTCTGTGTTTTGGCACTCCTCCAACATAATTGCTACCTGCCACTTAATTGGAGGAGGCCGTTCACTTTTTATGTGAATGAATAAAAAGCTCAAATCTGTCATTCAATTGGACGTCCCTTCTATTGGATTGGACGAATGCCATTCTATTATACTAAATACGGTATCATGTGAAAATTTCCTGCCAATACCTTGCAGCGACATTTTAATGAACTATTGAATAATAAATTCAGTGAACTCGTTCGGAAATGAAGAAATCTAGTAATACTGCAATGGGTAACTGTAGTTTGGGCAAATGGAAAAGTCATTGGAAGTGATTCGGCAGTGACGACGGAAAACACGAAAAGTCGACAACTTTTTTGAATGTTCAGATTTCTTTCACTTTTCGAATCGTTTCAGTAGGAAAATGTAAAGTGCATGTAAAATGTACAGTCGATTGAGTATACCGTAATACCTCGAATTACCCCCATGGGGGTTTATTATTTCGACAGCAAATTTAGATGGGGGGTTAATTCGAGGGGGGTTAATTCAAGGGGGGATTAATTCGAGGTAATATGGTAGATTAGACTCTAGGGTCTGCTTATAAAGCAAAAAATTTCACGATCGTTTATTTCACCAAAGTTTTATCTGTGATAAAAGTAAGTAAAATAGCCATGATACTTGCCGCTGAAAACGTAAGCGAAATGAAATAAAACGGCTAAATATTGTACAACAACAACACACTGTGACAAATAAAAAAATATAAATTTATAGCCAAATATGTAAATTCATATTGATATCTGTTGTGCCTAGTGAGTAGTGATGAAAATAAAAAGCGCCAGGTCTTTGCACCTAGGGCCAAAAGCGCCATGGCGCCTTTCCGCCCCCATCGACAAGCGCCAATAGCGCCACAGCGAAATGGCACCAAGCGCCAAGATCACCGTAGCGCTTTCCACCCCCAGCGCCAAAAGTGCCAATAGCGCCAAAGCAAAACGACGCCATGGCATCGTGGCGCTTTTTGCTTTGGCGCTAGCACCAGAGGCGCCATTTCCGTGTGCAACAAAATATTCGGTGATCACTGATTCGCCTTGATCGTTTCCCGATGGTGCTGCGCCTGTTTGTCGGCTTTGAGCAGCTGCGCCATGAGGCAGAACAGCTGGTCGCGCTTGTTCTCCTCCATTCTCAAGTTGCCGCCCACCGACTCGGTGAAGTTGCGCACGGCGGCCCTGCGGTCGGTTTTTGCGTTGCTTCTGGTTATATTCTACCGTATTTAATTCAAACGGAAAATTTCACAGCCACAGCGTTATATTTATTGATATTTTCGAAAATATATCTCACGGGTGATTTTTAGAACGAAAAAAGTATTTAATTGTTACCATGACCATGACATGACAAACTTATGGCCATGACAAACTGGGATATGTATCATCATCAACTTTTATGTATCTAATTGGTGCATTCAAATTCCGGTGAAGTTTTACATTTGAATTGTACGTCAGAGCTCTAATCGCAGCTTAAACACGACTCACTCATTGCTCACTCATCAGATTATTTGAAACAAAAGAACCGAAATGAAATTTTGTCTGCATCAATGCAGACATTGAATTACGCATTTAGGCACACATTACCTAAAGATAGCTAGCGCACTTAAATTGACTTTCCAAACTTGAAACAATGGCAAACCCTATGGAAGAAACCGTTTAAATATACCTAAATCTCCCCCAGATTTCAATGTCAATCACGACTAACATGTGTGCAATGTCTACGTTTCTGTTTTGGCAGTTGACCGTGGGGTGCGGCTTGGCCGGGGACATCTCCGAGCTGTTCACGTGAAGCAGCAGCACCAAAGCGCACAATTGGGGCACCGGGACAAACATCGCTGCGGTGACTTGGACGATCCGGTGTGGCTTGCAGTATTACCTGGAAAGACTTCGATGGTTTCCTCGTTCACAATCAATTTAAACCTACCTAATTTCATTTTTTTGTCCAGTGCACAGCAGTTTGATACGCTTATTCCAGGGATTTAGTAGGGGTGGGGGAGGGGTTACCCAGTTCGACCGGTTATCTACCTATCTGGAGCAATTTTTGAGAAATTTTGCCCCAATTTTCACTCAAAATCGCTGCTTTTCGTAAACTGGTGGCAAATATAAATGGGAAATCAGGTACCTTATTTTTCATAACTATCTCACAGGGAAACGTGCAGCCCAATATGGGAGCCATTTGATGTGGGACTGCCCACAACATTTGCCTACATATATGCCAAGTGGCACCCCCTGGCACCCCCCTGTTCTGCTGCTACAGATTGATGAATGTTTTTTTCCAATTTTCTTCCCGGCAAATATAAATGGGAATTTTCAAAAAACACACAAAATACAGCTGCAGTAAAGTGCACAGCCAATTTTTTTGTGTGCTGCCAACACAAGCAATGAATGCACTTGTGTTGGGTCCTTTTCAAATAAAATAAAAATTACTTATAGCTTTCACACAGCCATATTTTGACTGCTGGTAAGTTGGGAGTATAATTTGGCCCCTGGTCCACTCACACCCACAAAACTTGCCCCCAGCAAGCAGGCATGGACCACAACAACATGACAACAATGATTTTAAACTTTGTGATTATCAAAATTGTAGTTGTGATTGAAAAACGGTGATTTTCAATTTTCTGGGCATGACCTCTTCATTTGTTTATCCCAGTCACACTAGATACATGGCACATTGCCCATTGGCCCCTATAGGTTTTTATCAAATAATTAGTGTCCACATTGGATGGGCACAAGTATTTTGTCATTTGCATCAAGACACTGCAGGCGCCAGACACGCTGTCAGGCGAGTGCCCCCTCTACGCAGGGCCATTTTTATCAGTGGCTATAAAAAATACTTGAATGCAAAAATGGAGCCCAGGAGCAGCCATATGTTGCCCCTGACACCAAACAAGCCAATTCTGGCCCCCATGTGCTCCATGAATAGCTTGGGATAGTGGATTGTTCACTTTTTCAAACCTACATTTTTCTCCAAAAAAAATTTCATGCTTGATCAACAACACCACCATTGTGTGGGGCGTCCAGGGGTTCTGACTGGGTAGAAAAGTTGCACATGATTACAATCTACCAATGTCAAAAAAACTTTTTGGTCTCAAATGTCCAGAAAAAAATTTATCAATAATTTTTGTTTCATCAGGAACAAAAATTTGTATGGAAGTTCCATTTATATTTGCCAGAAAAAAAAACATGAAAAAAAAATTTTCTGCATCAAGGGTGGCCTGAGGGGGGTGTCCCCTAGGGTATATATAGTAAATACTTGGGGGCACCCTCACACAAGATGAAAGCCTAACAGCTTGCATGTGGAATTTGTAAAATACAATTAAGTGATTTTCCCATTTATATTTTCCACCAGTTTACCTTTTGATAGTTTTTCACTTCAAAATCGCTACGTCATGTGTTTCATTGCCTATTTTCAGCTTTGTGTATTATATATGCTTATTTACCTATTTCTCACCTACTTATAGCAATTTTTCTTTCCTCCTCCTATACATTGGAAAAGCCTAAATATATATTGAAACCCCGAGTACCCCCTCCAAATTTTTCAGCTATATCTATCCCTCCGGAGGAGCGATTTATTTACTATCTACAAAACCCCTGGTTTACTCGCTTGTCGGGTGCCTTACGCATTTTTTCAAGTCTCACGTTCTAATTTCACCTGGCCCCTGGTGGCCGGTACATTTCTAGAACAGATATCGCAATTCCATTCAATCGCAGATATTTACTACAAACTGATAGTCACAGATAAAACATGCTCTTTTCATACCGGTGTCAAAGTAAAAAATTGACAGAAAATGACACCAATTACGCAACGGGTGAAAACATTTTTCTCCCAGATGCCAATTAGGCGAGTTGAAAAGAGGTAAAAGATAATTTAGAAGTGAGATGTAAAAGGAGGAGCAAAAATTTAAAAATCTGTAAAAATTTGAACGAAAAACGAATTAAGAATGAGAACTAAGAAAGTTAAAAGAAACGTAAATCCTTATTGTATCCTAAATTCTTACTGATTCAATAAGGACTTTTAATTAACTAACCTTTTAATAAGAAAATTAACTTTTTTACTTCTCATTTTGCTTCTCACCTCTAAATTGGCTTCGTTATAGCTCGACTTGCGAAATTGAACCCATATAGCATTCCAAAAATCTATGCAGATCTATATTTGAAAAGCTGAGGAAATATAATAAAAAATTATCACTTAATTTTTCAGAATATTTTCTTTTTGAGAGATTTTCTGAGATTTAAAAAATATCAGAGATTTTATTGCATTTCATTCGTGAGGGATTTTCTGAGAATACATTTAATTTTTTCTCTCCAAAAACTCACAATTTTTGGAACACCCAAATAACTAAACAGTACCAAAAACTGAAAGCAATACGACAGTGATAGCAGGGAAAATACTTGTAGCCACGCACACTAGTACAGTCGAAATTTGTATAACTCATAAATCCGTATTGAACACATTTTACTTTACCAGAATCAATGAGTTTTGATCGCTGTGAAAAATACCCACATCGAGTTGACAGACTTGTGATAAACAAAACTACCATGTTCAATACAGAATTACGAGTTGCCCAAATTCCGGCGGCGTACTAGCGTGCGCGGCACCTTCGCGCTGACCTCACAGCCAACAGATTCGATTCGATCCACTTCGATTGCGTTCCGCCTTTCGTTCGTTCGTTCACGTTCAATTTCAGTCGTTCGTCCCGGCTTTCAGTCGTTGGTTTCCTGCGCAACAAACAAACACTATTTCAAACAGTTACAGCGACGTCTTTTTATTTGCCAGCTGGGCCCACTTTAATTTGTTTCTGAAGTGTGGCGCTAATCGTTTTGCACGTTCGTTCGTAAATACAAATTGAAGCTTAATTAAAAAACACTTTACAACTTGTTTCATTCGACGCTACAATTTGGGTTTTGCTAGCCGTTTCCAGGGCAGCGTGATCCGCGGATGGCCAAATATCGGCATTTTTTGATAAGGTTATGGTTTCTTTTTGTGCATTTATATGAATGTGCCCTTTTACAAACAATATGAAACTTCACATAGATTCACAGGAATTTTTTCAGCTTTATGCGTGCCCCCCATTCCCATGGCGCTTTTACATCACTAACCACGGGAGTAACTCAGTTTGACCAAAACCCAATACACAAACAGTGGTTGGACCCAAAAACCAACATCCAAACTTATTTTAATTTTGAAATTTCCAACATTAAATGTGATTGACACTTGATGCACACAAAGATCAATGTGGAAGCCCAACAACTTTAACACATCTGTAGTTGATGCAACTCACATAGATTTTCTTTTCCACTTTTTCGATTTTTCTGGGTATTTTTCCTGCATTTTATCAAAGCTTACTTCATTTCTTTCCTACCATCCCATGATGCTTTATGTTCCACTTAGTGAAATTCCACTTCACGAAAACACATTATCTCACATATTTCTCTATTTCAATTGCTTCTGGACTTTGTTAGCTTACAATTTTTCCCTGTGTATACAAATTAGCACAGTTGCATATTGGCTGCAGCCTGGGCATTGGCGTTTAGGTTGGTGTTGAGTATATTAGTGCAAGGAAAAACTGATGTATGTAAATACTAAAGGAGGAGGTTGAATGATATCAAAATCAGGATAAAGAGCAACCTTAAAATTCAGAAGAGGATTTTACTTTTTTAGCATTTTTTGTTGGAGCCTTCCAGCACCTGAAGATGTTGTGGAGTGACATTGGATGCATTCACTCACACTGATGACTCAATGATTCAGTGAAACCAGAATGGAGGCACCACTTTCCAATGGCTATGTATGATTTCATGGAGTTCTTAGCCTACACAACTTCCTTGACTCACACCAGAAAGAAGTGCCTTGATCGTGCCAGGGTTATTCAACTTTGTTGAGAAGAAGTCTGTCAATATTTGTGCCCACACACATCAGTTTTCACTGGTTCCTTTTTTCTGATCCTTAAACAATTGTGTGGGTACCTTGTTTTATGTTCAAATTTATGCAGATTCTGAAAGTGATGGTGAGCAGCCATTATGCTGGATTCAATGTCAGTCTCATTTGACTTAAGAAACCTGATTAAACAGACGTGACCTAGAGGTGAAACTGAAACAGCCGTGAGCTGCCCATTCAATACCATTGGAACATTGATATGCACATTAGTGTGTCATGGTTACAAATACATGTTTGGAGGACTGTAAATGTGATGTGTCAGAGAAAATGTGACACAGTGTGGTCATTTTCTAGCATTATTGGGAAAGTATGACTGTATGAATATCTTTTGGTTTGATTACTTTACACTTCCAATTTCTTAAACATTATAATGATATTTGGCCATTTGGCATAGGCATTTTTACATCCAAAAGGTGTTTGTTGTAAGTAATGTTGAATTGGATATGATAATTGGAACCATGATGTCCAATTGATGATATTACACACTGGCATCAATAAGAACTATGCCACTTCCTAGAGGGTGATTGTTTCATGTTGTTGTTAGTTGCAACTTGCATTTATCAACAACTTCCTCTAGTTTTTCTTCATAGCTGTATGATGATGCTTGAATTTAAACTTTCATAAAAATCATGTTTGATGTAGAGGAAAGTTTGACCTTTCAAATATACACAGCCCATTTAAGTCTTTTTTGATACATAATACATATCTGGTATGCACCACACCACTAATGATAATTTTGTGGTGACAAAAAAGTCAGTAAATGAATCTGATAATACATTTTTTGTTATCAAAAACAAAGTGCATGTACAAAAATTGTCAATACTGTGAATGAATCATACTTAAACAAAATAGGTGTATGTTTTTATCCTAAATTGTGACTTATGGAGCTGAGGAATCCATAATGACACACTATTGTTCACATCATAGCAGTATCTTGCTGCAGGACAACAGTATGGTAAATCTTGAATGTCAGAGATGAGATAACTAAATAGTGACTTCTTCAATGGCAATGTTGATAATCATGTTGGTGTAATTGTGGCAGAAATAACTGTCCTCAGTGTGAAGGATTTGGTTAGTACTCAACAGAGTCTGATCAGTCTGCACCTATTTCTCATTATATATGCTTTGGCTTCATAAGTTGCCATGCATTAGAAGTAATAATATAGTTACAGGTTAATTACATAGAATTCATTGACCGTCCACCCATGAAATTCATGTCAGTGGAAACTGAATACTCTTCTTCAAAGTAATTTGTGCTCTTGACGTTTTTGAAAATTGTTCTTAATTGTCCAAAAGTGTCAAAATGTGACACCAGAGAAAGATGCAAGAGGTGTTGACAAAAATCCAGAAAATTGTGTCATTTCCATGCGTACCTCAATTTTCAAAGTTTTGGAGTTGTCAACTTTAAGAAGTGGATGCCTCACGGTTTTTGAAACCGTGATTTTTACACTGTGGATGCATTGTGCACAGCACAGCGCAATTCACACTATTGGCCAGTCGCGACCAATGTAAGCACCTAGGTAGGAACTTGTTCAAGCTCATATGTAAAGCAATTACAACATCAGCTGACATGGACATTTTGCCGCTTTTTGAGTATGTAGCCCTTCAAAATTGCTGTCTTTAATGAACGCACTTGCCTCCTTAAGAGCTACTCATTCTAATTACTTTAATAATGTACCTAGCTAGAATTATTGCAACTCAAGTGTTTGCGCACTTGTTTCAGTGTTCCGATGCTAGATTAGCGATGCAAAAATATCGATATGTTCATGCCTGGAACTAGCGGCAACGAGAAAAAAACATACCGTATTACCTCGAAATACCCCCATGGGTGTTTATTATTTCGCCAGCAAAATTTGAGGGGGGGTTAATTCGAGGGGGGGAGGGGTTTCGAGGGGGGGGGGGTTTATTATTTCGTCAGAAATTTTCGTAAGGATCGTAGTAAATAGTAGGCATTTGCATACCCAAAACAGGTAATAAATGTGTCCAAACAGGATATATTTGGACATAAAAACGTAGATAGCTACACAAACTAGTCTATGTGTAGCTGCAATGCAAATTAACAGTAATATACATCATGTACATTGCATACATGACGTATTTATTATGTACATGACGTACATCATTCCGAAGGGGGGGGGTATTTCGAGGGGGGGTGTATTATTTCCCCAGCCCATTTTGAGGGGGGGTATTTCGAGGGGGGGGTTAATTCAAGGGGGGGGGGGTAATTCGAGGTAATACGGTACTTGAAATAGCACAAGTGGGTTGGGTTTACTATTTCAGAATGCAAATTTTGAGGGGGGTAGATCAAGGTTTATCATTTCGCCAGAATTTTTTTGAACTCCCAGTACTTATTCGCTGTTTGTTAAGTACGCAGACATGCAGAAAAATGCAGATGGTAACCCATGAAGGCATGAAGCCCTGTTCTAACGTAACTTAGTCATTGTTTTAAATCTGTGTTCTGCATTACACAGATCACAAACTGCAGTTTTTGGCAATTACATTTTTTTCACAATCATTTTGTGTGAGGGCATTTCGAGGGGGGGTGGGTTTCATAAGCTCGCTCTGACCTGGCGGTATTTCGAGGAAATACGGTAATGACATACCGTATTTCCTCGAATTACCCTCAGGGGGTTATTCTTTCACTGTGGAAATTTCGAGGGGGTTAAGCGAGGGGGGTATTTCGGGAGGGGGGTTTATTATTTCGCCAGAAATTTCCTTAACTCTCGGTATCAATTTTTTGTCTGTAATGTACGCAGACATATAAAAATGCAACAACAACTGCCATGTATAAGAGACTTTAGACACATATGTATAAGTATGTAGATGGTATAAACCCAGTTGTAACGTAACACAGTCATTGTTGTTAACGTGTTCAGCATTGCCCGGATCACAAACCACAGCTTTTGTCATTTACGTTCGCTTTACACTCAATTGGGGGGGGGGGATTTCAAGAGGGGTTTCAAAATTCACCATGGCCGCTTTGAGGGGGAATTTCGAGGAAATACAGCATGTGCTACAAAATCTCTGGCACCAAAAAGATGTGCTGCAGCAAACAGCAGAAATAGGTATGTGGATCATTTTTCAAAAGAAAAGTGACTTCGTTACTCGTTAAAAAAGTTACTTACTTCGTTACAAAAGAGTACTCACATTTTTCATACCAGTGACTTCGTTTCATAAAATTTTGCAATACACTAACGTGTATATTTTCGAATTTCTTTGGGGATGAATCTGTGTTAAATTTAACGAACTGAACAAAATGCACAATTCACAAAATGCACAATTTCACAAAATGCATGTATTTTTTGAGTGGTGCTCAAGCGCCAACTATTGCTGCTGAGGGCGAATGCAAGCAACCCACCATAATGGGCCCACACACACTAGTTGACATCGCAAATTCGCGTCAACTCAGTGTCAATTGAATAAAACAAGAAGTTTGTAAAAAGCATCACATTTAACAGGAACAATGAAAATGAAGTGTCATGATGTAAAATTAACTATGCTCTATCAGATAAATAAGTTGAAATCACAGTATCACTTAAATTCAGTTGACATTTAGTTGACAAGAATTCAGTTGACATTTAGTTGACACGAATTCAGTTAGCATCCAGTGTGTGGGCGCCCAATACGGCCAGACACACCAAAATACAGTGAGATCATAAATAAAATCCAACGTTGAAAAACATTGGAACCGCTGTTGTTAAAATTATTTAACTTATGTATAAGTAAAATACTTTTTTACTCACTGCTGAGTACAGAAAATGTAAAATACATTATTTTTATCCGTACTCACGAGTACATGTGTGTGAAATATTTTTTCAAATAAAATGTAAAAGTGAGTACAGTTGTCCTCAAAAAATATAAAAGCGAGTAATTTTCATAACAGAAATGTAATAGGGGAAGTGGGCAATTTTTCATGATAAATGTAAAAGCGACTATTTTTTACAGGGTAAAGCGATTTTTACACTTTTAGACACAAAAGATGTGTTTTTTATGATTATTTGGTCATTTTTATAGAAATCATATGATTCCTCAAGGTTTCTTTATTTAGACAACATTACAAAATTGTAATTTGGAATACATTTCCTGAACACGAGTATTTACTCTTCAAAAGTACACATACAGGTGAGTACATGTACTTTTTAAAGTATATGTAGATGTATTCACCAAATACTCAAGTACCGTATTTGCTTGATTAGTTCCCCCCTTGAATAACCCCTCCCCCCCCCCCTCGAATAATCTCCCGCTGTAAGACGAGTGAGGAAATAAAAATTCCCCCCTCCTCGAATAACCCCCCCTTTAAAGATTTGAATTATTTGTTCTACCTAATTTTAACAAATATGGCACGTTATTGTGTTTATAAGGCATGTCTCGGGAAATGAGTTGATGGAAACAGGCTGAAAATTTTGACGAAATAATAATTCCCCCCTTAAATAATTCCCCCCTCAAATAGTTCCCCTGTCAAAAATGTCTGACGAAATAATAATCCCCCAGGGGGATTATTCAAGCAAATACGGTATATGTATTTTCAAGTAAATATAAATACATTTTAACAACTATGATTGGAACGCTTAAAACACTTAACATTGAGATAGCTATAAAACTTATTGCATCATCGGATCGGAATACCTGTGTTGAAACGTAACCCCCACTAGGGTTCAAACGGGACCAGTTTTTCGGACCGGGACCGGGACCGGGACCAGAAATTTTCTAATGTCGGGACCGGGACCGGGACCGGGACTGGGGGGTCGGGACCGGGACCGGGACCGGGACTGGCTTTTTTCAATTGTCGGGACCGGGACCGGGACCGGGACTGGGGGGTCGGGACCGGGACTGGGATTTGCCGAACCAGGTACCGGCACCGCGGTATTGTTTGAACCTTATTGGTATGTAATATCCAGCCAATGTTGTTCCACACACCTCCACTGTGTGAAAGAACACTCTCAATGTATTAGCCTTTTCTTATAACATTTTTCAAGCAGTATTCCATTGCCATCTTCACTTGAAGTTGTGAATTTATGATGAAACACAATGTACGCAGGATTTTTTGACATGGGGGGGGGGCGGCGCCAGTTGTAGGTGCCAACGCCATGCCAGTATTGGCGCTGGCGTTGGCGCCAACGTCTACAATATAGGTATCTTTATATACCTATATCGTAGTAGAATCATGTTAGGGACATTTCTAACGCTGTCACATTATGGAAAAATACATAGTAATAATTGGCTGTGTATTTGCGCGCATACGCGCAAAATTTTTTTAGATGTTCCTACAAAATCGCTTTAGAAAAGTGCCATTTCTGGCAAATTTTTTTTGAAAAATACGTTTTTTTCATCCCTTGTCGGGACCGCTTTAAAATTCCCGGACCGGGACCGGGACCGGGACTGGGTGGTCGGGACCGGGACCGGGACCGGGACTGGCTTTTTTTAATTGTCGGGACCGGGACCGGGACTGGGGTGTCGGGACCGGGACCGGGACCGCCCCAGTCCCGACTTTTTGCCGAACCATGTACCGGGACCGCGGTCCCGTTTGAACCCTAACCCCCACCCCAAGTTTAAGATCAAATGAATAGTTAAGTTGGCGGGAGATTTTGACAGATTCTCTTTTTGGGCTTTTTTCATTCGTCGATCATTTTTTTCTAATGTGCGATTGCTATGCAGTAGTGCGATCAAGTCCAAAATGGTACCATATTAACACTCTCTTTTTTAAACGTATCTTCAAATAATTTCTATACATTACACGATCGCCCCTTTGGAGGAACCTTCAATAACTTCTTCTCAGCGTACAATCTTAATGTCGCACAGTAAAGGTATACCTAAATACTTTTCAGTGCTTAACCTAAATGTAAATAGCACAGTATATGATATATTCCTTCAAAAAATTCAAGGTGCGGGTGGAAGAAACCTGGGGGAAGTCCAGGACCCTGTAAAATGTCATGCAAGGTGTCAAAAATCATGGAAAATGCCCTGCAAAATGGCAACCGAGTTGTCATTTTGCAGGGCATTTTCCATGACTTTTGCACTTTGCATGACATTTAACATTTTACAGGGCATTTTACAGGTACTGGGACCTAGTGGGAACACTTGCCCCTAGTCAACGACACCCTACTACCCTCAACGGTTACCCCTTTCACACTGCACAAGAAAAAAAAATCTGTTGAATGACCCAGCTGGTTTCTTTTTGGTTGCTGCAGTGGTTTTGGTTGCTGCAGTGGTTTTGGTTGCTGCAGTGGTTTTGGTTGCTGCAGTGGTTTTGGTTGCTGCAGTGTTTTAGTTGCTGCAGTGTTTTGGTTGCTGCAGTGCACACGCGTTGAAAATGGCATTAGTCATTGTAGATATGTTACCCTCTGATGTGATGGTTTCTAGTGCACTGAAAACTTTCCATGTGTTTCATCATGCATTCATGGTTGAATTGAATGAAGTACATGAATGAAATCTATGTATGAATATGAAACAAATTACATCAGAATCCAAGCAAAAAATCTTTAATGAATTTGTGTTTAGAGAATTGTGAAGGGCCACATTCAAGGACGAGGGTCATATTGGATGCCATCGTTTTATGAAAACGAATATTAGGCTTCCACTTCTAAAATTTATTAAGACCAAAAAGGTGTTTTTTTAGAAAATTACATTTTAAGTTTGATTTCCAATTTTCTACTGGCAATGCATGTCCAATCTGCCGTTCAATATGTCCAATATATCTATTGTAAAGTGATCGCAAACTAAGTATAACCAAATTTAGATAATAAAATAAGGTGGACATAGGAGCAGTGGGCTTTCAATAAAATGCATTTGAACATGGACAAATAAGCATCTAGGATTGAATCCAGTAAACAAGTAGACTTATGCACTTATTGCCAATGACAAATTTTTTATAGAACTTTCTACCCTTATGGGCAATTTATGCACTTAATGACTTTTAAAAGTCAGTGTCCCACCACAGCAAATAATGTGCTCGTGAAGTGCACTGAAGTGGTCTGAAGTGTCCCTTGTGATCAAACTTGAGAGCCTGATCACCAGGCACTTCACGGCCCGTGATCACACTTGAGCGCCTGTTCACGCCTGATCACCAGGCACTTCACTGCACGTGATCACACTTGAGCGCCTGTTCACGCCTGATCACCAGGCACTTCACAGCCCGTGATCACACTTCAAGAGCCTGATCACGCCTGATCACGCCTGATCACCGATGGCATGCACTTCACCGACACTGCACGGATTTGTTTACTAGATTGTTTACAGTAATAAAAAAATTAGAAATTCGTGAAGTGCGTTGAAGTGCCTGCAAGTGTCTGCGTGAAGACACTTCACCGCAGATCACGGCAGATCACCAGCACAGTTTTGCTGTGCACATGGACGGGGTTGGCAAAATCTCAGGGGGGAAAATGAACTGAAAAATTGAAGATAAATTAAAAATGGAAATGTGTACTCAGTATATCATGGCAATATACTCATTATAATCTTCATCTTATCCAAGATAATCCAAGTCAGTTTGGACCTCACCGCACTGCCGCTGGCTGGAATGATGGTAAGATTCAGCATCAGCCTACATCAATGGAGTTCAAATGGATTTCCATTACTGAATTCAGAATTTTTTTTGATATTGAACTCCCAATACCAATACCTTACAACAACGACAATCATGAAAATTCATAAAATACAGAGGCCAAAAGTGATCCCAAAAAGTTGACACCATCCACCTATTTATATACCATCACTAAACACCATCCACTTCAAAGAATGTAATAAATTTATGTAATAAACAATGTAATTAAAGATGGCACTGAGCCAAAAAAACGATTAGTCGGCTTCTGCACAAACAGGTCAGGATCAGGAAGACCCAGGCGGACTATTTTCAAATGGTTAAAAGTAAATGAGATCTGCCTGGTCGGGTTAAAATGTTGAAGATAATGAATGGTATCCAGCTGGGACAAAATTGTAGAGATTTAAATCCATCGAGTTCAATTAGAACAATTAAATATGAAATGTTCAAACGTTACTCATTGTCACCATCTGCATGCTTGTAGCAAGCTCATTTTTTTCTATCCTTGCACGCAAAGTTTACCAATTTGTGTACTTTTTTGCAATAGTCTTTGATTTTATTAATGATTTTTTGGAATAAAAAAAAATGAAACATGAAGAAACCAACAAAAAAATTTTTTCACATGATTTTTTATACAACCAACCCGGCACATGGAATCGACCTATCTCTTAATGTTTTTCCCACAGAAGTGGACTTACCGTATTTCTTCTAATAGAACAGCGCCGTTCTATTTTTTTCGTATCCTTTTTTACATGCCGTTCTATTGGAGGTGCCGTTCTATTGGAGGTGCCGTTCTATTGGAGGCTGCCATTCTATTTATTTCATCAAACTTTTTCACACAATTTTCAATTCAACATAGTATTTTTAATGAGACATGAATGACATTTTAATATCAGATCATCAATTCAAACAAAACCAAATGTGAAAATAACCTCTGACTCATAGTTCTGAACTGTCTGGATATTCTAACCACTAATTTCTCATATATTTTTGTGTTTTGGCACCCTTACAATGTAATTTCTACCTGCCGTTCTATTAGAGGTGCCGTTCTTTTGGAGGCTGCCGTTCTATTCTTTTCGTCGGTGTAAAAAAGTGCCAAAACCTGCCGTTCTATTGGAGGTATGCCGTTCTATTAGAAGAAATACGGTAACAACTTTTTGCTTGATACTAGTCATAGAACAGCACCGTTTGAGGGCGCCGAAGGGCGCCGCGCCACGGCGCCCTTTTTCTGTGGCGTCTCTGGCGCCTGGCGCCCATTTTCTGAAATGCGCCATGGTGCCCTTTTTCCTATGCTTTCAAGAGATCCATCAAAAATGCGAAAAACACTGTCAATTTTACTTTTTCAACTCAACTTCAATTCAACTTCAAGTCAATTCAACTTACTTCAAGTCAATTCAACTTACGCAATCTTTGACTATATTTTTGGTTCTACACCCATTTTCGACTAGTTTCCCGTATTTTTACCTCATTTTCTCCCTTTTTTCCCTTCTATGCCTTCAAAAACCTATATAAAAGACGATCTAAAATACGTTTTCTGTACTCGAGTACATTCAAGAAGTATACGTAAAAGCGAGTACCAGAACTTTTTTCGAAGGAAACGTAAACGTATTTACTCTGTACTCGAGTATACGTATTTATCGAGTAAAAGTAAATACGTTTTAACAACTATGCTATACACCAACAAGGGGGGCTTCGGCGACTCACTACAGTGTGGGTCGCTGAACATGGCAAATTTATTTTGCAATTTTTGCTGTCCGCGACAAGTTCAGCACCAAATTGGTACCCCCCACTGCGGATGCAATAACTCCAGCTATGGGGCTCAAATAACAATTTCAAATTTTATGGGGGTTTAGCCTACACCCCCACTCACTATACACTATCGGGAGGACTGCGGCGACCCACTATAGTGTGGCTCGCCGAACATCAAAGAAAAATTTTGACGCAGATTTTGTCCGCGTCAAGTTCAGCACTGATTTTTCAAGCACCGATCCAACTCAAGTTCAACATTCCTATCTTCTCCAAAGTAATGGATGCAAAAAAATTTCATTGAAGGGGGTCGAAGATAGAAAAGACAGAAACATTCTCAATCCCGAAAAGTCTATTTAGTTGCTTCACACACCACCCAGCCGCTCCCCACCCAACCCCCCATTGAGTTTTATCGATAAATGCACTTTACGTCACTTTTTGTATGATACTTAAAAACTTGCTTTACAGTGCCCTCTAGGAAATGATTTATGCTATTAAAGAACATTGCGCGATAGAGAAGATATTAAAGCGATATTAAAGAAGTGCGTAAAGAACATTACCACAAAAATGCCCCCTTGAAGGATTTTGATGGGGGTAACTGTAATGATGTCACAGGGCCGTATCCAGGGGGGGCGGGGGGGGGGGGCTGGCGCCATGGCGTGGCGCCTACTAATGGCGCCAGCGCCATGGCGCCATTCCGCCACTGCCCCCCCCTCGCCGGCCTCCGTAAACAAGCAGCCCCCCCCCGCTCAAAAATCCTGGATACGTTCCTGTGATGTCATATGGCACCAAGCACAAAAGTACAATACCACGACACTTTTTGTTTGGTGCTAGTAGTGATGGCAAAGCGCCAGAAAAAAGCGCCAAGCGCCAGGCGGAGGCGCCAAGGGCACCATAAAAACGCGTGCCATTCGGAAACGTGACGCCATAAAGAAAGTTCGCCATTGAAGAAATATTGCGTCGGGCGCCAGCAGCGCCACGCCACAGTTAGTGATGTTAAAGGCACCGGGAAAAATGGCACCGCACCGCACCGGCACCTTTGCCAACGCATGAAAAGGGCACCTGGCACCCTGGGGCACCGGTCAGAAAATGGCACCGCACCGCACCGGCACCGGTGCCTTTTGGAAAAAATGGCACCGGCACCGAAAGGCACCGGCGGGTTGCCGGTGCTAGCACCGAAAGGCACCGCACCGGGCTGGAATTTCTGAAGTAAATATCGGGCAGTTTCTCAGTGGTTTCACCTTTGGAAGTGCATGTTTCCATGAATTTTCAACCGATTTTGATGGTTGAGCACTTAAAATGATCAGAATGATGTGGCAATCACTTTTATGAAGCAATAACAATGATTACAATTGAAAGATTAAATATTTAATTTACTACAATGTCCATAGCCACTATTGTCTACTGATCGGAGATGTTGCTGTACAGAGAATGGAACTATCTCTGTCATAAACTGACAACAAATTTTGAACAAAAAAGTAAGATAAATATAAAATATAAAAATGATAAAAATTAAACAAAATTTTAGATTCGCTCATCAGATCATGTATCGGGTATAATGGATTTCACAGTAGGTATATTTATTTGATGGGAGGTTTACAAAATAGGCAAAAACGGTTGGGTAAATATATCGCTGTTTTTTGAAATATGAATAAGCACATACTATGGACAAAATTGCACAGCACATGAAGCCTTGGCCGGTGCCTTTCCCGGTGCCTTTTACTTTGCCCTGGTGCTAGCACCTTTGGCACCGGCAAAAAAATGGCACCGCACCGCACCGGCACCGGTGCTATTCTGAAAAAAATGGCACCGGCACCGGCATGGCACCCCTGAAGATTGCAATGGCACCGCACCAGCACCGGTGCTGGTGCCCTTCGGTGCCCAGCACCGGGGCACCGGTGCCCCGGTGCCTTTACATCACTAGCCACAGTAAAAGGTGTGTCATCGTTTACTAAATATTTACAGTAAATGACGATGAACGAATTGCACTGTTCGTTCACTCCCGTCACATTCATGCTGCATTCAACAAGAGTACACCAAGACAAGCAGCAAAAGATGCCCCTGTAAGAATAATATTCATATGCTGATTTGAGTGAACCCTTTAGAAACAATTATATCATCTTTTGAATATCGTCATGTGAAAACTTATACTCTAAGTTCACTGCTAGTGAGAGCAACGTAACATCATGTGGAAAAAGTCTGTTTTAATTCAGATGGAATATAATATCTATAGTTAATTATAAAGTGTGCAGTCAGCTGACTATACCTGTCACTCAATTCAAAAGCTTCAAGCTAAGACCTTACTTTCCCATCAACAAAGAACACACTAGGTAAATACAAAAATTAGAAATTGTAGATATTTCATCGACACTCCCAGGTCCTGTAATAAGCCTTGTTAAATGTCAAAACATTTATATATTTTTACTCGATGTTCGACATTTTACACGATGACTTTTGACACTCTGAATTCTTTAATTTAACTACTTTAGCAATTTTCAGTCAAAACTCGATTTTCTATGAACTCGTTTTTGAAATTTTATCGTTTTTCCAAAGTCAACCTGAAACAAGGTTAGCACCATTGTTGTAGCGCCCTTTAAGGGGTGCGCGCGCCAGGCACCCTCAAATGGTGCCAGCGACATTTCATCCCGTTTGTTACTAATGGCACCAACAAAGAAAGCCCCCGGCTCATGAACATATTGCTATCAACAAATGTTCATCAACAAATGTCATCAACAAACTAGAAGCACACTACAGCAAAATGGACCGGTGCCAAAAACGCCACAGCACCCTACCCCACCAGCCAAGGCTTCAATTTCACCATGCACTCCAAAGAAAAAGTTACCTAAAACAGTGACTCAAATCACCAAAAACACACCAACATCATTCATCAAAGTATAGTTGTTAAAATGAATTTACTTTTACTGATAAAATACATATACTCGAGTATTGAGTAAATACATTTACATTTCCTCTGAAAAGGTACCAGTACTCGCTTTCACGAATACTTTTTGAAAGTTTTCAAGTACCGAAACGTGTTTCTTTTAAATTAACGTTTTCAGACATTGAAGGGAAAAAATGGAGCAAATAGGCTAGAAATAGGGAATAATAGTCAAAAATGCATAACTAAAAGCATAATATGTAGCCAAAAATTGCTGAAAATAGGCAAACGTTATAAAAGTACATGAATGTTAGTGAAAATTGGCGCAAAATTTCCCACTCACTTTTCAATTTTCCAGGGGAAAAATATTTCTACTCACATTTACTTGAGGAAAACTTAAAAAATTACTTTACATCTCGTGTACTCGGGCAGCGAGTAAAAAATACTTTGCAATTACATACACTATGGAAAAAATTTAACAGTACATTTAACAACTCTGCATTAAAGCACCCACTGCATTGATTAATTATATACCTTACCGAGGCAGCATCGTCAGTAGATCGCATTCGCAGCATGATTCCACTGGAAGTCTCATCCAACGAGGGTGTCGCATGATGGACACGAATTTGATAGGTATCTTTACTCGTTGCAAATCTGCAGTCAATGGCAATTACATGGAAATTAATAAAAAGTGCATAATTTTGACATGCATTGGATGAGAGGTAGAGATGGAAAAAGATTGAATTTTTTCCACCATGAAGAACACCCAAAAATACCTACCGTATTTCTCCGTGTAAACCGCCCGGGCGTTATACAAAACCGGGGCACTTTTTACCAACCTTTTTTGAAAACTTGTATAACGCCCGGGCGTTAATTTATTGAGAGGGGGGCGTTATACATAGCCACATTTTCACATGTTATATAGGCATTTTAACATTTTGTATAGCCAACGATAGTATATTATTCACTTCATACGATCCATTTTGCAATGGAAATTGAACCAAAAAAACAGCAAAGAATGCAATGCAAAAATCGTTTTTTTTGTGAACATGCCCTAGATATTTACATTTTTTGTCCCCCAACGTGCAGCTTATTCAATTGAAAAACCTGCATGCCGGCAGACGCGGCGCAGTGCCGCCAGGCACAGCATTGAAATAGTTCAAATTGGGCGGGCATTTTATTTTTGCGCAGTGTTAATTGTCGTGTGGTTTTTCAATTTTTTCTTGTTTTTTTGAAACCTTGTATAGCGCCCCGGGGGCGCTATACAGCTGTATAACGCCCCGGGCGTTGTGCACGGGGGGGCGGTTTACACGGAGAAATACGGTAAGTGTTTTCTTGAAAAATAAAAAAAAATAGAAATTTAATGCTTTCTCAGTATTTTTGGTTGAAACTGCATGTGAAATGTCAAGTTAAGGGCATTGCCATCACAGCATATGAGCCCCTTATGTTCAATGGTTAGGGATGGAAAATATAATTAATCTCTTCAGGTCAATTTTGAGGAAATATTTTTTAATAAAATGTCAGAAAATCTGTCTACAACAAATATAATTAAATCTCAGGTTATTTGGAAAATATAATTAAATCTGAGAAAACCTCCCATGCTTGAAAAAATCTCTAATGAAACCTTCAATTTATTTAATTGATGCTTAGAAGGTGCAAAATACAGACTCGTGATCATGGACTGCACGTACAAGTGTGAGCATAATTGGCTCAAAATAGCGAGCTTACTTGCTCAAAGTAGGGGGACCTTTTCAGTGCACCAGCAGCCCCCAAGATCAAAAGGATTGTCTTTTCAAACAATGGCTAACATGGAAACAATCTCCCAGCAACTCAAATTGATCGACATTAATTTTGTTCATTGTTCATTCAATGGATCACTGTGATACGAGGGGTGCTAATATTGATTGGATCACATCTAAAAACTGCGAAATTTGCACAACTTATCAGAGGATACTTATTGGTGCATTTTTGATTACCTTTTGGTATTTTTTTGATACCTTTTGGAGGTAATGCATAAATACAATACATACCATGGAGAATAGTTGACATTTGCCAATTCCCAATAGAGCCATAGTTTTTAATTTACACACCAAATAGCCCCACTGAGTAGTCTGCCTACCCCCATTTCCAAAAGGCAGGCAATGGTTGGAAAACTGCAGCTGTAATGAATAAATGCCAGTGCCACATGCACTTCTGTATCTTCTGTAGATACTTCGAACATTCCTTGCCATGCACATGACAATGCAAATTGATATTAGTATGTTATATTGAAAATTTTCATTGAAAATGAACATAGGAATTGGATACAGACCACAAAATAACATATTGGGCAAATAATGCCCTAACAAGAACAGTCACAAAGGTGCAACCGTACTTCAACATGCATATCCATTGAAACATTCAAGAGTCTTACCAGTTAAAAACACTTGATATTCAAAAACACTTCAGTTTCAACAAAAAATCACATTAGAGACAACGGATTCATAGGCCTACCTAGTCTCAAATATCACTCGGAACCGCCTTAAAGCACATTCTACTACACTAGCGCATACAGGTTCAGCCATAAAACCTAAAATAACCTGTAAAGTACCTTACGGATGACCAGATGAAGCTTTTGGCAGCTTTGGGGTTTGTCCTCAGCTCTGTGGAGTGAACTGGTGGGCGAGTGTCTCTCCAGTGCTCCGATCACAATTCCCACGATTGTCAGAACTGGCCAGTTACATGGGTGCCAATTGTAAACACCTTCCCGGACAAGTTCACCACCCATTTTTTTATTTCACTTCGAATGCAATATCTCCGTCCATGGGGGTGCTATAAGGCTGAAACTTTGTATATATAAGGTTGTAAGACCCCTCTACTCTCCAACAATCGGGGAGGTGCGGCGACCCACCCTGTAGTGAGTCGCCGCACCTCCCCGATTGTTGGAGAGTAGAGGGGTCTTACAACCTTATATATACAAAGTTTCAGCCTTATAGCACCCCCATGGACGGAGATATTACATCCGAAGTGAAATAAAAAAATGGGTGGTGTACTTGTCCGGGAAGGTGTTTACTTGAAATTGCCAATAAAAACCTTGAAAAACTTTTCTGTTTTCATGTGATCAATAAAACACATGTTTTAAATTCTTTCAGTTTCCATGTTTCTGTGTAAACCAAAAACACAGAAACTCAATGAGTTTCTGTATGTAATGAGTGTTGTTGCCATCGTTGATTGCAACATATCCTTGATTGATTGGTAACTGTTTATCATTCAGGCTGTGGAACTTCACACAAAAAATAACGTCAGCTGGCTGAACTTCTTTTCACTTTCTTCAGACATGTTTACTATGCAACTTTTTATTTTTTTCTGCTGCTACATGGAATATTCTGTAAGAAAGTTTCACCCAATGTTTCGATCCAAACATGACCTTCAGTGAGGTTTTCTAATTACTCCCCAGGAAAATGTATAATCAAATATCTCTGGAAAATTCTAGAAAAAAATATAAATTTATATTTTTAAATACAAATCTCTCAGAGATTTTTAGAATTCTAGATGCAACGTAAAACTCAAAATAGGTGATTAGCAATACAGCGGTGTGCCGCAAAAACAATTAAAAGTAGGTAGTATGTTGCATAGCATTTGACGTTACGTTAGGCAATACAGGTATGTACCGCACACACAATTGTTGGGTTCGCAAAATTGTAGTGTTAATTCCAAAAATATCGACCATCTTTTTTGATGAAAGCGAGATATGCGCCTCGCACCGTGTACACTCCCGAACCCTGTAAAATGTCACGAGTTCGCAATTTTTCAGAGCATTTTCTATGATTTTTCACACTTCGTATGACATTTAACATTTTACAGGGTCTGAGAGTGCAGCCAGGTACATTTACAAGTGTCACAAGCCATATTTTTTCTTTCATGTGTGCCTGTTCGAAGAGATCCAGCGTCGTAATTCTACAAAACATAATCAAAAAGAAGACAAACATTCTACGAGGCGAGGGAAATCTTATCAGCGAAAAACGGACACATTGCGAAGTGCAGACGGCCACTAGAGAAATGATCAACGAAACATACCAATTATTTTACAAATTTCATATTTGTTCACTGTACAAATTCTCATCGAGCACTGCTGAGACACAAAAAAAATAAAATAAAAATACAAATTATTATGTATTGGTGCCAGGTAAAATGGCAGGCGGCACGATTATTGCCCAATCTGAAAAAAGTTCTTTCTCATCGGTGAAAAAGCGTGCACCCAAACAACCGCTATGTACACAACATAATGAACTGAATACCCCTAAAATAAAATAAAAAGTAACGCAAACAGTCCACTACACACATACCGCCAAAAAATTGCTGTGCAAATTCGGAGCTAACCGCGTGGTCAGAATGATGAAAATTATGGAAATATTTTTTAGCTTAAATGGTTTCCTATTATGCAACGTTTTACAGTAAATATTTACCGTTCTAAAAATGCATCAATAATCACCTGCTTTAAAAAATGCCAAAAAAACCCTATGCCAAAAATGGTCGGAAACACCTTCCAAAACATGTTCCCGGTGTTTTGCAGTGAAAAACAGCTTTTTTACGACGCCAGTTTTTCTCCAATGGAAGATGTAATGGAATGGCATTCTCCGAGATTTTCTGACATAGCCATGGCCAAAGATTAATTTTCTACAAATTTGGAGTTTAGAATGACACTCCATGTAGATCTGACAATTATCTTCATTAATTTTGCATAGGTATGTAGAAAATCGTCAACGTATCCAGTTGCGATTCGCATTGCTTTTACTCATTGGCTCGGAATTTGCACCGCGTCATATAGGGTTCAAACCGGACTTTTCAAAACCCGGATTGGAGTCTCGGGACCGAGATTGCATTTTAAAAAATTCAGGATTTCAAATTTCCCGTTTGGACCCTACCTGCCCACTTATTTTGGCAAAGACAAAAGTGCAAAGAAAACAAAATAAACAGGTGGAATAGTAAAATTTTAAACACATTCCCGCCGGGGACAATTTACACTACGGAAAAGGTTGCAAGTTCAGCCTGAATATAATCACGGAATTTCTCTTGCAAGACTTGTCCTATGCTTGTCACAATTATGAAGCTGGGGTAATGCGACTTTATACTGGCACAAAATTCAACTGCTATCGACGCTCAAATATTTACAAATCTCTAAATCAAAGTTGTTGTTTTTTGTGTAGAATGGACGAGTTTGAATGAGCCAGGGCGTTTTTCATACAGCCCCCCATTCATGACATCTGGTTTCATACCCTGCCCTATGTTCCTTCGAATGACAGTCTGCCACAATATATTAAGGCGGTGTTTACAGTAATGTTAGTGACGATGCGACGATTTTTTTAAAAGTGTCATATCTCAATGGAAAAGTGCCGTATTTTTGTGAAAAGGCAGTGAACTAAAGATACTATAGGAATATACATGCATGCCAAGTTTCAGGTGATTTCTTCTTGTCGTTCGTAAGCTATAGGCTTTAACAAAAAAATTCGTCGTCGCAAACCGCGACAAATTTGCGACAATGAATTTTTTTAAGCCTATAACTTACGAATGACAAGAAGAAATCACCTGAAACTTTGCATGCATGTAGGTATATTCCTATAGTATCTATAGTTCACTGCCTTTTCACGAAAATACGGAATTTTTCAATTGAGATATGACACTTTAAGGAAATGGTCGCATTGTCACTAAATTTACTGTAAACACCGCCTTAGCAATTATGCAGCATATTCTCAACACCTAGAATGAGGCTACACGGAAAAAACGCCGGGTCAATTCAATGAAATAAAATTGCTTATTCGAAAACTGCAGCAACATGCACGCATTTTAAACTGTCTATTGAATTTTTATCTAATAACTCAAGGGTTTTTTTAGAAGGGGGCGGGGTCTCTAACGGAGTCACCCAAACCGCTATAGCTATCTATCTAAATATGATAAATCACGAAAATTTGAAATGTCAATCCTAGGGTTGGCCGATGTTTTTTTAAACGTTTTATTTTAAAAAACGTTGTTTTTTTAAAAAACACGATGTCCGAACCGTTATTTTATTAAAAAAACGTCGGACAAAATTTTTAGTACTAAGCACTAAGTATTTTGCATTTTTTTGCGCGCAAACGCGCAATTTCACACACAATTTGACATTGGTTGTTGTTTTCATTGGTTTTGTGGCATTTTTAGTATCAAAGCAACCATTTCTATGTGCTACACTGGGTAAATAAGCCGTATCATATTCAGGTAATGTGCTTCCATGTACCTCCACAGTGTGTAACATCACTCCCAAAGTAACAACCTCCTTTTATAACCTTGTTTGATCACTATTCCGTGCGAAACTTCACTTGAAGTCACGAACATTCGACTATAAGATGATATACGAACATGTCAACAAAAAAATGGACATTTTTGACACAAATCACCACTTATAATGCTATCCAATGGCTCCACAGCCATTATATAGTCATATATGACATCACAGAGTATTTCCACTTGTCTGATATACGTATAAATGTTGACCCAGAGATCTGGGAGCTAAAAAAAAACTTTTTTTTAGATAAAAAACGTTGTTTTTTAAAAACATGGAGTTGAAAAAAACGTTTTTTTCCAACCCTAGTGAATCCCGATCCAAATATTCAAAAAAAACAACGCAGACCCGGATCAGTAAAGGTCGATCCCGTTTGAACTCTAATACAAACCACCCCCAAAGCACATAAAATCACATTTTTCCAGCTAAATATTTATATCATTATTTCCGAATTCATTATCTGTAGGGAACTCCGCAATGGTCCAAATGTTAGAGACACTGCCGCCGATTGTAAACCTACTTTGATTTTTTTCTACATAATGAATGAAATCAAGCAAGGACGTAGCCAGGGGGGGCGGGGGGGGGGCGGCCGCCCCCATCTTCCCGGGCCGGAAAAAAAATGTGCCAGGAATGGCACTTTCAGAACACGATTTTGTCGACAGTTTAAAATTTTTTTGCGCGCAAGCGCGCATTTTCCCTTCACAACAGAAATATATTTTCGGTCTCTGCGGCCTCAAAACCAGTGAAAATGGACTCAATTCCTGTCCATGTTGCTCTATATGCCTGTAAAATACAGACGTATACTGCTGTTTTGGCGCCAATGCCAAAGCCAGTGGCGTCGCGCCTACGAATGGCGCCATTCCCCTACTACAGGGGTAAAATTTTAGGGGGGGGGGGCGCCGCCCCCCCCCCGTTCGCCGGACTCCGTATACAACCCCCCCCCCCGCTCAAAAATCCTGGCTACGTCTCTGAAATCAAGGATGTATCCAAAATTCCTTACTTGGGGGCGGGGGGTGGTCAAGGGTGAGCCATAAAAAAATATAATGAATTATGTTGTCATACTAACTGTGATTGTATTTTGTAATATTTATGCCAGCTAGTGCGCATTTATTTACTTCATATAAGAGGTAATTTTAACATATGGATCCCTGAAGTTTCGAATACCTTTGTAAATGTACCCATGCTTATGCTCGGTATTTGCCGTGTACTATTTATATAAATACATACGGCGGGGTTCGCTCGGCGCCAACGCCAATGACACCATGGCGTATCGCCTCTGAATGGCGCCAGTGCCACAGCTACACCCTATTAGACTTTTCTAGGTACCACGTTTAATTTTTCGAGGGTCTGTATACTACATATTAGCCCCCGTGGGGAATCCTGGATACGTCCCTGACTGGAAAAAACATGCAAATCTACAACCAATTTCATCTGAAGACACAATAACCACATATTCTGTACAAACACCACACAAGAATTGGTCAATAAGTACATGAAACGAAAAAAGGGCTCGGATTTAATTGTATAATTCAAGTTTATCGACATCGATCAATTAAAAGTGACTTACCTACATATACCTATGCATCATTCCGGCTGAGAAAAAAATAGAAAACGCATCCGCTCTGATACCGTAATCTCTCAGAAATCTAAGCCCACCAATCGTGACGAATCTCAAAAAAAAATATTCGAAATGCAACCCCAATTTCCCATTGCGACCCATGTCATGTCGCTGCACGCACTAGTTAACCGGCGAATTTTTTTCAATTTCGTAAACCCATAAACTCAAACACATTTGAGCTCACTGGAATGAGACATTTTTACTCTCCTCCATCAACATGTAGTTGACAAACACCTAATTCCAGTAAACTCAAATGCGATTCAAAGTCGATTCATGAGTTAACTAAACTTTTAGTTAACTAACAGTAAACTAGTGTTTGCAGCACCAAAAAAGTCCCAAGCCGCGTCACTTTTTCTTGCGCAAAACCACCGGCTGGTGCGCTCTCGATTGTTGCTGTTGTTGCTTGGAGGCGCTGGTCAGTTTTTGGGCATTTTCCAGCGCTCTGTCCGGAAACTTTATGAGTACTTTCTGCAAAGTTGTGGGAGTTTAAAGGAGATTTGATGGCGTGAAATTAGGTAAACATGAAAAAAGTTGATTCGCAAGATTAGGCACGATAAGAATTTCATATTTCAAAATGTCCCTGCGCACAAGGACGTACGCAGGGGGGGGGGGGCGGGGGGGGGGGGGCGGCCGCCCCCCCCCGTTCCCGGGCCGGACATAAAAATTTGCCAGGAATTGCACTTTTCTAAAGCGATTTTGTAGGCATTTTCAAAAATTTTGGCGCAAATCCCCACCCCATTGTTTAATGTGTATTTTCAGGAGCCTGAAAAGCATCATAAAAGTGTCCAACATGTGTCTCAGTCCTATATATACGTCTACATCAGTACCTATAGAGTATACCTTGGCTCCAGCGCCAACGCCAATACTGCCATGGCGCTGGCGCCTACAAATGGCGCCAGCGCCATGGCTCCATTCCTTTACTATAGGGCCAAATTTTAGCTGCCCCCCCCGTTCGCCGGGCTCAGTAAACAATCCGCCCCCCCCCCCGCTCAAAAATCCTGCGTACGACGTCCCTGCCTGCGCACACTAGTTTTCATACGAAATTTCGAAAACTCATAAACTATCTTTGAACGTGTTTGAGTTTCCCACAATGAGACATTTTTGATCTCCTTCAACTGTAGTTGACGGCCACGTTTTGTATAAAACACAAATGCGTTCTAAGCTGATTTGTGAGTTTTCGAAATTTCGTGTGAAAACCAATGTGCACGGGCACAATAGATCGTCAATTATTCCAACATTTGAAACTAGGGATGGCCGCCTTTTTATTTGAAAAAAGCTTTTTTTTAAGTGCAAGGCCGTCAGCGTCTTCCAGGGTAGAATGATAGCTGAGCGATTTGGCCCAACCCCCATTCGAAACCCTGCTGAAATGTATATACCGTATACATTCGAATAACCCCCCGGGGAATAATATTTTCATCAGACTTTTTCGAGGGAGATAACTAGGGATGGCCAAGGGTTTTTTTCAAAGGTTTGTTTTAATTAAAAACGTTTTATATAAAAAACCCGACCATCGAAAATGTTTTTGTTTTTTTTAAAAACCTAGGCCAAAATTTCACCTGTACTTTACCATTTGTGGTGGTTTTCATTGGTTTTGAGGCATTTTTAGTGTAAAAGCATCCTTTGTTTGTGCTATATCTCATAATAAGCCACGATGTGCTAGTGTAGTATATAATATATACAGCCAATGTGCCCCAACACACTTGTGCAGTGTGAAACACCACTGCCAATGTGTTAACCTGCTCTTATATCCTTATTGAGGCACTTTTCCTTACCCAACTTCATTTGAAGTCACGAATGTTCGACAAAAGGTGATATCCGTAATAAGTCGACATAAAACATATATTTTGTACACAAATCATCACCTAAAATGCCATCCCATGACACTACAGCCATTCTATGGGTATATATAACATCACAACGTACTGTCACCTGTCTGATTTACCTGTATATGTTGACTCATGACCAGGAGCCAGATTTAATTCTCCCTACAGATTTGTAGGGTAGGGCGTACGCCCGATAGATCTTTTAAGTTCAGCCGCATCGACGCACATGCACAGAGAGCAAGGTGGTTCGTAAAATACAAGAAACTATCCCTTAAGGTCGCCGATATACGTCGTGATATACGTCATATTGCAATATTGGCGACTTTAAGGGATAGTTTCGTGTATTTTATGAACCGCCTTGCTCTCGGTGCATGTGCGTCGATGCGGCTGAACTTTAAAAAATCTGTCGAGCATACGCCCTACCCTACAAATCTGTAGGGAGAATTAAATCTGGCCCCAGGGGTCTCCAAATCGCTCCTCCGGCGGGATAGATAGCTGAAAATTTTTCTGGGGGGGGGGCTGGCGGGGGCACAATATATAGGCTTTTTCAAGGTAAAAAAGGCAGAAAGGGGAAAAAATCGCTAATAATCAGTTAAAAGTAACCAAAAGTAGGTATAAAATGGCTAAAAATAGGTATATAACCATGTATAAGCCGGAAAGCACGATTTTGAAGGTGAAAAACTATAAAAAGTTGCGAAAATGCGTGATTTTGAGCGAAAATTGGGGCAAAATTTACCAAAAACGACTCCATATAGATAGATAGCTGAGCGATTTGGGGGGGGGGGTCTTTGGGGGTAGTAGCCAAAAAGTTTGCCTCGGGATAGATAGGTAGCTGAGCGGCCTCCGGGATAGATAGATGGGGTAGCCCCCCCCCCCTAGGAGACCCCTGCTCATGACCATATCTGGGAGCTTTTGAAAAAAAACGGTTAATAAAACCCTGTTTTTGAAAAAAAACTTTTTCGGCCATCCCTAGGGGGAACTATTCGAGGGGGGGGGGGTCAATTATTTCGTCAAAAAAATGTTAAGCATGTTTCAATGAACTCATTTAATGAAATATGCTTTATTTACTAAAAAACGTGTAATTTTTGTCCAAATTGGATGCAAAAATTTTTATCATATGCCTAAAGGGGTATTATCGAGTTATTCGAGTATATACGGTAATTTGCAGACGTGATGTATTTACCTGTTTGTTTATTTGTGCA
This sequence comes from Sphaerolaimus hirsutus, assembly GCA_964036195.1. Lineage (NCBI taxonomy): Eukaryota > Metazoa > Nematoda > Chromadorea > Monhysterida > Sphaerolaimidae > Sphaerolaimus > Sphaerolaimus hirsutus. The sequence continues at coordinate 13,274,703 of OZ038455.1, read as the reverse complement.
CCTTGCTGAGCCTTGATTGCATCCCCAGCGGAACGCCAATCATTGTAAGTGATGAAAACGCAATGTTTATCTAGTATCATGCGGGTATTCTTTATTTTGCCATACCTGCGTTTTGATTGGTGGATAATGTGGCAAAAATCAACCAAATTTCAGTGTTACATAATACGAAAATTGTTGAACTGACCTTGAAAAAATGTCCACTACAAGTTTCTCGGACGTGTTCGGACGCAAGTTGCCCACCCACAACGTGTCCCATTTCAATGGGTTTCGCGGGCTGCGGGAGAAAGTAGCATTGGTTTTTTTTACACAATTCAGTTCAAATCGTTCATTCCCGCACACTAACCCCCCCCCCCCAATGTTCTAGCAATCCATTTAAATCTGTCTATTTATCTAGCCCAGACGCAGCTCATCTAGGTATCTAGGTATCTATCTGTACTGCCAAGCCCCCCGCAGCAATAATCTGAAACAATTTTGAAATTTTACTTCATTACTATTTTTAATCCTTTTTCCTACAAAATCCATTTTCATCTACAATTCACCACTTTGTATCGTATTGTCCTTTTTCAGCTATTTTCATTATAAATATATCTGCGTCTTTTAGTTATTTTCCTCGATTTTAGCGATTTCTCACACTTTTCTGCCTATCGACACTATATCGAAAGAATATTATTGAAATACTCGCGGACATCAACTCCCCAAAAAATTTGTCTATCCCATCTGCCCAAGCGTTTCAAACTTGATGAAAAACACGACCTAGCCAAAGGGTTCAAGCGGGACCAGTTTTTCAGACCGGGACCAGAAATTTTCTAGTGTCGGGACCGGGACCGCCCCAGTCCCGACGTTTTGTCGAACCATGTACCGGGACCGCGGTCCCGTTTGAACCCTATCCAGCCCAATGTCCCACAGTACGAAAAAGCACAAGCGCACAAACTCGAGCAACGGGTCGCAGACGGGCGGAGATTGGCTGCACCTACTCGCGGAGTTCACTCGTTCTGCGGAACTCTGCGCCGGCGGCGGTGTGGCCTTCGCTCGTCGCTGAGACACTTGCCACGGCTGTGGATTAGGGTGAAAATATGGGTGATAAGAAATCACTTTTTATAGCTGGTCGAAAGTATACGCTGGTCACGAATCACCAATTTTTTATGACTTTATAAAATAAAACTGCAGACACCTACCGACGAAAAGTGAATAAAATCTAGAGAAAAAACAAACCTCGCTCGCGGGGGCATTTGCGGCGACTGCACTAAACGCAGGTGGCGTGACCGCGCCCACACTGGCGGCAGATGACGATAAGGTGGTGTTCGTGGACACGGCGCGCGCCCTGCATTTGCGGACATTGGCGCATTTACGGACAAATTATTTTTTTAGAAATTTAGCTGGAAGTGGTAAGATTAGGAAAACTGCATTGCCAATTTGGCTTTGATTGGGACAGGTAAAATGGGGGTTATCCAGTTTAAAGTGCAATTTCTTCCACGGTTTCTTTACGATTGATATATCAAAATATCGAGAAAACATTTTTTCAAGTAGCTTCAAGGACGTTCTTGGGGCAAGGAGCCTTCCTTCCCAACTGAGCAATTGAAAATGGGTGGAATTCTAATTCGCGATACCTTTTAACTCCTAACTTTTAAAAAATATGATGTGTAAAAATTTCAGAAATGACTGAAAAATCCTCGAAAATCCCGAAATCTGCACACTAAAATCCAAAACCAATATTGCGCTGGATCCAAAAACTCACTTCCCGCAATAACTCTGCTGCTCTGCTACGTCGGCGCTTTTGGAATTATGCTCAGCTGCGGACAAATCCGACAAATCACTCGGTCTGGCCACAGTGTCCGCACCAGTCAGCCCCGCATGTGCACTTTTGCTGTCCGTATTTGCAAACGTCGCCCCGCAGGAGAGCGCCTCGTCGTCGTCGCTGTCGAACACGTCGGACAGGGCGCCGCTGCTCACCGCTGCCGTGTCAAAGGACGATGTGTGAGATTGGGAATCGTATCAGCCACCAGTAAGGGTCCAGATTAAATTCTATGTAATCTATCCAGCATAATGCGCCCTACACAAAATAAAATGTGTTTATAAAACGATTTTCGTGAATATTTTATGAATTTTGAACCAAAAATTCGAGAAAATGTCTAATATTAGTCGAACACTGCGATATCATATTCATTCAATGAACGCTCCGTATCGCATCATATCGGAATGTTTCCTGGCAATCTGCCAAAATTTATTTTTATATTACTTATTATTATGTATTTTCAATTCAGGAAGTGCACTTTTGTAGTCACTCACATCGCTAAAATTTTGCGCACTGATTGAAAAAATTCCCAAACCAACATCTAGTAGCGGCCAAGCATTGCCTAGCCCTCTGAACGCTGCCGTAATACAGAACAGCAGCTTGGGCTCTTTCCAACGGAAATCCATAGGACATGAGTTGTTTGGTCATAACTTTCAAACGGCACACAGTCGCCTCGCCGCAATTTGGTGACAAACGTAGCAAATCCTCCAATGTACTTTGCGATTCACTGTAGCGCTGTAAATTCAATATAAAATGACATTTGACATGCGGCAAATTGACACTTGAAAAAAAACCCCGATGAAAATAGTCAGCTCCTAGGAAAACTTTTCTCGGCCCATAAAATGTTCTGTAGATCATACAGACTTTTGCAGACAAATCATTTTGAAAACGTACCCCCAATCCTTCCAATGCGCTGGCCCTGCGGAAATATCCCTTGATCCAATTTGGACTAATTCTAAGCGCCATATTCGCATCTTCTAATGCCAACTCGTAATTGCCCAAAATTTCATAGCAAGCAGCGCGATTGCCATAAAATCTATAAAATACCGTTGTTTTAACAATGAAACTGTAGTATGAAGCTGTACTAAACCTATTTTCTAACATATCAGGCGGGGGTCCCTAATAGTCAATAACTTCCCGCAAGTCCTCGACACTTTACACGCTCAATATTTTACATCAAGTCAGGGACGTAGCCAGGATTTTTGAGCGGGGCGGGGGGGGGGGGTTGTATACCGAGCCCGGCGAACGGGGGGGGGGGGGGGAGCGGCGAACCGAAATCAAAATTTCAGAACAAGGACCGACCTAACTTCCTTCGGGTCCAATCTAATCGCGTCAGTGAAATATTTCACCGCTTCCGCATATTGTTTTACGTGACACATCCAATTGCCTTGCTGCGCGATTTCTTGAGCCTCTACGCTGGCCGTTGTTACCGTACTCGAAGCCGATAGGGGCTGAAAACAATAAAATATCAACTTGGCTCAGTGCCAAATTCGAGTAGAAATAGTGGGCGTGCCCTCCAAATTAATTTACCCGTTAGGCTTTACGCTTTACATCAGACAATATGAATACAAACCGTTTTTCTCCACTGGGTTTGATGATGTTTCAGTCGCCATTACCCGTTATAACAATGTTATCATGTCAAATACTGCATAAATACTTGCAGAAACTGATCAAATTCGCGTTGCGCCCTTGCCAAAAACTACTTTTTCTTTTTTCCCACGCGATGTGCCCAATCGTACTATTTTATTTTATTTTATGTGATTTATGTAGGAAAGTGAGCAATACATACTTTTTTCTGATAGAACAAACATTCTGCTGTCAATACAACACAAACCTGTATCCGCTGTCTGTATGCATGCATTTGATGCTGAATTCAACTGGCAACATCAATGTAATTTTTGTGATCTGCAAACGTCCATTTGAACATGGATGGGTGTAAAAAAAAATACTACCATATTACCTCGAATTACCCCCCTTGAATTAACCCCCCTCGAAATACCCCCCTAAAATTTGGCTGAGGAAATAATAACCCCCCCCCTCGAAATACCCCCCTAAAATTGAGTGTAAAGAGAATGTACATGACAAATACCACAGTTTGTGATCTGTACAATGCAGAATACACGTTAAAACTGATGATTGAGTGATGTTAGGGAAGGGTTGATGTGTATATACAGTTATATATGCCTAAAAACACATATACATCTATGTAATTGCTTGATTTTTCTACATCTGAGTATGCAGAAATTCTGAAAATTTCTGGCGAAATAATAGAACCCCCCCTCGAATTATCCCCCCCTCAAATTTTGCTGGCAAACTAATAAACCCCCTGGGGGTATTTCAAGGTAATACGGTAATTTACATATGGATATGTATGAACTTTACTGTATGTATGGACTTTGCTTCTCAAACTCCTGTCCCCGGTTATGTATTATTGCCCACCCTGGAAAAACAGATGCCACAGGCTTGGCTTGGGAACCTTTTGTTATCTGTGTTCTACCATAATCTGTCTTGGAATGGTTTATGAAGATGTGTGTTGACATTTGTTAATTGGGGGTCAGGACAGCATAGATCAAAGGCCTTTCACCTCTGCTTTGTGTTGTGGATATACCACATTGCGACACCATGTATTACCGCTAGGGATGACTGATGTTTTTAACTGTTTATTATGTGTGTTGTTGTTTTTTAAACATGGGTATCAAAACTGTTTTTTTCAAACATCTGCCAAAAAATTTAGTACTTAGCACTAGGTACTTTGCAATTTTTTTGCACACAAGTGCGCAATTTCACATGCATGCATCTAATTTCCCTAATTAGTTCCCTAATTACCGCTCACTCTGTTGCATGCTTGTACATTGGACTAGAAGGTACAAAAGAGCAATATAAAACAAATCAAATACATAACAAAAATCATCATGAAGTGTGGAATGACTAATGTTTGATAATGTGGGCTTCTGTGCCATATTCCACCCACTTAATCTCCCTATAAAGCAGATCATGCACAATCCCCCAGATATCAACAGCCGATAAAAAATCATGAGACCAAATCTGTGCCATTTTTGTTCACCCTCACACACCTGGTTCGCATTTTTAATACTGTCTATCCTGTAAATACTGTCTGTTATGAAGTCTTATCCATATCCTATTCATAAATGTTGCAATGAGTGCACATGAGAATCGTGGATTATCTTGTGCCCACAACACAATGCAAAGGGTCATGCCAACAGCCCAAATTCAAAGTAAAGGTCATATAGTAAAATGACACATTGGGGGACTGAGTTATTTGCCGATGTGAGCGCATCAACATAGTGATGATGCGCAAGCTCGCATGACGGCAGACATCAAAGGTGCGAAAGAGTCACCCAAGCCACTTGAAAGCGTCACTTGCACTGGGGTGGGCAAGTATACAGATTCCGGTCTCCAAGTACAATTTTTCCAGTTTCTGATTTCCAAAAAGTATAAGGCACTGTTCATGTGTTTTTTGTTACAACTTGATGACACAAAAATTCAAGAAGTCTATCAAAAAGTTCCATATTAATGAGAAAAGGCAGCAAAGTACACATTCCACCAAGGTGTTTATGCATGTCAAATTGCAGATGAACCCTGCTTATCACTCAAGAGTTTGATGTTTGAAAAAATTGCTGTTTTGGAGCCAATTTTTTGTTAAATGAATGTTTAAGTCAACTAGAAAAATAAATATTGAGACAAATATTGGTTGGTGTAATATTTATTCTTACTACTTACATAAAAATTTAATATTTACAAAGCCTCCATACATTTCTTACAAACCTGATATATTGTGGAAAATTTTTGGCAATAAAATACGACTGTGTAAATTACCGGCAAACAATGAATAACGACCCGACAAAATGATCCCGCTCGGTTTACACATAAATATTCTGCGCGACAACCGGCTCCTGTTGCGTAGCAACCACAATTCAACTGCCAAAAAGCCATTTTGCATTCAGAAAATGGCAACCCTACTAATTTGTCTGAGTTGACACGCGTATAACCAAATTCAATTGGCGTTGTTCTTTCAGACGACCATAAGAGCCGCGTAATTGGTCTGTAAGTAAGTGATTTCCCTACAGAAAATTTACGTGAGGAATTGTGAAAAATGCTCTTAATCGTTTTGTCACACTTTAATTGATTTATGCAGATGCTAAATCCGAGTGCAGGCTCAATTTTTAAAAAGTGGGATAAAATAAAAAGGTTCCTAACATAACACTCCATAGTTCTCGATCAGCTCGGAGTAAATCTTTTTTTATACTCACTCCTGTGGTGAATTAATTGGACGTATTTACTTTATAAAACTTCTCCATATTACATGGAGCATTCAGTCAGATGGACAAATTTTAGCTCTGGGGGCAGTCCCAAGCCCTGTAAAGTGTAAAGTAAAATGTCAATTAAAACAAAAAAGAAAAGATTTTATTACTGAACTTTGCATGACAATTGACAGTTAACTTTGCATTTGACTTTACATTTGACACTTTACTTTGCATTTGACTTTACATTTGACACTTTACTTTACTTACAGGGCTTGGGACTAACGATGGCAAACAGTCGAAAAAAAAGTATTTAAATTTTTAAGTGTTTTTTCTGAAATGAATTTTCGAATTTTCGAATTTTTCCTAAAAATAATTTTCGAATTTCGAATTTAATTTTTGAATTTCGAATTTTCGAATCTTTTTTGGCAATTTTCGAATTTTTTTGGCTAGTTTTCGAATTTTTTCAAATAATTTTCGAATCTTTTTGGAAAAATATTGAATCTTAAGCTTTAAACACAGAATTTGGACTGTCTTCATGTTCTGCTCAGTTGTTATGACCTTATTTTAACCATAAATTAGCATAAAAAATGGTGGAATGAGTTATGCAAACCAGTGTGCTGCTTCTTCATTTAATTAACACATTGATACATTTAATTCACCAACAGAGCAAAGGCAATAAAAACAACAATTTAAAAATTGGCGTCAAATAAAATATCAGCATAAAATACAAAATTGGCTTTAAATACCATATTATTTTTTCAGAGTGGAAACTTGGGGGGGGGGGTAAACGAGGGTGGGCATTTCGAGGGGGGTGTATTATTTTGCCAGAAATTGTTCAAAATCCCAGTACTAAATTGTTGTTTGTAGGTAACACAGATTTCAAAAAATGCAACAAAAACTGCCTTTTATAAGACTCTATATACTTATATAAGTACGTAGATGGTACAAACCCTGTTCTACACAACACAGTCATTGTTTTTAACGTGTGTTCTGTGTTTCCCAGATCACAAACTGCATTACGTTCTCTATACACCAAATTGGGGGGGGGGGGGGTGGTATTTCGAGGGGGGTTTATGAATTAATAGTGTAAATTTTGAGGTGTGTATTTCGAGGGGGGGGATATTTCGAGTAAATACAGTATAAAAAACGGATGTGTCGAAGTCCGCCTCTTCCGCCATGGAGACATTTCAACGTTTTTTTGTTACGTTTCACTTTTCCATCCGCGCCGCGTATCAATTGTTGATTTATTTAGCACGTTGAACTTAACAGCGTGTTTTATTGCCTTGAATTCCTTAAAAAATTCGAAAACTATTTTCGAATTTTTGAATTTTCGAATTTTCGAATTTTTTGAAAAATAAATCGATTTTTAAGTGTTTTTTCTAGGGGCGAAATAAAAATTCGAAAATTCCGAAAAAATTCGAAAATTCGAAAATGTTTTCGAATTTTCGAATCTTTTTTTGCCATCGTTACTTGGGACTGCCACCTGTGCGCGGCTGTGTAGTGAATCACGTCCCACTTCAGATTAATGTTACAATTACTAATTAAATATTATTGATGTCATTTAATCACTAAAAAAAATTTTAATTTTCAAAATGCGACGATCACCCAGAGCTGTTGTGGATTCGAATTTACCGGCGCACTTGAAAATGAGACATCGAAAGAGGAGACAGCCCGCATCCATGTTGAACGACAGTCGGGGGGATTTCCGGCCGGTTTCTGGAGACATGAGCTTTGTAAGTTTCAGAGCTTTTGTGAGGAGATAATGTGCATAAATCGATGTGCATGCACATACCGTATTACCTCGAATTATCCCCCCTTGAATTAACCCCCCCCCCTCGAAATACCCCCTAAATTTCGGCTGAGGAAATAATAAACCCCCCTCGAAATACCCCCCCTAAAATTGAGTGTAACGTGAACGTACATGACAAATACCGCAGTTTGTGATCTGTACAATGCAGAACACACGTTAAAACTGATGATTAAGTGACGTGAGGGAAGGGTTTTTGTGTATATACAGTATTATATGCCTATAAACACACATAAATCTACCGTATTTACTCGAATAATTCCACCGGGGAATTATTTTTTCGTCAGACATTTTTGAGGGGTAACTATTCAAGGGGGGGGGGGGGAATTATTCAAGTGGGGGAATTATTATTTCTTCAGAATTTTCAAGTATGTTTCCGTCACACAACATACACATGTACGTTCAATTTCCATTCGTAGTGCACATTCCTTGCATCCTTACACAATGAATGTGCTGCATTTGTATTCGATGAATCAAATGAGGCATTGCTATTTTGCTTGGTTTGATTTCATCGTTTGTCTTTTTAATAAATGTGCATTTATCATTGTGGTGGGGGGATTTTGTCAAGTGGGGGAATTATTTTTTCCTCACTCGTCTAGTAGTGGGGAATTATTCGAGGGGGGGAATTATTCAAGTGGGGGAAATTATCGAGTAAATACGGTATGTGATTGTTCGATTTTTCTACGTCTGCGTATGGGGAATTTGCGATAATTTCTGGCGAAATAATAGACCCCCCTCGAATAACCCCCCCCCCTCGAATTATCCCCCTCAAATTTTGCTGGCGAAATAATAAACCCCCTGGGGGTATTTCGAGGTAATACGGTATTTAAATGTTCAATTTTTGTCTGTGGTGTTGCGCGCAGTGCGCACCGGAGTTATCATGCTGGTATTTAATGGAAAGCTTAAACACGAGTACTTTATCAGTACCAAACCTTCTGTACTCACACTAAAGCGCCGGGTATTTTCAACATATACTCGGCGGACCGCACGCTATGCAGGAAACACTCCATCATGACGTCATCAATAAAAAAATTGAAATAATTCCAACAAAAAAAAGAAGAAAAAAAACATTTCGGGAAAAACGTTTCTCGTTTGTACGCGACTCCGCCTTTTTTAAATATTTTTGTGAAAGTGCATACATAAGTATCCAGCTCACGCGTTATCGACCAAGACATAAATAATTTTGGGCGCATACTTTGCGGTCCGCCGAGTATACCTAAATATACTATTTCGATGAAAAAGAAAGTGTAACAAAAGAATTTGTATCTATGCTCACATTATCAAGATTCACTTCAAGACACTACCATTTTAACAATTTAATTTACCCACAATACTCAGAGACAAACAAATAATGCCCTGATGGCATCGAACAAATTCAAAAGCAGTCTAAGGTCACACAGTATGAACAGCATGCTAAATCAGAGCCAGACATTTGGCACTGTTCCAATTCATGATGACATGGATATGTATGATCAAGTTATGGCATTGAAAAAGGTGGATCCTTTGTTGATTGGAAGTATGAGACTGTTGCTTGAGAATTTTGTTAATGCAATGTTAATTCTTGCAGAATGTTACAGTGTTGACAAAAGAAAACAATCAAATGAGGGTGCAGTTGCAGAAACATCAAGATGATGCACTATGGAATGTAAATTTGATGTTCAACTTTATATGAAATCATTGATACAACCATACTATTTTGTATTTCACTCACATGAATCCCAGGTTCAAAGCACTTCAAGATCCCCCAGTGGGCGGTGCTTTACAATGAAACCTGGCACTTTGAAACAAAATGCCGCAATAGATAGTTTGCAACAGAAAATTGCAAGCTTGCAGCACAGCTTGAGGCACAAAGATGCTGCATTAAGGTAATAAATCAGTTTATCTTTTCGGTAAATCTATTTTCTAATAAATTGCTTTTATAAAAGTTGAAACCAAATTTTCTTAGAATAGCCAATTTTTATTGAAAAATGACATTTAAATGAATGGGCCACGCCACCCACTGCATACTTGAAATTGAAATCTGTGGTTTCAGCATTTTATTTACCATTTGGCATGCAATCGATCACATGAACTTTTTATTAGAATTCGATACCTAGTCTGCAAAGAATATAGTCTGCTCAGTATAATCAGTAACGTTTTTACTTTATTTTTGCAGAAAACTGCAGTCTGATATGAAGATGACAAAAATTGAGGAATCGAGAAAGCAAATTGACGCATTCTACAATGAAGTTGATATTATTTAGTCCTTTTACCCCTTATGCTGCGATTACAGCTCAGGCGTAAAATTGACTGGGCGTAAAATTGATTTTCGGGCGTAAAATAAATTACAGGTGAATGGATAAAGATATGGCATTGTAATTTCAGTCAAAGAAAGCGCACATGCACATGTTGCTTGTGTCCAAAGCTCATCAGTTTATTTTATTTGTACTAGAAGTTATGAATTTTGGCGCAAATTTTTTTTATTCTACTCCCTAATTTTACGCCAGTTACAGCGCATAATTGGAAAAATTGTGCTAAAATTCATAGCTCCCAGTAAGATTAAAATAAACTCATGAGCTTTGGACACGAGAAACGTCTGCATCTAAGCGGTCTTTGACTGCAATGACAATGTCGTATCTTTATCCATGCATCTGTAATTAATTTTACGCCCAGAATCAATTTTACGCCCGGTCAATTTTACACCCGAGCTGTAATCGCAGCATTAGCGGTGAAAATTTAGATGTCTTTATTTCAATGTGTAAAAAATTCAGATTCTGAGACTCCAGCAATTGCTGAAGGATGATGATCAGAGAGGAAATAACACAGAGTAATAATTTATTTCATTTTAGTAATTTTAAACACTGTAATGTAACTGATAATTTTCCAGTGAAACCACCAGAAATTTAACAAAACCTGAGCTAAGGGATAGACTTACTGCTATTCAAAATGCATTGGTGAAGCAAAATGAAGTGAATAGCTCATTGAAACAAGAAAATTTGATATTGAAAGCTCAACTGGATGACAAATTTGGCCAGGACTGGACACAAGGTAAAATGGAAAGTATAAAAACATCAATACCACTAACCAGTTCATGGATTGATTAATGTTTCACTTCAGGAGGAGATTTGAAAGGAATGTCAAAGAATGATCTTATGGCAAAGATTGCTAAATTACAGAAACATGTTGACACCATGCAAGACCAGAACAATAGCGGTCAGTGAATATACTGCACTACATTTCCATCAACAGCATAAGTGGCATTGTTGCATTTTCTTTGGGGGGGGGGCATACATGATGGGGAACTTTTTCTTCGGGGGCATACCTGATGGGGGCATTTTCTTTGTGGGGCATACCTGATGGGTGCATTTTCTTTGGGGGGAATACGTGAATGGGACATTTTCTTTGGTGGGCATACCTGATGGGGGCATTTTCTTTGGGGGGGGGGCATACCTGATGGGGGCATTTTCTTTGGGAGGGCATACCTGATGAGTGCATTTTCTTTAAGGGGCGTTGGTAAATTCATTCTTCATTTCTATTTAAGGTCAGGTTGTTCCAGGAAATAATATATTTTCTCAGTACAATTGAATTCATCCCAATTAATCCAATGTATAAATACCAGAGTTGAAAAAACGTATTTACGTTTACCCGAAATACCTGGTTATTCGGGTATTTATACTTACGTTTACGTTTACGTTTTCCAAAAATACCATTACATTTTGTTACGTTTTCCTCACCAAAATACCCGGGTACTAGGGAAAAGGTAAAAAAACTTGTGATCGCACATGTTCAAATGGGCCGCACCACCTGCAGCCAACAATATTCTTGTGTTTTTGCATAAACGTATTTAACATAAACGTAAAAAGTGACTGCACCCTTGCACTTACATATGGAATACTGGGTAGATATTCATAAATGTGTTCAAATGCTGAACACTTTTTGTTTGTTTGTGGAGCCTTGTCTTTATAAAATTTGTTGTGATGAATTCTAACGAGGCACTTGCAACAACTGTGAAAAGCACACGTTTTGAAACTGGCAGGGCGAGTGCAAGCTCTGGTGCCAATCCCAGACTCTGTACAATGCCCTGTAAAATGTAAAATTTCATGCAAATGTCAAAACTTATGTAAAATACTCAGCAAAATGGCAAAGATTTGCCACCTTCCAGGGCATTTTGCATGGCTTTAAACACTTTGCATGTCATTTGACATTTTCAAAGCATTTTACAAGGTCTGGGACCCCCCCCAGAATCACCAGCATAGTTGGATTTCGCCACACTTAAAACAGAAAGTAGTGCAGATGGAGCGATTTACCCATCTAAAGGTGAAAATAATGGTATTTTCCAAAGCACAATGGCAAATACTGTGTGTAAGTAAAAAATTTACGTTTACGTTTCTTTTTACGTATTCCTGGGTATTTTAAAAATACCTTACGTTTTAGTATTTATACTTTTGATTTGGAAAAGGTATTTACGTTTACGTTTACGTTTTCCAAAAATACCAGTATTTGCACAACTCTGATAAATACCACTGAAAATATCGCAGATTCTGCTGTTGTAAGAATGCAAAACGATTGCCAGAAACAAAGTGAGACCATTCAGAGACTGAAAAAAGAGAAAACTGAATTAAAACACAAATTGGAACAAAAACAGTAAATATGTTTATAATCATTGAATTGATCAAAAGCTCGCATCAATCTACCCATTTTTCACAGAACAGAGATAAAATCCCTCATTGTGAAAAACGAAGAACTAGAATCAGAACAAAAAAATCTCCACAATCAAATGGGGGAAGAAAAAGAGAAAATGGAAAGACTAACAAAGAGAAAGAATAGACAGGGAACATTCGAAGTTGAAACAAATTACAGACCACAAGAAAGATCAGAATCGAGAACTGAGCTTTTTCGGAGGCAGAATGATGCTGCAAATCTGATACAAAAGTCATGGAGGAATTTTAAGCACACTGAGGTAAATTAGATTGGGCTGGATCAAAGGTAGATTGTGCATTGATAACACACATAATTTGTGATCATATTTAACACATTTTTTGATTGGCCACTTATATTATATTGTATCCCAATAATCTATTTGCAGGATATCAATCTGATTGGTAGTGCAATAATGGATCATGTTGCCAGGACAAAAACATTGAATCAGGTAATCAACATGGCTCAAACTGTATAAGAAGCTGTAATCAACGATGGGTAAGTTCTCCAAAAAAACACTTTCTGTGTTTTGAGTTTTTCAAAAATGAATACCTGTGTTTTGAGTTTTTTTCTCAAAAAAAAACTTGAGTAACTCTGTTTTTATTTCTCTGTTTTTTGTAAAAACTTGAGTTTTTTGAGTTTTTTCTAAAAAACTTGAGTTTTTTTCCAAAAAATGCGAGTTTCCCCCAAAAAATTTCAATTTACAGCATTTCAATCTGGAAACAGTGGTTTTCTTATAAAATATTGGTTTTGCACATGTTTTAACCCCACATAACACTTGTGTATTCATTCAAGTGACAAAAATGTCCACAATGAGGACATCAACATCACAACACCAGCAACAAAATGCCCAGAAACGACAATTTACGCAGTACTCCAAAATTCGTCAATGGATGTGCACTGTAATAAGGTATACTTAAATGTCAAAATTAAATTGTCAAATCCACCATGAGATGTGCAATCTTGAATTTCTTTTTTGTACCATTATAAAATATGAATACATTATGTACATATTTACATAGGTACTATACATGCTTATCTTATCTTGTTTAGTTTAACTGAACTAATGTGCATTCAACTGCTTCGCTGAAAAAAACACAAAAACACAAAAAACTTTTCTGTGTTTCCGTGTTTCTGTGTTTCTGTGTTCTCCAAAAAAAACTCATTTGAGTTTTGAGTTTTTCAAAATTTATGAGTTTCCGTGTTTCCGTGTAAAACAAAAACACAGAAACTCAATGAGTTTCTGTGTTCAATTTCTGTTTTTTTTTCATCGTTGGCTGTAATAGAAAAAGTATGAGAGTAGAATTAGAGAAGTACCATGGCGGAATTTCTGAGTTACTCATGCTGTCATTCATACTAAAATTGCTTATTTCAAACTCACCTAAGCTTATGTAATTAAAATTAAATTCAGTTTATGTTCAGAGCACAGTGAATTCACATGCAGTTATTTGTCTTGTACTTGATGAGATATTTGTCTAGGTATATTGAATCTGTGAGATTTCATCATCATTGTGGAACTGCACAACTTTAGACCACTGTCGCCATTTTCTGCAGTGCCATATTTGTACTTGTCCATCACCAGTGACGAGCTAAACCATTTATTAAGCTGAGATTACAGCTCAGCATGAATTTGATGTAAAATGATGATGTAAAATTATGTCATAAATTAATTGCATGAGTGTGGATGATGCTACAGGTCTACAATTTCTATGGATAATATATGAATCAATACCTTAATCGTGTCCAATACTGGATGTTATCTGCCACAGCTAGAGCGAATTGAAAAATTCAATTTTTTCCATTTTACGTCATTTTATATCAGGGAACTAATTTGGCATTTCACGTCAACTATTTCATCCAACCATTGATGTAAAATGTAAAATTAGTTCCCTGAGGTAAAATAAGACTGTAAAATGAAAAAAATTGAATTTTTCAATTCGCTCTAGCTGTGGCTGATAACACTCAGTATTGGACACAATTAAGGTATTGATTCATATATTATCCATAAAATTTTTTTGACCTGTAGCATCATCCACACTCATGTAATTAATTTTACGTCGTTATTTTACATCAAATTCACGCTGAGCTGTAATCTCAGCTTAAGTTGTGCTTAATGCCCCTTGAACGATTTCTGACAAGATTAAAATTTCAGTTTGCATATGGAAACCAGTTTGCATATGGAAACCAGTTTGCACAGGCAGCTTTTACACTGATTTAACATATTTAAATGATATTCAGACATTTTGATTCATATCAACTTTTAATAAATGTAGACCACTATTGGAAGCATATCGCCACATGACTCTGACTCCGACAATTCTCAAAGACCAAGCCATGCAAGTAGGAAGTCAAAACAGCCCTGGCATGATTCCAGAAATGGATCCCAAGTCTCTGAGCAGTCATATTCTGATGGTACTGACAGCGCCAGAGAGTTGGTTGCAGCCGCGGTCCATGACCATTGGGCTAGGACAAAAGATCTGCGTGAAAGTGATTATGATAATTGATAATGTTTTATTCCAGAATGTATTGTTTTGAATGGCAGTGTTTTACTGTGGTCTGTGATATTGTCAATTAAATGCCCAGGTTGAAATAAAAATTTGCACAGGTGTCACAAGTTTGTTAAGCTTTTGTAGAGTAAAGAAAAATGAATACAATGTGAGGAAAAATTGAGAGTTCAACATTTATTATCAATTGCTGTTTTTACCGTGCTACGTAAATAATGTAAAGAGCTATACTGCTTACCCGGCAGGCAAATCAATCAATAAATCAATAAAAAGAATATCCCTTTACATTGGAAGACATCTGAATTTTTACATCAGCATCCACAATCCAATTTTTAATGGTATTTTTTGCTGATTTCAGTTAATCAATTTGATACAGAAATTATGATGGAATTTATGTGAGGAGGTATCGTTTTATTGGGATAGGTATATTATTTTATTGTATTGGAATAACCGTCAATCATAGATGTTATCATTTAACATTTAACGTAGATGTATTTTTCGTTATTTGACATATAGGGTGGCCCACGTAAGCCGCACGGCTTTAATTTGCTCCCAACACGCCAATTTTGAATGAAAACAGCTCTTATTTGGTGTGGGGGTAGATAAATGTACCCCATTTGTTGTGTTAAGTGCACTATTTCATATCGCAAGATTTAGTGTCAGAGCGAGAAGCACAGTTTTATAAATGTTTGAACGTGGCGCACAGTTTCAATTGTCTACCAAAGCACCAACTGTTCATGAAAATAGTTCAAATTTGGCATGGCAGTACATAAATGCACCCTATTTAGTATGTTATGTGCACACATTCATATCACAAAATTTTAACATTTATCACATCATGTGAAAAACAACGTCACTTCACAGGACCACCTACGTACACGTTCAAACACGCAAATATGAAACTGTGCTTCTCGCTCTGACACTAAATCCTGCGATATGAAATAGTGCACTTAACACAACAAATGGGGTACATTTATCTACCCCCACACCAAATTTGAGCAATTTTCATTCAATATTGACGTGTTGGGAGCTAATTGAAACCGTGCGCCTGACGTGGGCCACCCTGTAGATTAAAAACAGCTGTTTTTTAGGAAAGACACAACCAATTCTTGCCAGATGGTAATGCAAGCAAGTTATTGCTGCAATTATTTACTATTAAGCAAACTATAATTTTTATTTCCTTTTGAACGTAGCGTTATTCTTTCAAAACCAGCTGTCTCTATAAACAAATTGTTCCAGAGCAAACAAAATTGATTGAACTTGTTGATAAGGCGCTCTCACGTCTAGGTAACATTTTATGCAGTGAAAGGAACAAATATTTTTTGAATAACTGCAAAAATCACACACTCAGAATGAACCGACGCGACGAAATTTACCAAACTCACACTTGGCTGCGTGCTAAAAACCACAACATTCCAAGCTGCATCTCAGGTGCCAGTCCCAGACCCTGTAAAATTCCCTGTAAAATGTCAAATGTCATGCAATGTGTAAAAAGTCATGTAAAATGCCCTGCAAAATGACAAACACGTTTGCCATTTTACAGGGCATTTTACATGACTTTTGACACTTTGCATGGCATTTAACATTTTACAGGGCATTTTACAGGGTCTGGGCTGCCCCCAGATGGGCAACACTGGTACGAAATAGATTTGCCCAATGTCCGAAATGACGAACTGAGAAACGCCTTCGTCCAATGCGATGTAGACGCAGACACACTGGATTTTTTGAAACAATGTGAAGAAAAATCGGATTCCATTTGGCTGCAACGATATCATCAGGTGATGGTTCCTTACAGCTCACTGCGCATGTTTTCAAAATTGACATTACATTTCTTTGCCAAGGTGACGGCATCAATTTTAAAATGGCTTCTGACAGACACAACAACGAACGCCCTTCTGAATCGTGGAAAAATGTTTCTATTGACACGTGGAAACTTGGAGGCCATTTTTGGTGCACAGAAAGCAAGTTTTTAATATGTTTTCCGTTTTTTACACTATGCAATGATGCGACAAAACTACCCAGCTGGATACAAAGAACATCTGACACAGTTGTTAAAATACATATTTTTTGGAAAATGTGGACGTGAACATACCTAGGTAAATGTCAGGTTTTCAAAATTTTCGTTCACTCCTCGAAATACACCCAGAGCGTTTATTATTTCGCAAGCAAAATTTAAGCGTGTTTTCGAGGGGGGATTGTATGATGGGGGATTATTTTTTCGTCATTGTTTTTATGGAAGTCCATCAGCAATTTATTGTGTTAACCAACTCAAATGTAAAGAAAATCAACACTTTTTTTGCCACATTTTGATTCAGCCGGTTCCACATTTTAATTCAGCATGTGTATTTTGCCCCAGGTCACCCAGACGGGGGTAATTTGATGATATATTTGTGGTACCTTTTTTAATGACGGCAAAAGTAGGTGGATAAATTTAAGTGAATTATTTAATCAATATGTTTTGAGAAAACATAAACATATACCGTATTTCCTCGAAATACCCCCCTCGTTTGACCCCCCCCCCCCCTCTCGAGACCACTATGAAACAGTCACCCCCCCCCCTCGAAATACCCCCCCAGATTGAGTGTAAAGAGAACGTACATGAAAAATACTGCAGTTTGTGTTCTGCGTAGTGCAGAACACACGTTAAAACAATGTCGTAATCACGTGAGAACAGTGTTAATACCATCTACGTACTACTATTAGTCTACAGGAGTCTATACATGTCAGTTATTGATTAATTTTTCTACCCCAGTGTACATCACAAACGACGATTTTGTACTAGGATTTGAAAAATTTTCTGGCGAAATAATAACCCCCCCCCCCTCGTTTAACCCCCCCCCCTCGTTTAACCCCCCCCCCCCCCTCGGGACCACTATGAAACAATCACCCCCCGGGGGGTATTTCGAGGAAATACGGTAGAAATACATTATAACAACTGTGGAACATAATTGACTTGGGTGCTGGCGACGGGACGATGAGCCAACAAATCGTAGACTTCTTACAACAGTCAAATCAAAGCGGCTCAGTCTATGTCCATGCGACTGAGGCTTCACCTGGGAGCTATTTCAAATATGCTGAGAATTTTTCACTTTTGCAAACGTAACGTAAATCCCCTCTGGTGGACTGGGAGCTATTAAAGTGAAGTCGTTTTTTCTAATTTTTATCGAGTTCACATTTGGCGCCACAGCAATTTTTATTGATGATTCAGATAGCTTTAACTGTGGCAAAAAGGCTCATTTGTGTTTGTTATCTTAATCTTCACATATGATGGAGTTATCGACTTATTCGAAAAATGTTGTGGGTGAAGGACATCGGGACTTAACTAAATACCTGACAAACTTGCCTTCTTGCCCGGTTTTCTTCCATTATACTATACTCATGACATGACAGTTTGACCAATAAAAATAATTCAGCTACCTATTTGAAATAGCGCCAGTGCACCGAGCGCAGTTGCGCACGCGTGGGTTCACCGTTTTCAGTGATCTGGATATCAGTTGGCAAAAAGATGGTACTGAGCCAGATGGAGTGAAAAGTGACCTGATAACCTGCCTGAATTTGCTGGACAGACATCCAACACCGGTCACTCTGCTGAAACAAATTCACACAAAGGCACAAAAGGACAATGTGAGCAAACTTGCTTTTTGTGTGTCACGTTTAGGTAGTGATGTAAAAAGGGCCGGTGGAGTTTTTGAGGGCAAGCGCCGCGCCAGGCGCCAATGGGGTCACAAGAAAATGCAGTCAATGCGCCATGACACTTTTCTCTTTGGCGATAGCGCCAAATCCCAGTGCCATGAAAATTAAATGGATTTCAAAACAGAAAATTTCATTAATTTTTTTCCAATAAATAGCAACACAGGCGCTGGTGCTGGTGTCGATCGTGTTGCCCTACGTGCAACTGACCGAATATGACCCCAATGGAGTTCGGGAAAAGCTCGACATACATACAGGGGCCAATTTCATACCATGTCAAGTGACGAGAGAAGTGTCTGGATTGAAAACAAGAAAGTGTTCACTTTATTTTAGTTGACTGGCAACAAAGTTTTTGGAAGTGTTAAACGTTACGATAAAAGAAAGTATCCTTATTATTGTTTCTTGAATTTTTTCTGTAGGTCCATCATATTTTTGAAAAACTGCGACTGAAGTGGCGCCTGCCTGCTGTGCTCACTTGTCATGCTTCTTTTTATCTTTTTACATTTTTGACACTTTCTCTTGCCACTTCATATGTTTCTGAATTGGCACCCGGTGATGAAAGAAATTTCGAGACACAAGTATCTGCATTCTATGATCATATTTTGGCACCGGCTGGGTTCGAAGCGATACGATGGACAAAGCTACCGTACTTTTATGAGGGAAATCAAAGCGACCCTTTCTATACATTGTTTGATGCCGTTTTTCTGTTGAAGCCGGTGATATTGGATTGAAACTCCCCCTCAAATAACTCCCCCCACTTTGATGTGTAGGAAAGAGGTCACATGTATGAAATATGTTGTTATGTGTTGTGTGTAATCTATAAAATTTAAATACGGCAAATATTCTGCACTTCGTAGCACCAGCAAGTTGGTGCTCAATGGTATTGATTTTATTGCTCCAGTTATGGAATTTGTAATCTAACGAATAATTTTTTAGACTATTTCACTTGCATTCCATTGGTTTAGGGGGTTCAATATGTCCGCAACTCGCTCATACCAGGAGGCTATTCCAATCCAAAGGGGGTTTATTCATGGGTGGTATTTTCAGCAAAAATGCTAGCTACCTATTTCAATATTATTTTGAATACAGCAATTTAGCAGCATCGCACAATCGAACCCAGAAGTAGAACCTTACGAATCAGTTTCTCTTATCGGAACAACTTATTCCATCTTTCCACACAAAGTTATGTATAGGTAGTTAAAATAGCAAAAATACTTGATCAAATGCGTTTATCCATGCACGCTGCAGTTCTGAGCTGCGCAGCGCCGGAAGTGCGGCCGCATGCGGAAATGCGCCATTTTTGAGCGCTCTCGAGCACAAAGAACACTGGTGCACAATGAATTCGCCCAGCGCGATATTGATACTGATAGGTAGCACAATTTGCGACTGAAGTTGGGAAATTTTGATGGAAATATGAATGTTTAGGCCTTTAGGGTACTCTACATTTTGGAGTTTTTGGAGTTCTTGTTTTCAGTTTTTATCTTCAGCTTTTTGGAATCTTGTTTAAGTTGGAGTTTTTATGATCAGAAATAGAAGTGCTAGAAACGGTTTTGAATGGGTATTTATTAATGAATAGCTGCAAGATATTTATAATTTACCTAAGATATTCAAAATAGGTATTTCAAGATATTTTAAGAACTTAAGGTATTTAATGCAGCAGACCAGAGGGTGGTGCACAAAAACACAAATGAATTTATCTTATTTTTATGTAATAGAATTTTCCATCCATTTTATCTCCCTTTTTATTTTGCTATAAACGCATGTTGCATTAAGCCGTACCTTTTAAGTTCGTCATGACCAGCACTTCATGTCTTCATGCAAGAAAAATCCTTTTGTTCCGAAACCTTTTGCAATATTCATCATATCTTACTGCCAAAGGAAACAAAGAATAAAGATACCTAGCTGTAATTTGTGAGAACGCATAAAACAAAATAATTGCCTCAAATGAGTAAAATCAGCTAGTTCATTAAATTTATCATCTATCTATTCTACTCTATAAGAACGGAAAATACTCTAAATTTATCACGAGCATGCCAAGCGTAAAGAAGTTGAATGTTCCTCGGATCAAAAACAAATGGATTTTATCACCATAATATTTCATTGGTGCCGTGTTTCATGCTTGTCTAGCGTTTCTAATGTGTCGCATTTTTTGGTGTTTTATATATAAGGTACCCATATGGCCATATTATGCTTCATTTGTCATTTTTCCTGTTTCCAGCTTGGTGTAGTTTTGCAGTATAAAACAGATGTACAGAACATAGATTTTTTGCGGTTTCAAACCTTACTGAATTTCGATTTTTTAAATTTTGACAAAATACTTAAAGTACACATTTAATGGGTGAGGTGAAAATTTTGGTTGATTTTTTGTAATCGTTTTGTAAACATATTGATTTGGAACTTACTTAAGACAATAAATCGGCCTATAAGCTTTCCACAGATCTGTCCCAAGTAGGGCTCGAACTCGACTCGACTCGACTCGACTCGACTCGACTCAACTCGACTCGACTCGTGACTCGAGGGTAAAACAGGGTACCGACTCGACTCGTCTGACTCGACCGGAAAAATTTGGCCCAAACTCGAGACTCGAGGTTTTTGCCTGATTCGACTCGAAATTTTGGCAAATTTCGAGTCGGGGTTAAATTTCGAGTCGGGGTTTCCATTGAATACTGTCCTAAAAAATCAATTTTGATATGAACTTTTTAACATATTTTTCAAAAAATTTGCGCGCGAGCGCGCATTTCCATACCACATGTGTGATATATTGTCGATTGGCTTGACGTATGTATTGAATGGTGTTAAAACTCAAATTTCTTCTTACCATACAATTCTACATAATGAAATACACACACCATCCATATCCATGATATACACCCCCCCTCAAATGCATTGCACAATGTTGGCACTGATCCAAAAAATGCTGTAAAAGATGTTAATTATCCATCCGTAGGCTGATTTTATTTTTGCAACTTTTTTTGTAGCAACATGAGTGATAAAAAGTTCTATTTTTGCTTTATCTTGATATTTAAATGAACTGTTGGCATTTAGACTTCATTAAGTGTGTGTGAAAACATTGGAAGAGAAATCAGTATCAAACATTTCTGCAAGGGTCGTACCAAAAAGTAATGCATCCGACTTGACTCGAGACTCGAGATTTTTGCCAGACTCGACTCGACTTTTCAGTGTCTTGCCTGACTCGACTCGCCGACTCGACCGGAAAAAATTTGGGGTTGCGACTCGAACTCGTGTTTGAAAAAAATCGAGTTTCGAGCCCTAGTCCCAAGTCTCATAAAAGGTTGCCAAAAAGTACCTTGATTTTGTAGAAAACTCGGGCGGTTTACATGGAAAAATATGGTAACTGTCGAGGTCGAATGCGTACAACGCACGTGGTTCACTCCGCTCAACTGGCGCGGTGGCGCCCATTCCCATGGCGCCAGCGCCAACACTACCGCGATCGCTTCGCCGTTTGGTTGGCGGGCGCGCGCGCACCAGCAGTAGTAACAGAAAAACGAGTAATTCGCATGGAAGCGTTTGAGTGTGGCGACACGTGGCCGCCAGACTGGCGCCAGCGCACTGATAGCGTAGTGATACAGATACAGACGCATGTATTAAATGCAGATGAGTTATGTACTTGACCATGTATAGGTGCACTAGCAATTGGTTCTGCTACTGAGTCGCTTTTACGTCGTTTATGTAACCGCATAGGTTACCTAGGTAGTATTTATCTAGTAGGCTTATTGTCCAACCTAACAATCTGCCAGGATTTTGTCCTACACTGCAATGTGTACCTACCTATCGTATTTCCTCGAAATACCCCCAGGCCCCAGGGGGTTGCTTCTTTGCT
The DNA here is from genome assembly GCA_964036195.1 of Sphaerolaimus hirsutus. Lineage (NCBI taxonomy): Eukaryota > Metazoa > Nematoda > Chromadorea > Monhysterida > Sphaerolaimidae > Sphaerolaimus > Sphaerolaimus hirsutus. The sequence continues at coordinate 13,252,127 of OZ038455.1, read as the reverse complement.
AGCTTAAGCAAACATGGGGGTATTTCGAGGGGAGTTATTATTTCGCCTGCATTTTACTGAATGTAATGAATGTTTTCACAAAAATGAATTTAATCAAACGTATTTATGTCAACGATTTACCACGTTTTTTTTATTTTGTAGGTAGGTATTTATGCCGGACGCCGGTGCCCGTCTGTTGTAGGCATGACTTTCTATTAAATAATGGTACATAACTATGGCAAGCCCTATGGAATAGTATTTGAATTTTTAAATGCCTTTAAATTGATTTTTGAATTTAAATATTTTCCAAATACACTTTTTGAATTTTCAAATGTTTGGAATACGTTTATAATTTTCGAATTTTTGCTTTAAATTATTGCATTTTCGATATTTTTCTGCTGAATTTTGAATACGCCTCTATACGTTTTGAAGCCTTCCAAGTTGTTATTTTACCGCAGACACTTTTGCACATTTATGTTCTCCCGCTATGAATAGATCTTTGTGAGCTTGTTGTTTTGAACTGTGTTTCTGCATTTTTAACGTATTTTTGTAAAACATGGCAGAAAATCAATTTTTAAGTATGTTTTCTCGTGGCGAAATGAAAATTTGAAAACTTAAAAAATGTTATCGAAGTTTCAATGTTTGTTTGCCATCGTAAGTCTACCTATACTAGCACCAAAGGCGCAATGGCACAGTCACCGAGTGCTTTCCGTTGTTCCATCCAACACTAATTAAGCATGTCATCTGTATCTGTGTTATAAAATTTCTGTTGCGTTGCATTCAACTTGTATTGTTCAATTAAATGAAATTGCAATTGAGCTGAAGTTCAATTGGCTTGCAATTTGCATGTTGCTTGATGGAATGCCTGAACTTTGCACAGGGAAATGCATTAACAGTGTTACATACCTACCTATTTACATGTCTATTTCCTTTCGTGTAGTCATCGATGATGTGGGTGAATTACCTAATTTGATAATAAATCTTCTTTATTGCCGATTTAATTTCATTGTAAAGTTTAATTTGTTCGTGATGACCTACTACATGATTACATAATTGTGTCGTTATGCCCCGAATTTGAAAACTCATGGGTAAAGAGAATTTGTCGCTCCCAAGAGGATCCCAAACTAAGAAAAAGCTTTTCACCACACAAATATATTTTAGAACGATTTGCGGAAATACACTAGGTACATATTTACAAAACGATACATATTTACCTAATCTTACTTTCCAGATTAGCTTATGACTACCACCACATACATAGGTATTTAAATGACATGCATAGCATCGCATTTAAATAGTATAGCTCAGTGCACATGCCCAAATGAATCTACACATCACGCTTGCTAGGTCTGTTTCCTGTTTCTTCACTTCCTCTTGTCTGTCGAGTTTAGATATGTATTACCTTTGTACTACACCTATATATGAGCCTAACCGTCTTATATGGTAGATGTCGCGTTGTGTCAGAGTCAGCTACTATGCAGATGTGTGTGTGGGATTTACACAGGCGGGTTTTTTGCACACGTTTGTAGAAAGATTTGAACTGTTTTGTCATTTTTCCCAGAAGTCAAATCGCTGAAGATATACATCCGCATACCATATTTCTTCTAATAGAATGGTATACTTCCAATATGACACCTCCAATAGAACTGCTTGTGTTGGCACATTTTTGCACTCATGAAAACAATAGAATGGCAGCCTCCAAGTCAATGGCACCTCCAATAGAACGACAGGCAGAAATGAGTATAGCAGAGTGCCAAAAAATATTACAAAAATGGGTAAAAAGAACATCCAAGGTGTTCAGAACTATGATTCAGCATAGTTTTCACATTTGGTCATGTTTAAATTGATGCTGTGATATAAAAGATGTTGTTCATGTTTCATTAAAGGCACTATTTTCAAATGAAAAATGTGTGAAAAATTGGTGAAGAAAATACAATGGCAGCATCCAATAGAATGGCTGGTAAAAAAAGTTAAGGCAAAAATAGACTGGCGCTCTTCTATTAGAAGAAATGCGATATGCGAGTCTAGTTCCTACCACCTATGCACATTGCACATTTTTTTTTCTTGCGTATAAAATGTTAATATAGTGTAAGCGTTTTATTTCCCAGTGAACAAAAATCACAGCCGTGTGGGTGCACTGAAATCTGGATCCCCCAGACAGTCAAATCTGAGTAAATATTAAGACTGTGTCAGTGCGCTACTGACTCTGCGAATCGTTGTATAGTACCTCCATTCAAGTGTTTCGCCACTGCATTTGATAGTAGACAATATACATTGCAGTGTACTATGCAGTGTTCTGCATTTACGTACATACCTACATAGGTAGAGTAGAGGTATGTATGCAACATGCGTGTTCATTGCCTGGCCTTAATGAATGCAACAATTAGCTGCGCGAGCTGCTCCTACTTATTCAGCTTGTTAACTAGAACACTTCAAATTGTGCTCATCTTTATAATGGCACTCTAGCTGATTCGAGCAGATGCCTATGGTTGTTGATAGAATTGACATCAATGATGGCAAAAACATAGATTTTAAACACAGACAATCATCGAGTTTCTGTGTTTTTGTTTTACATTGCCGTTGACTCTCATGCACGTTTTCTACATTCAAATGGATATACTCGGTGGACCGCACAGTATGCGCAGAATACTACCATAATTTGAGGAATAAAATATTTTGATAAATTTGGTAATCAATTTTTCCATAGTAAAAACTAATATTATGATGAAAAAACAGTATCATTTTTGGTTCATTATTCGGATGTCTTGTGGTAGGTTTCCATACTAAGTGTAATGTCCACCAAGTATACAGTGCATTGGTTTTCATAGGAACTCCATAAAGGCAATGTTTTCAAACAAAAAGTTACCCATCATTGATTTACATATGTACATTGACCTTTATAAGTTTATACTACGACTGATAGCTTTACATTCACACACAGGTGAGGTTACCGCTGGGTATTAACCAGTGATAGAGTCTTTGGTGTATTTTTCACTGGCGCGTTTGCTACCTAGCTATTTTTTGTCCAAAAGTCACTATTTGTACAAAAGCGGCGAGAGTTAGAGCTTGGCGCTTGGCGGCGCTTTTACACCACCATTACGATAGATTTACAAACTCACATCACTGGGCAATGTTCACCTTTTTGTAACCGAACACTACCTAATACATAATACCTTTTTTATGTAACACTACCTAATACCACATGTTGTCCCCACTACCGCGAAATCACTTGTCTGCCAATTTCCTTTGATACTAAATATTCATACCGTATTTCGTCGAACTACCATTAGCGAGTTCGCTAAGGCCTGGGGGTACTCTATTTCGAGGGGGTGTAATTCAAGGGGTGGAATGTTTCGAGGAAATACGGTATTTATGTTGGAGGCAAGCAAGCGCAAACATCAGCCAAATTGAAGATCTTGTAAATGTAATCAATTGAATCTCCTATTTCTTACAAATATATTTACCGTATTTCCTCGAAATACCCCCAGGGGGTTTATTTTTTCAGAGTGGAAATTTTGAGGGGGGTATTTCGTGGGGGGTTAATTCAAGGGGGGGGGGTATTTCGAGGAAATACGGTACATACCTAGTGAAAATATCGGTGTACTTTGCTGAACCCTGTCTTAAATTAGACAACCCATGCATAAAATCATTTTTGCAATCATGTGGAAAATTTCAATTTATTCCTGCTCATTCATTGCATGATGATATGAATTTATGATTTATTGCAGTGAGTTGACTTCTTAATATGTAACACTGCTTGTATGATGCAAAATACCACGGTAAGATTGTTAAAACCACAATTTGAAAGTGTTTCTTCAAATAGAGTTTGAATCTTCTTCATTCTGACAAGAAAAATTTACTTTAAAATTCTGAATTTGATTTATGAGCTTTCACATTCAAATTTCAAATTTGCCAGTGAAAAAGGACGCCAACCACCGCAATAGTGTCATTTCGCTTTTTGGAAACGGGGCGCCAGGCGCCACGCCAATGGCTCCACAGAAAAAGGGCGCCAATTGCCAATGGCGCCATGGCGTTGCGCCCTTTGGCGCCTTCAAATGGCGCCATTACGTCACTATTCCAAGGTTGGCCAACCCTAATTGCCTTCATAAAAAATGTTCAAACCAAAATCTCAAGAAGAGTTTTTTGATTTTCAGCTCACCTTCCAATGCGTTTGTTAATCAGCCCCCTCCCGCATAAATGCACGAAAGGGACTGTTAATGACAACACTTTATCAAAACACTTTATCAAAAACACTTTATCTGATTCCTGATCTCCAAAGAGATGCTGGTAATTACCTATTTCAGTCTGGGTAATTACCTATTTTATGCTTGCATATGGCAGCGAAAGCAGATGCACAGTAGTGTGTATTTTACGCAGTGTATAAACTGCCGGCAGAAAATATTGGGACATCGATCAAAAAAATAAAAAATCGCAATTTATTGCGGAACGAAATAAATTTGGGGCGGGCCACCCACATCAAAAGATAGCCCTAACAATTCTCTACAGGAACCCCCGGGGGGACCCCTGTAGCTGCTTTGATGCGGCCGCAGGGGCACCTCCCGTAAAAAAATTTCATTTTTGAGATGGCCTAAAAAAACGGGACATCGTAGTCCATTTTTTTGCGCTCTTTACACGAGTTGTGTAAAGAGCGCAAGAGGTTGCGATCAGCATATTCCTGTAGAGAAATGTGTGCTCTTTCTTTCTAGCCGCATAACGCGACCTGTATCCTAAAATTTTTGTTTGTTTTTGTTTAGCGTCTGCCTGAATCTGCATGGAGGGGAGCGAAAAGTGAATGGAAGATGCACAAAAACATGGCGCATCTTTCTAACCGCTCCAAATTTCCCAAAATCCCCCTCAAAAAAAGTTCTATAAAAGCACTCAAACTAACTTTTTGGCGCCGCGTCTTTCCGAGGACCGTGTGCCGCTACACGGCCACAAAGGGCTTCCCATCCCCCGTGGTCTGCCCAAAGTCATTAATCAGGCTCGCCACCACCGCGACCGCGCGGTGTGGGCCTGTCTCCTGCTGCAGGAGCACCATCAAGGCGGCCTGAACCTGAACGTCTTTTTGGACGCGAAAAAGTTTGTCGATGTTCTAAAACAACTTTTTTTGAGGGGACTTTTGGGGAATTTGGAGCGGTTAGAAAGATGCGCCATGTTTTTGTGCATCTTTCATTCACTTTTCGCTCCCCTCTGTACAGATTCAGGCAGACGCTAAACAAAATTGCGTCAAAGCTGCCAAAACCGACCAAAAACGTCGATTTTTGCAGACAAATTTTTGACAAAAATTTTAGGATACAGGTCGCGTTAAGCGGCTAGAAAGAAAGAGCACACATTTCTCTACAGGAATATCCAAACGACATCCTCTTGCGCTCTTTACACAACGCGTGTAAAGAGCGCAAAAAAATGGACTACGATGTCCCGTTTTTTTAGGCCATCTCAAAAATGAAAAAAAAATTATGGGAGGCGCCCCTGCGGCCACATCAAAGCAGCTACAGGGGTCCCCCCGGGGGTTCCTGTAGAGAAATGTTAGGGCTATCTTTTGGTGGGGGTGGCCCGCCCCAAATTTATTTCATTTCGCAATAATTTGCGATTGAAATTTTTTTCAAAAATGTCCCAATATTTTCTGCCGGCAGTTTACACACCTACCTACCTGCAAGTTTTCCTGAAAGTAATGAGGCCAAAATAATCCCCCCCCCTTGAATAACTCCCCCCTCAAAAACTCTGAAGAAAAAATAACTCCGGGGGATTTATTCAAGGATATGCGGTATACTCGGATGACATTACGCCGTACATTTTTCCGGAGGAAACACTCCATCATGACGTGATCACTTTCGTCGCCACCATCATCTCTCGCCATCACTTCGTCATCATCACGTCTTCCATAAGTTCTCGGCTGGCCCTCTGCCAGCCGAAGACATAACTCCTATCAGTTAGTAGAGTATCGGTCTGCCGAGTATACGCACAAATCAGTAAATTACTGATGACTAATTTTGATGTGACGACACAGAAAAATAAATTTATTAAATCTACATTTCTCCGGTCTACGTATTTATTTATTACACAAGAGAAAATCTGAAGCAGAAAGGCAGATGTGTAAAATAATGCCTGATAATTCTGATGATAACTATCGTATGAGTAATTGAAGTGACTTTGGAGAGAAGCTATGCAGCATACAGGGACAAATATTTTCTGCTCAATAGGTGTCATTATTTGGCTGGAGCCAATGGTTCAATCACTCACTTGCTATAACTGTGAGTTTTCATTACATTTAACAGTTGGTTGTGGTTGAACAAATTTAAAAATACCTAATATGTTTTTGTATTTGTATTTCTGGGTCAAATGTATTTTCACATTTCTTTTTTGCGTATCACACACACACGGTAAAAATCTCCACTTGAGATTGTCAGTTTCAGGCTATGAGTAAATTCAGGATGCTTTACATTTACTAAACAACACCGCAAATATTGCATCGAGTAACTATGGGATTTTTTTTTAATAATCAACTATTTTTAGACATTTTTTTGAGCACCCAATAAAAGGCGTAATTTTGACTTTTTGAATATGGCGAAATAAATAATAGGCATACCTCCAATAGAAATAATTATACCTCCAAAAAACGGCACAATAACAAAAACTGTGTTGCCAAAAGCCGTGTCGACAAATTAACCGCCAACCCCCAATTTAACCCCCCCCCACAAGAAAAAATACAAAACAACAACCCCCGCAGGCATGTCAGAATCGGCAGCGGCGCTGTGGTCGCCTGCCTTAGCTAGCCGCCTGTCGCCACCAGCGACCTTCTCGCAGCTTTGCGACCCAATTATTACATCGCGTGATGACGGCAATAGATTCAGGAGTAGAGCGGATTACAGATCTACGGGCAGGGCGGCCAGACCGCTGCCCAGCGCCCATTGTAGCACTTTTTGTCTTACCATTGCCATGAGACCGAAATTGGGAGGTGGGTGCTGAGAGTGCTGTTGTTTGGCTACTCTGCATTAGTAATTGAGAAGCGAATGGCAAAATGCCATCAGGCGCTTTTGCCATTTGCCATTTTATTTGCCATTTCACTTTGCACTTTTCACTTATCATTTTACCTCTCACAAAAATTAGATTTCTGAATATGGCTACAAAGGGTGTTTTAGTGCAATAAAAACCTACCCTTTAGATCCTCGGATAAGACTAGTGATGTAAAAGCGCCATGGCGCTGGCGCCTGGTGCTAGCGCCAAGGCAAAATGCGCCATGGCGCTTGGCGCTCTATTGCTGTGGCGCCATTGGCGCTTGGCACCATACCCATGAAAAGCGCCATGGCGCTTTTGGCACTTGGCGCTGTTTTTGACTGGCGCAAGGAACAAAACGCCTGGCGCTGCCACTTGGCGCTAGCGCCAAAGCAAAAAGCGCCATGGTGCTTCTGGTACTTGGCGCCATTTTTCTCTCGCGCCATCGGCGCTTGGCGACAGGGGTCGGAAAAGCACCATGGCGCTTTTGACGCTTGGCGCCAAAGTTCTGGCGCTTTTCACATCACTTGATAAGACCCCCGAGAATAACTCCCCCTGTTGGCCGAGTGAGGAAAAATAACTGCCACTTGAATAACTACCCCTCTCTGTGATATGTGGAAAAGATGTTGAGTCAATTTAAAAAAACAATCAATGAAGTCAGACAAACCAAATATACCGTATTTCCTCGAAATACCCCCGGGGTTTTTTTTTTCAGAGTGAGAATTTTGAGGGGGGGTTAAACGAGGGGGGGGGTATTTCGAGGGGGGGGGGGGTTATTATTTGGCCAGAAATTTTTTGAAATCCCAGTACTAAAATGTCGTCTGAAACGTACGCAGACGTTGAAAAATGCAACAAAAATCGCCATTTATAAGACTGTAAAGACATTTATAAGTGTGTAGACGTACAAACACTGTTCTGACATAACAGAGTCATCGTTTATACGTGTGTTCTGCATTGCCCGGATGACAAACTGCACCGTTGTCATTTACGTTCTCTATACACTAAATTTGGGGGGGGGGTATTTCGAGGGGGGGTATTTCGAGGAAATACGGTACCTAGGTAGGCATGCCTGGTCTGCAAATGCAATGCAGTGTGTGAAATGAAAAATACAAAAGAATAATAGCCTACGGCAGCGACAACAGATATTTACATAATGTAATTCTGAGGAAAAAACTTCCCTCCCCCTTGAATAATTCCACCTCGAAAACTCTGACGAAAAAACTACAGTGGGGGTCCTATTCGAGGAAATACGGTATATGGGAATGTGCTTTCAGATATGCCTTTGGCACCGGTGTACGCGAGGGGCTGTGCCACAACTCTGGGCAGGTCAGGTATTCACAACAGAACATTGGACTATCTCAGACTAATGACCAATCAGCCATGCTTCAGAATGGGTCTGAATTATCTCTTTATTGGCAAAGCGCAACCCAATTCGGACTCTGAATCGCAAAATCAGAGAAATTTCGATGGTGGCGACCCTGATAAACAGGATGGGGGCGGAGCTATTGTTACAGTGTGTTCTTGTGATTATAATGGGTGTAATGATCCACGGATTACGGCTAGGGGTACCCGTTTGGAGCCTATGAAAGTGGTGTTGATGTTTGCCATTTTTATTTGCTTTATTGTTTTGAATTTGTGTTTATTACAGAAGATACAGTCGTGATATTTATTCTGTCAGATATTGTTGCAATTTTATGTGTGCTTGGGAATGTTGATCTTTTCTATTACATATTGTAATTGGGATTTATTTATTATTTTTTTTACATAAAATAATAGTTTTGCAGATGTCATGCCATTGAATATTTTTGCGATTACGAATCTCTAACATGTAAATACCGTAAATCCTCGAATAAGTCCTCCCCCTCGAATAACTCCCCCCCTCGAATAACTCCCCCCCTCGAATAACTCCCCCCTGTTAGCTGACTGAGGAAAAAATAACTCCCCCCCTCGATTAACTCCCCCCTACTTTATGTGGTGGGAAAGACGTAATGTAGAAAACGCTGTAAAGATCTGTGTATATTAAAAAGAATGTTTTATTTTGCACCTTATGTTCACCAGCATTGATTTCATTGCATTAATTATGGATTCATGTATGAATTTAACCCCATTCATATAATTTATTGATAATGTATTTTACGTAATATTCTGACGAAATAATAACTCCTCCCCTCGAATAACTCCCCCCCTCGAATAAGTCCCCCTTCAAAAAATTCTGATGAAAAAATAACTCCCCTGGGGACTTATTCGAGGATTTACGGTAACCGAAATAAAAATATATTTGATCCACTTGTTGTTCCATTCCAAACCATGAACCTTGCAAAGTGATAAAACGTTTTGATAAATTTCCACAGAATATGATTTACTTATCATTGCACCTTGCAAATGCACTTTTTGTTGATTGGGAAGATGTGGCAATGGCAATGTGATCATTGTGTTGTAAGGCGTATGTTCTCCTTCAAATGGAAGAGACCCCTTATGTAGTCTTGGCACCTTGCCCAAACAGCCGTTTGGATACACCCGTTTGTACACTAACATCGCTTACATGTGTTAATCAGTGTGTCGACCGCTATTAGCGACCATTTTCGGTCGCCTTATCGCATTCCGCGGTCATTATCGGAAATACTATGCCTTTTACGATATGTCTTTTCCAATTGTATCCAACCGTATCCAATACAATCTTGGACTTGATCCAAGATTACATACGTGACCTGATCCCTATGTATCCATAGCTATGTATCCAATTATTGAGAAATGATCAAATAAAATTTCAAAACATTGCAATGGATTCGCATACACAACCCATTTGTGCGGTTCCGTGCACTGCTAAAAGCTATGAAAATCTTCACTTTCCACATTTTTCACGTCCAAACAGTGTTGGCTATTTTTCCATCGATGAAAAAGGCGCAGTGAGTCGGGAAAGGAACGTATTATCACGTTATTTCAGTTTTGGCCGAGTGCCAAATACTGGTCACTTTTTGTCGTACGATTTCCAGATTCATCTAGACGACAGAAACAAATCGGCGCTTTTCAAGGATTTCACGTCGAAACAGACAACTGAGCTTGGGGAAACGTGTTTGGATTTGAACGAGGGCTTTGAAACTTGGCGCCGACATGATGAATCGCCGAAATTGGACAATTTTTTGCGTTGGCTTTTGTTGGATGCGAAATTGAAAGGGGAAACAGATCTGAAGTCAGGTATGTGTGATGATTGGTTGCTACCGAGGCTCCGATCCCGAACATTAAAAAACATCCCCCAAACCGCACATTTATTTACACTGGAGGCTGATGAGCTATTTGATCTATCCTTGGCTGGATGCTGAGCTGTGGTTATATTTTTGCTCTAAAGCATTAATTTTCATTATTATTTGTCAATTTTCACTTAAAGTAATAGTTTGCATACACGCGCCTTGTTGTCTATTTTCAACGATTTATGTATGTACCGTATTACCTCGAATTATCCCCCCCCCTTGAATTAACCCCCCCCCTCGAAATACCCCCCCCCTAAAATTCGGCTGAGGAAATAATAACCCCCCCCTCGAAATACCCCCCTAACATTGAGTGTAAAGAGAACGTACATGATAAATACCGCAGTTTGTGACCTGTACAATGCAGAACACAGGTTAAAACTGAAGATTGAGTGACGTTAGGGAAGGGTTTATGTGTATATACAGTTATACATACCTATAAAGACATACATCTATGTAATTGTTCAATTTTTCTACGTCCGAGTATGGGGAATTTCCGAAAATTTCTGGCGAAATAATAGACCCCCCCCCCTCGAATTATCCCCCCCCCCTCAAATTTTGCTGGCGAAATAAAAAAAACCCTGGGGGTATTTCGAGGTAATACGGTATGTCCTTATATATATTTAGCTGTTTTTTAAAGCTATTTTCACTTTTTATGCCTTCTACACCTTGAAAAAGCCAATAATTTGATTTTCCACCATTTGCAGCGTGCCGCCAAGCCGATGTTCTGTGTTACCGCGGTCTTTTGCGCACAATTCTCTGCACGATTTACGATCGAAAAACTCCCTGGAAATTCGTGGCGCGACGAATAGAAGTTAACGGGGAATCTGTGATTTTTCTCTGCGAATTTGACACTGAAAGTAAGAAAATTCAGCGGGAAAGTGGAACCGACGATCGTCAGCTCAGAATGATGTATTGGGGCTATAAATTTGAACAATTTGTTACCGTGCATGGCGATGAGGTACGCTTTTTTATGTTTACTTGTACATTTTTGTGATTTTGCATGTCGGGTTGGAGTTCCAGATTTAATTGGAATATGGGCCTGGATGGTAGTGATCATGTAATCCATTTGTAAGTCATGGGGCGTCCACTTCCAGAAGTCGAAAAGTCTGAAGTTTCGAAACTCGAGTCAACGTCGAGGGGGGACTTATTTAGGGATGTAGTTACGTATTTTAAATACGATAGATATCTGAACGATTTGTGGAGGCGCTAAGGGGATATTAGCCAAAAGTTCTGTCAAAAAATTGCCTTAGAATGTGTTTTTTTGGGGCGGGGCTAACCTGAACGCCCTACCAGATCCATGTTTTATGTGAAATATTTACATTTTGTTCGTTTTTTTCATTTACAGAAATTCATACACACAGGATAAACCAAATACAAGCATGCCAGTGGCAAACGTGTCGCAATACGTTCATGTTTTTCAGTCAAAGTTGGCTGATTTTCGATTGATTTTTGCCGCCGAAATGGATTGTGTTGATAACGATGATAGTGGGAAATTCCTTGAATTGAAAACTCAACGGAAGCTGCAGAATGAAAGACAGGTAAGGGATATATTTCTCTGTCATTCTGTTTAACTATGTTTTGCTTGTATATTTTTGCCGATGTAGCTGGAAACCTTTGAAAACGTTGACTGCAAGTCGATTGCCCAGTGTGCAAGTGTATACTAAACACCTGTCCGATCCAGGGGTCTCCAGGATTTTGGCCCTCGCGGGGGCTGGACAGATAGCAAATCGCTCCTCCGGAGGGATAGATAGCTGGAAAAATTTTTCTGGGGGGGGCTGGCGGGGGCACAATATATAGGCTTTTTCAAGGTTAAGAAGGCAGAAAGGGGAAAAAATCGCTAATAATCTGTTAAAAGTAGCCAAAAGTAGGTATAAAATGGCTAAAAATAGGTATATAACCATGTATATAGCCGGAAAGCACGATTTTGAATGTGAAAAACTATAAAAAGGTGCGAACATTAGATTTTTTGAGCAAAAATTGGGGCAAAATTTCTCAAAAACCACTCCAGATAGATAGATAGCTGAGCGATTTGGGGGGGTCTTTTGGGGTAGTAGTCAAAAAATTTGCCTCGGTATAGATAGATAGCTGAGCGGCCTCTGGGATAGATAGATAGCTGGCCGGTTTGGGGGGGGGGCAGCCCCCCCCCCAGCCCCCCCCCCCTAGGAGACCCCTGGTCCGATCAAGTCCGGCCCCCAATTTTTGATTTTACTTCTGACGTCCTATCTACAGTTCTAGGACGCGCCAGAAGCTGAAACTTGGGGGAGATATTGGCGCAACTCCCCTCTACTTTGCATGAGTTGGAGGGGTCGTGGCGACCCCCTACAGGGTGGGTCGCTCTGAGTGCAAAATTTTTTTGTGGCTTTTTTAGTGTCCCATACAGGTCTGGCCCCCACTGATTGCTTACACTGAGGGTGCCGTACCTCCAGCTGTGGGAGGGGTATGAATGTAAAATTTTTGAGGGGTGTTGGCGACACATCCCCAAAATTTTAGATTTATACCCCTCCCACAGCTGGAGGTATGGCACCAGCAGTGTAAGAAATCAGTTGGGGGCCAGACCTGTATGTGACACTAAAAAAGCTGCAAAAATGTTTTGCACTCAGGGCGACCCACCCTGCATGGGGTCGCCGCAAGCCCTCCAATTCATGCGAAGTGGAGGGGTTGCGCCAATATCTATCCCAAGTTTCAGCTTCTGGCGCATCCTAGAACTGGAGAGAGGACGTCAGAAGTAAAATCAAAAATGGGGGGGCTGGACTTGATCGGGCAGGTGTTTAGATTTTGACTATCCCGGGGGTTGGATAGATAGCGAATCGCTCCCCCATAGAAATAGATAGCTGAATTTTCTTTTGATGGGGGTTGCGTGGGTTAATTACCGTATTTTCTCGAAATACCCCCAGGGGGTTTATTTTTTCAGAGTGGAAATTTTAAGGGGGGTATTTCGAGGGGGGGGTTATTATTTCGCCAGAAATTTTCACGAAATTCATAGTAAAGAGTACAGTTTTATGTACTCGAAACTGGTAATAAACGTGTCCAAGTTGGGTATTTTTAGACATATCAACGTGCATCACTACACAAACTAGTAAACACCTTCCCGGTCACGTCCGGCAGCCATTCTTTGATCTAACTTCTTATATCCTATCCCCAGTTCTAGGGCGCCCCCGAGGCTGAAACTTGGGGGATATATTGGCGCAACCCCCCTCTACTTCGCATGAATTGGGGGGTCACGGCAACCCCTCTCAGGGTGGGTCGCCCTAAATGCAAATTTTTTTGTGGCTTTTTTGGTGTCCCACAGCAGGTCCGGCACCCGCTGATTTCTGAGCTGTGGGAGGGGTATAAATCTAAAATTTTCGGGATGTGTTACCAACACCACTCCCCTACTATACACTATTCAATACTGTGAGATTAATGTAAAAAATTTCTCAAAAATTTGCTTATGCTCAAAAAAACACCACTCCCCAATAGATGGATGACAAAAAATTAACTTCTTGGAACTTTTTTATTATACACTTGAAGAGCTGGTTTACAATACTTTAAAGAGAATGATTTGATGTTCAAAGTTATGTAAAGAACCATACCTCTAAAATGCCTGCATTACAAAATTTACTTGGGGGGAATTTCAAAGTGTAAATTTTGTAAATTTTTGTTCCTGCGATGATGTCATTATGATGTCATAAAATTCGCCCTAAGTAAATTTTGCAATGCAGGCATTTTACTTCGCATGAATTGGGGGGTCACGGCAACCCCTCTCAGGGTGGGTAGCCCTAAATGCAAAATTTTTTGTGGCTTTTTTGGTGTCCCACAGCAGGTCTGGCACCCGCTAATTTCTGAGCTGTGGGAGGGGTATAAATCTAAAATTTCCAGGGTTGTTACCAACACCACTCCCCTACTATACACTATTCAATACTGTGAGATTAATGTAAAAAATTTCTCAAAAATTTGCTTATTCTCAAAAAAACACCACTCCCCAATAGATGGATGACAAAAAATTAACTTCTTGGAACTTTTTTATTATACACTTGAAGAGCTGGTTTACAATACTTTAAATAGAATGATTTGATGTTCAAAGTTATGTAAAGAACCATACCTCTAAAATGCCTGCATTACAAAATTTACTTGGGGGGAATTTCAAAGTGTAAATTTTGTAAATTTTTGTTCCTGTGATGATGTCATTATGATGTCATAAAATTCGCCCTAAGTAAATTTTGCAATGCAGGCATTTTAGAGGTATGGTTCTTTCTTTACAAAACTTTAAACGTCAAACCCTTCCCTTTAAAGTATTGTAAACCAGCTCTTCAATCTGTCTAATAAAAAAGTTCCAAAAAGTTAATTTTTTTCATCCATCTATTGGGGAGTGGTGTTTTTTTACAGAATAAGCAAATTTTTGAGAAATTTTTCACATTAATCTCACATTATTGAATAGTGTATAGTAGGGGAGTGGTGTTGGTAACACATCCCCAAAATTTTAGATTTATACCCCTCCCACAGCTCAGAAATCAGGGGGTGCCGGACCTGCTGTGGGACACCAAAAAAGCCACAAAAAAATTGCACTTAGGGCGACCCATGCTGAGAGGGGTCGCCGCGACCCCCCAATTCATGCGAAGTAGAGGGGGGTTGTGCCAATATATCCCCCAAGTTTCAGCCTCATATCTGGGCTATAGGTGTACATCTGTACACAAATGAGCGTATAAGTGTAACTGCAATGCAAATTAGTAGTAATAAATACATCATGTACAGGGGTGGGCACCTTCAGTTAACACTGGAAAAACGCGATAGCTTGAGCTACAGTTGAGCTATCACAATGAAAATTAAACACAATCGAGTAGACTCCATAGGACACCTATTCTGAAGTTTGCAACCCAAATGGCCCAAACGGCCAAACGGCCCAGTCGATATATTATTGTACGACAGAATAGGACACAACACCAAAGATCAGTGACCCCCCCCCCTAAAATGCCACACTCGATTTATCCTATGGGTGACGTCAAGTCACAAAATTACACTAAAAACTGTGTGTTCCACAACTCACCCAAAATGTGGCCGTCTGGGTTGCAAACTTCAGAATACCGTATTACCTCGAAATACCCCCAGGGGGTTTATTATTTCGCCAGCAAAATTTGAGGGAGGGATAATTCGAGGGGGGGTTTATTCGAGGGGGGGTCTATTATTTCGCCAGAAATTTGCGGAAATTCCCCATACGCAGACGTAGAAAAATCGAACAATCACATAGATTTATATGTGTTTATAGGCATATATTACTGTATGTACACAAAGACCCTTCCCTAACGTCACTTAATCATCAGTTTTAACGTGTGTTCTGCATAGTACAGATCACAAACTGCGGTATTTGTCATGTACGTTCACGTTACACTCAATTTTAGGGGGGGGGGTATTTCGAGGGGGGGGGTTATTATTTCCTCAGCCGAAATTTAGGAGGGTATCTCGAGGGGGGGGGGGGTTAATTCAAGGGGGGGGGATAATTCGAGGTAATACGGTAGGTGTCCTATGGAGTCTACTCTATTGTGTTAAAATTCCATTGTTATAGCTCAACTGTAGCTCAAGCTATCGCGTTTTTCCAGCGTTAACTGAAGATGCCCACCCCTGTACATTGCATACATGATGTTAATCATTCAGGAGGGGGGGGGGTATTTTGAGGGGGGGTTAATTCAAGGGGGGGATAATTCGAGGTAATAAGGTATACATATTGGCATATTTACGACCCACTGTGCACCGTTTTTCTACCGTATTTAAGATGTATTGCACTTCGCTGTTCAGTTGAATTTCATTGACGCTATGCGAAGCGAAACATAAGTGGACCAACGTCACCAAACCTGTATAATATCATGTCTGTCGAGTTTACACACTTATATAAGTCAATAGACTCATATAGCGTTATTGTTGCGTTTTTCTACGTCTGCATACGTTACAGACGACAATTTAGTACTGAAATATCAAAAAATTTCTGGCGAAATAATAAGCCCCTCCCCCGTCGAAATACCCCCCCTCGTTTAACCTTTCAAAATTCTCACTCTGAAACAATCACCCCCCGGGGGTTATTTCGAGGAAATACGGTAATGTACATCGCATACATGATGTACATCATTTCAGACCGGGTTTTCGAGGGGGGTTTATTTTTTCCCCAGCTCAAAAACACCTGGGGGTATTTCGAGGGGGTGGGGTTAATTCAGAGGGGGGGTATTTCGAGGAAATACGGTATATATGCTTTTTCTATTGCTTTTTTGTATGCCGTAGGAGGGAGAAAAGGGGTGAAAATAGGTTGTTATATAACTAACTCTCATACCCAATTAATAGATGTTGATTCTTCACGATATTTTTGTGGTTTTGATTGGGCTTTCCTTTAAAAAACGGGGTCGCAAAAAACTTTTTCTTCATCACTCGACCTATGATTTGCGTTTGCATTGATTTGAATAGGTATCATGTGTCTTTACCTACTAAGCAACTGATATGAGATTCTGGCTGCATTCTGATATTTTCCATCAAACCAAGGACATTTATGACCAGATATTTTTTGAAATCATCGCTTGTATGTAATTGTTTTTACACACAGATGGCAAACTTCCACCGATTTAAAACAGTAAAATGGTGGACTCAGAGCTTTTTAGTTGGCATTGATACGATTTTGGTTGGTATGCGCAATGATGATGGTTTAATTCACCAAGTGTTACCGCATGATATGAGATCTTTATCAAAATCAGCAGTGAATTGGAGTGGTACAGGGTGTTTCAATTTTTTGCATAAGATTTTGACAACAATTTTTGATGTTTTTGGGAGTGAGCCAGACTTGCCTGGGTTATTGGTGTCATATGAACCTGACCTATCTTCCAATTGTTATCATACTGATGTTCAAATTAGAAAGTTGGGTAATTTACAAGTTGATGGTGAATACCAGTTTTTGAGTCCTGAATTATGTGCTTACTTTACAATCACCCAGTGAACTTTGTGATGAACTCACACTTCCTTCGCCATGTATTCTGCTGCTCAATGAAAGTACCATTACTCATCTCCAAGTTACTACAAAGATTGGCTGACACACTTGAATAAGACATTGTGATTTCCGTACTAAATTGCACAAGAGTAGGATGCAAATTCTACAGAAAATCCTCCCAAAACTCAAACGTGAATGCTTCAATTCCCTGTGGGCTTGACAATAGTGATACTTGTATGTACTTGTGTGTACATAAAAAGTGTGTATATCATGTAGGCAGATATTTTATCTCTAAGCAGCATGCACATATCTGAAAACCGTTTGGCAGAAGCTTTTCAGAAAAAAAACATCCCAAAATCTGCCTTAGCCGCTAAACGCATCATTTGGAGAACATCAACCATGAAAAACTCCCAAGATACTCCCAAGCATCCATCTTCTATTCTTAGTTTATCTGGACATGGTTCAAAGAAAATACAACTCCTATTTGTTGAAGTCCAAAAAGTCCACAATTTACGACAATGAATGATGTGACATACTGTGACAACGTTGAAACATGGGTAATTTGGAGAAATATGTTTAAATATAATCTCAAGTCCATGATCTCTTAAAAAGAAAATTTAATCAAGTCTCTGAGGAAAGCTCTCATGATCAGAAGTTGCTTGTGCCTAAGACAACTTGGATGTTTTAGGTAAGAAAAAAATATAAGCACATGTGCCAAATGCAGATCGTTGTATTGAAGTTTTGCTGCCTTATGTTTGTGACACATGTATCATTCTCACTTTTCTCTGTGGTATTGTGTGATTGCATCTGCGTTGGAGGAGAGTAATTGAAAAAATTTTTAACTAGAATATTCGCAATCAAGTAAAATAATTGGCAGTTTTGATGGTGAAAATGGGCAATATCAGAGCGGGGTCTGGAACGGATAGATAGCTGGATTGTAAGCACCACCTATTTTCCATCCTGGACTGGTGTGGTAATAAGGTAGAAATGACACCACTTGTCGTGTAGCTTTGAGCAAATTTTGGACAATTTTTTACCTTCAAACGCTTTTTCATACATTTTATAGCCTATTCTTTTACCTTTTTATCCAGTCTGGCTCAGTTTTTAACAATTTACTTTTTAACCTTATATTTGCATGTAAAATGAGTTTTCTTCATTTACACGTTCTATACAGCCCCAGAGGACATTTGTATAGGGATAGCAGACACTTTCTTCACTCAAATTTTTTAACAATGTAGGCCAACACTTATAAATAGAAGCACACCCTTCAAATCTCAAGTTTACTTTATAAATATATACATGTGGAGCCCCCAACATTCCATGCCCATCCGCGCAAAGCCTTGCAAAACAATATGTACAGTACTCTCAAGGCTGGTTGGCATTGTGTGGAGCTTAAATGGTGCCGCATAACTCGCGCTTGCCAATCATACAATCTGCATGTGCAGGGTGGGCTAGCTAAACTTTTATTCCAGCCATTTATGATCAATGGGTGAGAAGTTTGTGTGACATATTTCCAACAGGATGTGAAGTGCAGATAGAATGTTTTACCTATTCATCAGCGTCTTTAAGACAGTAGGAAATATTAACTTTAAATTAAATTAAGTATATAAAATCCCTTAACATTCTCCTGAATTTTTAATTAGATTTTTACTGGCGGTTATGCCAGGGGGTTATCTACTCACCCGGCTAACACTGGGAGTTTTTGGAATAAGGGACGCAATGGGCAGTTTGTGATGCATATCGCTCACTTCAGGGGTATTCTAGATTTTGGCCCTCCGTTGGATGGATAGCTGAGCGGCCTTCGGTTAGATAGATAGCTAGAAAAAATTCGGGGGGGGGGGGTTGCGCAGGGGTTCGATATATAGGCTTTTTAGGGTGTAGAAGGAAGAAAAGGGAGAAAAATCGTTAAAGTATGTGTAAAATGGCTCAAAATAGGTTTACATGAACATATAGTATTATACTAAAATAGCTGAAAATAGATTATAAGGAACATGAACTAGTTATTTTGGTGGTGAAAATCTATAAAAAGGTAAAAAAAGATAGCGATTTTGAGCGAAAATTGGGGTATAGTTTTGCAAAAATCGCTCCAGATCGGTAGATAGGTGGCCGATTTGGGGGGGGGGGCGGGTTAGGGGATAGTAAACTGGTGGATGATTTAAATGAGAAATCAGGTACCTCATTTTTCATAACAATCTCACAGGGAAACGTGCAACCCAATATGGCTGCCATTCATTGTGGAGGTGCCGACAGCATTTGCCTACATATATGCCAAGTGGCACCCCATGGCACCCCCCTGTTCTGCTGCTACAGATTAATTAATGTTTTTTTCCAATTTTTTTCTGGAAAATATAAATGAGAATTTTTGAAAAATACAGAAAATACAGCTGCAGTAAAGTGCACAGCCAACTTTTGTGTGTGTTGCCAACACAAGCAATGAATACATTCATGTTGGTGCTTTTTTCAAAAAAATAAAAATTTCTTATGGCTTGCCCAAAGCCATCTTTTGACCGACTGATAAGTTGGGGGTATATTTTGACCCCCAGTCCACTACCCCCACACAAAAATAGCCCCCAATATGCAGACATGTGCCACAAAGCCATGTCAACATAGATTTTGAACTTTGTGATTATCAAAATTGTGTTTGTAATTGAAAACTCATGATTTTCGACTTTCTGCACATGACCTTGTTTTTTGTCTGACCCATTCAGACTAGATACATGGCAGATTTCCCATTGGCCCCCATAGGTTTTTTCAGATAATTAGTGCCCACATTTACTGGGCACAAGTATTTTGGAATTTGCATTGCAACATTGCAGGCGTCGGACACGCTGTCACGCAAGTGACATCTTTACACAGGGCCATTTTTTATCATTAGCCATAAAAAATACTCATTTGCAGAAACGGGGCCCAGAAGCAGCGATATGTTGCCTCTGACACCGAGCAAGGCAATTCTGGCCCCCATGTGCTCCATGAATAGCTTGGGATAGTTGATTCTCGAAAAAAATATTTTTACTTTGGTCAACAATGCCATCATTGTGTGGGGTTTCTGGTGGTTCAGAGGGTGTAGAAAAGTTGCACATACTTACAATCTAGCAATGTTAAAAAAACTTTTTGGTCTCAAATGTCCAGAAAAAATTGTATTCAAAATTTAAATTTCATCACGAACAAAAATTTGTATGGAATTCTCATTTATATTTTCCAGAAAAAATGTGGAAAAGTTTTTTTTCTGCACGAAGGATGGCCTGAGGGGGGTGCCCCCTAGGGTATATATAGTAAATACTTGGGGGCACCTGGGATTAGTAAAATACTATTAAGTGATTTTCTCATTTATATTTTCCACCAGTTGACTAAAATTTTGCCTCCGGGAACGATAGATAGCTGGGAGGCCTTCGGGTTACCCCCCAACCCCCCCTTTCCTACCCCTGGCCCACTTACTTTGTCTGGGCCGCCGCGTATCCATTTAGCACCGCAATGGCCAAAGTGATTGCATTCTTTTCTTGTGACACCGCCAGCATCAACAAAAGCGTGTGCCATTTGCATTCGCATCATTTTGATTGCATTTGAAAGTTATGATATGCGTGCGTGCCCGCTGGGCAAATGACACATTTGTCGAGATGTGTTTGCGTTTTCATGAAATACTCTTGTAGTTAGAGTATATATACATATATGTACGTATATAGACCGTACTTGTTTGAATAATTCCCCCCTTGAATAATTCCGCATGTAAGACGAGTGAGGGAAAAATAATGAGTGTAGAGGTGAAGTGGTGAAAGAAATGCTGTCGTGCGATACTCCCCTCCCAAACATGATATCTAGACCATATTATTCCAAACAAAGTTGTCAGTAAATTTACATGATTTGTATTGTTATATTCGCCACAAAACGTTCACTACGGTATTGGATTCACATGCCGTCTATCAGGAACGTAGCTAGGATTTTTGAGCGTGGAGGGCGGATTGTATACGGAGCTCGGCGAACGGGGGGGGGGCGGCACCCCCCCCCCCTAAAATTTGACCCCGGTGGCTAAGGAATGGCGCCTTGGCGCGAGCGCCCGCCCGCCCCCCTGGCTACGTCCTCACCGTTTATAATAATGCGACCCCAATCAAATCCGCTTTTGTCAAATAATTTGATTTGGAGCAACGGAGCAGATATTTGGTAGTTGTACCGTGTGGTTCGATGTTATAAATATTGCCAATTTTCTTGTTATAGTGACAACCTATTTAGGATAACTTCCCTAGCTATTCTGAGACATTTACAATGAATTCTGGTTACTATCCTTATCCCATTGTTGGTTTTATCTAAGTACCATGGACAGTGCGTGCTTTTTCTGCATGGATGTCATCATTTTTTCTGTGCCACTTAGCAGTTATACTTCAATCGCACTGGGTAAATTTGCATATGTACTTTTTGTACTTACAAATTCTTCTAGCTCACGCTTGCCGCACACATTGAATATGCAGTTGCATTTAGCTTCAGTTTTGTTGTTTGGAGACCTTGCTATTGCAAAGTCATTCACTAGATTTAGCAGTGCCGAGTAAAGTTCAAATATACCCCGTCAAAATCTTTCACACGAGTCGTCAGAGTTTTCAGGGTGTCGTTTCAGTCTATATTTGTCATAAATCTCTTCCGGTACAAGTATACTAGCAGGATTCTTCTCCGGACCTTCGGTCCGGTTTTGCAGTATACTACACGTTCACGCATACTAACATAAAAACATTTGTATGGACATCATTTATGGATATAAAAGCAGCTGTAGTGGGGCTTGTATGCATTTGCCCTGTGATGTCTATTTAAATAAATATACAAAATAATCTCCTCAATATGAGTGGAATAACTGGGAAAAAAATTTCTACGTCAAGAGTTTTTATACGGTCCTTTTTCATGTATTTTGAGGTTTTTAAGCCTGTTTTTGATCACCGACATATGAATCACACGAACGGCACCTCACAGTGCCAGAATCGAAATCCTGATCCGCAAACGATACCAAACATTCGATTTGTTGCACATCTAACACTCCATGATGCAATGGCGAATTGAACCTGTCAGCACCGAGTCAGTGTAACCTGGTGGTCCAGCTTCGCTGCCATTCAACGTGACAATGGAACCTGTCAATGGTGCGGGTGCTGCGGCTGTGCCATTGGAGGACTGCCAGAGGCAGAGACTCATGAGTTCAGGTATGTCATGGTAGGTGAGTAGTGATGGAAAAAGCGTCGGGACTTTGGCGCCAAGCACCAAAAGCGCCATGGCGCTTTTTCATACCCCAGCGCGAGACGCCAATGGAGCAAATTGACGCCAAGCGCCAGAGCGTCATGGCGCTTTTTGCTTATGGCGCTAGCGCCAAGCGCCAGCGCCAGGCATTTTGTTCCTAGCGCCAGGAAAAATAAGCGCCATGGCGCTTTTCCGAACCTCAGCGCCATGGCGCTTTTCCATCACTATAGGTGAGCTATGACTCCACATGCAGTGCAAATGAAGGGTGTGCTTCTAAAAGTACCGATCTACAAATTTTTCAAATTTGAGTTAGGACCATTTTTGGGGTCCCCATAAAAATGCGCTTCAAAAAATATAATATTTGGGGGTGCGAAATTCAATTTTGAGATATGGGGGGTAAAAAAAAGCAAAAAAATCACAAAATACAGTTTTTGAAATTTTAAAAGTACCGATCTACAAGCTTTTTCAGCTTTTGTATTTTTAAAAGTACCAATCTACACACATTTTTAAAATTGTACTTCTAAATGTACCGATCTGCACTTTATTTTTTGTGCTTCTAAAAGTACCGATGTCAGCTAGGCATCATCAGCAGCAAAAACTCAATTTGTGCTTTTTTACTATGGGTAAAAGTACCGATCTACATCTATCTGATTTTGTGCTTTAAAATGTACCGATCTACATGCTATTACCAATTTGTTCCTTTAAAATGTACTGTACTACAAAAAATACGATTCACTAAATGTTATATAGCTAGTGTTATATGTATCAACAATGATTATACCCATGCATGTGGATACCCAATAATATGGCCGAAATACCCATACCCAAAATTCCCATACCCAATACCCATGTATGGGTATTGCATACTCCAAACTTTCATTTGCTATTATCTCAAAATCGATTTTTTGTAGATTTGAACTTTTAGAAGCACACCCTTCAAATGTGCCAGGCTGGATGATGATATTTGGTTTATTCTGTGTTTGTTCTTCTTTAAATGGGCATGAATAGATAAACGGGTGCGGAATTGCACTCGCCGTACCCGCGTCTTTCGTATAGAACTCTAGCGATAGCGTTCACATGGTCATTTTGAAAATTTTCATCTGGGCTCATTTTAAACCTCGATAAGATAATTTTCATTTTAAATCAAGTATCCAGAAAAAAATCATCGCTACAAAGTATTTGAACGCATTGAAGAACCATCGAAGCACTTGGGAGATGCAGGGGGAGTCGTTTGCTCATGCTGCCGTATTGATATACCGTATATCCTCGCATAAGTCCCCGGGGGAGTTATTTTTTCGTCTGAGTTTTTGAGGGGGAAGTTATTCAAGGGGGGTGTAATTTTTTCCTCATAATAACACTATGTACCGTATTACCTTGAATTATCCCCCCTTGAATTAACCCCCCCCCCTCGAATTAACCCCCCCCCTCAAAATGGGCTGGGGAAACAATAAACCCCCCCTCGAAATACCCCCCCCCCTCAAACGATGTACATCATGTGTGCAATGTATATGATGTATTTATTACTGCTTATTTGCATTGCAACTACACATAGACTAGTTTGTGTAGCTATCTACGTTTTTATGTCCAAATATATCCTGTTTGGACACATTTATTGCCTGTTTTGGGTACGAAAATGCCTACTTTTTACTTTGATCCTTACGAAAATTTATGACGAAATAATAAAAAAAACCCTCGAATAGACCCCCCCCCCCCTCGAATAAACCCCCCCCCCTCGAATTAACCCCCCTCAAATTGTGCTGGTGAAATAATAAACCCCTATGGGGGTATTTCGAGGTAATATGGTATCTGTTGTTGCTGCTGTAGGCTAATAATCTTTTTGTATTTTTCGTTTCACACTGCACTGCATTTGCAGCCCAGGGGCCAGATTTAATTCTTGTGTAATGCGCCCTACGTGGATGTAATGCGCCCGAAATCGGGCAGCCTCCCTACAGATTGTTTACGGTTGCCCTACCCTACACGCCAGGCTCCCAACACAACAAAACGCAATTCAATTGCATGTTGGGAGGTCGCCCTCGGGTGTAGGGCAACCGTAATCAATTTGTCGGGAGGCTGCCCGATTTCGGGCACAATGTTGCACGGCACACTCAAATTTTCAGTTGCAGTTCGAACACTTTTTCAAGGGCGGAATTCAAAAGGGTAGAATTAAAAACGGTGGCGAAATCCAAAAACGTTCGAACTGCCCTCGATTTCAATTCCGCACATGAAACGTTCGAACACTTTGCACGATGCCGGAATTGCCCCGTATTGTGCATGGGCGGAATTATTCCAGACAGGTAGGAAAGTGCAAAATGTCTGAACTGCCCTTGGAATTCCGCCTTGGTGGAACTCAAAAACGTCTGAACCGCCCTTGACAATTTTGAGTGTGCAGTGCGCCATCTAGGCAAGAAAACATTGGGACACTTTCTAGAGGGTGGAATTCAGTTTAAGTTTACACAAATATGCCACATGGTTAGGGTGTCAACAAAAACTTTTTGGCGGAAAACGGAAACGGAAACGGAAAAAATTTTGCACTTGCCGGAAAACGGAAACGGAAATGGAAAAAATCTTGCACCTGCCGGATAGGAAAACGGAAAAATGAAAGGCCGGAAAACGGAAACGGAAACAGAAAAATTTGCTGAAATTATGCCAGAAACGGAAAAAAATTGCTGAAATTTTGCCGGAAACGGAAAAAAATTTGCAGAAATTTATCCAGAAATCAAAAAATTTGCAGAAATCTTGCTAGAAATAGAAACAATCCACATAATTGAGAACCTACATGCATGTTTACCAGTTTGGCTGAAACACAAAACAGAGAATTGAGCCAGAAAATGAAAAGTTGGAAAAACAGACAATTGAGCTGGAAAACGGAAAAAAGGCGGAAAAACTGAAATTTTAGCCAGAAAACGGAAAATGAGCCGGAAAAATGGAAACGGAAATGGGAAACAAATTTAGCTGCCGGAAAACGGAACGGAAACAAAAAAAATTTTGCCTGCGGAAACTGAAAACGGAAAATGGAAAGTTGACACCCTAAACACGGTGAACTTCAATATCTTTAAAACAAGTAGATATTACCAGGGGTCTCCAGGATTTTGGCCCTCGCGGGGGCTGGATAGATAGCAAATCGCTCCTCCGGAGGGATAGATAGCTGAAAAAATTTTCTGGGGGGGGGGCTTGGGGGGGGGGCTTGGGGGGGGGCTGGCGGGGGCACAATATATAGGCTTTTTCAAGGTTAAGAAGGCAGAAAGGGGGAAAAAATTGCTAAGAATCAGTTAAAAGTGGCCAAAAGTAGGTATAAAATGGCTAAAAATAGGTATATAACCCTGTATATAGCCGGAAAGCATGATTTTGAAGGTGAAAAACTATAAAAAGGTGCGAAAATTGGTGATTTTGAGCAAAAATTGGGGCAAAATTTCTCAAAAACCACTCCAGATAGATAGATAGCTGAGCGATTTGGGGGGGGGTCTTTGGGGGTAGTAGCCAAAAATTTTGCCTCCGGATAGATAGATAGCTGAGCGGCCTCTGGGATAGATAGATAGCTGGCCGATTTGGGGGGGGGGCAGCCCCCCCCCCAGCCCCCCCCCTAGGAGACCCCTGGATATTACTAAAAAATTTCTCTATTCATTTTTGAAGACATAGCCTAGATCTACCTATAAAATTTTTTTCACAAATATGTTTGATAAGATAAATAAGATGTGTTTCTCATAACAACCTTCTCTAAAGGGCGTATCTCTTAAGTCAAGGGCGGAATTGAAAGTGTCCCAATGTTTTTGAAACGTTTTGTTATGATATGCAAATGGACAAAAACTGTGTGAATTCATCCGGATTTGTGTGAATTTCATCTGAATGTCATGAAAATGCCACATTTTTCCGAAATAAAAATGTTCGAACCACCCTTGGAGTTCTGCCTTGGCAGAACTCAAAAACGTTCAAACTGCCCTTGATAATTTTGAGTGTGTGGTGCGCCAATATTCACCAAAATGTTTAGGACGTAAGAAAAATGTTCAAAATAGAAAAAAAGATGAGCGACAACAAGCGCGTCCCGCCGCTGGCACCCACTTTTCGCATGTCGTGCAGATCGAGTATAAGATGTGTGTGCAGTGCATTTCATCATTAATCTGAATACTCTACCTTGCTAATAGAAGAGGAGTTTTATTTATTGGCTGCCATTCTAAAGGTATGCCCTTCTATTAGAAGAAATGTGGTAAGAAACTGAATGTTTGGTCGATCAGCTGAATAACATCTGAATAAAAATGAAATAATGAAAAAGAATGAAATGTTGGCACTGATAAAAAAAGATTGCTCTTCTTACTATAGGGTGATAGTGAATGAAATCAACTGTGAACGGAACGGAATCCGTCCATTCAATTTTGAATTTGAGACATGAGTAATTTAAAACATAAGTACCTAAATGGAACAAAATTGTACAGTCAAAACCGTCCATCTTTACTAACGTTTACCGCTCCCGACAGCATTTTTGTGGAGGGCAGATTTTTATTTCTTTTTTTTATTTTGTCAGCCACGCGCCCGACAAAACGCGTGAATTGAATTAGAAATTGATGTGTCGGGTGCCTTTCACGCATAACTCTGCTATCAATTGTACACGGGTTTGTCTGGCGTGTAGGGAGACGCGTGTAGGGTGTAGTGCATAACTTAGGAAAATTTGTAGGGAGAATTTAATCTGGCCCCAGGCGTAGATTTTTTGGTCTGTCTAAGATCATTGATTGTTTTTTGATCGACGTAACATCTCTTCCACCGATCAGAGAGGGGGGAGTTATTTTTTCCTTACTCGGCCAACAGGAGTGGGTGGGTTATTCAAGAGGGTTTTATTCGAGGATATACGGTATTGATTTTCTCACAGTTTCAGGCGCCACGCACAACATGAGCCCACTGCCAATTCTGAGAGCAAATACATGTGTATCCGGAGATTTTCTTGACTCACGCAATAATGATATCGATGCACCGTATTCTGGTTTGAGGGGGTCCTTCAATTGTCTATCAATATGATTATTTTAGTAGTAAATAATACTGATTACTGATTTCCCACATTACTGTCAAATCTACCACAACCAATAATTTGAACTTAAATATCTATTTGAATGCTCTCGTTTTCCAAAAATATTTAGGTATATATTTTTCGTTTTGGCACTCATCAAACGTAATTTTAACCTGCAGTTCTATCGGAGGGTGCCGTTATATGTAGTCGTGAGCGCAAAAACGTGTCAAAAACCTACTGTTCTATGGTGGTACCCTTCTATTAGAAAAAAAGAGTAAATAAAAAATTTTTAGGCTCAGTCTATCGGCCATTGAGCTATGCACAGTGTCACGAAAGTCAACCATTGGCGCCCGCATTTTGCAAAGGGCAACAGCGCAATATGGCAGACACATTTGGCAGAGAGCCAATTATTGGTTTTGGTGGGAAAAATCATGGTGCTTGTACAGATTGTGAAGGTGGCAGGAGGCTGATTGGTGAGTGAACTGTGTAAAAATAATGCAGCATGCCGGTATTTTTAAGATTTATTTTTGGATGTTGAAATTACTTCATTTTGTTTTTTAAAAAACTGCGCTTCTGGGCAAGGCTTTCTGTGTATTTTATCGGTAGATGTTTCCGTGGTTCGAGGACCCAACATAATTGGCAAATGCTGCCATTTAGCCTGGAATGACAGCTTATTACCCGAAGTAATATGTAAAACACCTCCCGATCAAGTTCGGCCCCCCATTTTTTTTTTTACTGCTGACGTCCTATCTCCAGTTCTAGGACGCGCCAGAAGCTGAAACTTGGGGTAGATTAATTGGCGCAACCCCCCTCTACTTCGCTTGGATTGGAGGGGTCGCGGCGACCCTGTACAGGGGTGGGTCACCTTAAGTGCACAAAATTTTCGTGGCTTTTTATGTGTCCCACACAGGTCCGGCCCCCACTGATTTCTTGCACTGCGGGTGCCGTACCTCCAGCTGTGGGAGGGATATAAATCTAAAATTTTGGGGATGTGTTGCCAACACCCCTCCCCTACTTTACACTGGCCAGGCGGTTTTTGGGAACTTACCACAGTGTGGGGTGCAAGCAATCAAAATTTATCAAAACACTACTGTCCCACACAGGTCCAGCACCAATTGAATTTTTTAAAATAAGCACTTTTATGTCGTTTCAACACCAAAGTGATTGATAATGTCAAATAAGCATTAAATATCCTCTATAAATATCACATCCCACCAAAAACCGCCTACCGCATGAACCCATCCTTCCAGTGGCTGACGAAAAATCACTTTTTACAACTTTCTTATTAGACACTTGAACTTGCTGGTTTACCAATAATTTTTAGGGGAGAGTTCAAGGTTTCAAGTTCTGTAAAAACCTTACCTCCAAAATGCCTGCATAAGAAAATTTGCTTGGGGTGAATTTCGAATTAAAAAAATGACATCATTGTAGGAACAAAAATAAGTAAAATTTACAATTTTAAATTTAACCCCAGGCAAATTTTCTAATGAAGGCTTTTTGGAGCTAAGGTTTTTTACAAAACTTAAAACCCTTAACCCTCCTCTATAAAATATTGTAAACCAACAGTTCAAGTGTCTAATAAAAAGTTGTAAAAAGTGATTTTTTGTCAGCCACTTGGTAGGGGTTCATGTGGTGTGCAGTTTTCGGTGGATAAGAAATTATAGAGGATATTTAATGCTTATTTGACATTATAAATCACTTTAGTGTTAAACAACACAAAAGTGTTTATTTTTTAAATTCGATTGGCTGCTGGACCTGTGTGGGACAGTAATGTTTTGATAATTTTGAATGCTGCACCCCACACTGTGGTGAGTTGCCAAAAACCGCCTGGCCAGTGTATAGTAGGGGATGGGTGTTGGCGACACATCCCCAAAATGGTAGATTTTTACCCCTCCCACAGCTGGAGGTAAGGCACCCGCAGTGCAAGTAATCAGTGGGGGCCGGGACCTGTGTGGGACACTAAAAAGCCACGAATTTTTTGCATTTAGGGTGACTCACCCTGTAGGGGGTCGCCGCGACCCATCCAATTCATGCGAAGTAGAGGGGGGTTGCGCCAATATCTACACCAAGTTTCAGCTTCTGGCGCGTCCTAGAACTGGAGATAGGACATCAGAAGTAAAATGGAAATGGGGGGCCGGGACTTGATCGGGAGGGAAAGTGTTTAGTACCCTATCGAAAACTGGTGCGCTGTTGCCTTCCCACTAATTTTAACAATAAAATATTTAATGTTTGGTTTTTATTCTGATGGTATATTTACTGTAGATTTTGTGTAGAGTACGTGTGCCATAGACATAAAATGGTCCAAAATTCTAGCGGTGACAGTGAGTGACAGGCTATTTTGTCGCAGTGACACCATTATGTAATTATATACTGTGTTTCCTCGAGATACTCGCCCCCCTTGAATTAACCCCCCATGAAATATTCTGTCTGACATAAGGTACATGATGTATTCAAGGTACATGATGTATTTGCATCCATTTTGCATCACAGTATACGCTAGTTTGTGTACATATATATATTACATACATTTGTGTACGCATATATATATATATATATATTGTGTACATGTATATATTTATGTTTACTGTATTTCTTCTAATAGAAAGGCATACCTCCAATAGAATGGCAGGTTTTGTCAATTTTTTACAACCACGAAAAGCGCCAAAAGCGCCATGGCACTTTTCATGGACATGGCGCTAAGCGCCATAGCATGGTAACACCATGCGCCAAAAGCGTCATGGCTCTTTTTGCTTTGGATGCATGGATGTACACTACCATGCAGAATAGTTGGGAATAGTTTTCATTATAGAGAAACAGTAGGCTGGTGGTCCACCACACTTTCTGGGCCGATTAAACACTTAAAATGATCAGGACAACCTGAAAATTCCATGTTTGAGGTCGAGTCAGTGATGTATAAATTCCGTATCTCGATTTGACCCGGTTGGCCAACCCCCAGGATCAGTACGGGGGGCTGTATTTACGCTAGTGAGCACACTTTACTGTCTTTCTTTGCAACCAACCCCCCCCCCATTCGAGACCCCTGATGTGCAAAACATTCGGATACCATAGGTGGGTATCCTGGGCAGTGGCGTAGCCAGGGGGGGGGGGGCGTGATTGGCGTCGGCGTTGGCGCCAATGGGTACAATATAAGAAAAAATTTATACCTAAATGTCTGAAAATTTGTACCGCATTTAGTAATTTGAAACAGTATTTATTCTAATGCGACGTACATAACAACAACAGAGACTGCGAGGAAAGAAATGCGCGCTCGCGCGCAAAATTTTTGAAAACAACCTACAAAATCGGTATAGAAAAGTGGCATTCTCGGCAATTTTTATGTCCGGCCCGGGAAGGGGGGGGGCCGCCGCCCCCCCTGGCTACGCCACTGCCCAGGATACCCACCTACGGTATCCGAATGTTTTGCACATCAGGGGTCTCGAATGGGGGGGGGGGGTTGTTTGCATAGAAAGACAGTAAAGTGTGCTCACTAGCGTAAATACACACATGCCAATTTGCAGATAATTTGAGCCTGTCATTCAAGATTTACCTATATGCATTTTGAAACTAATTTCAGTTGTCGGTTCGGTTTTTGTTTTGAAACCAAACCGAAAACAGAACATAGTTTTCAAATTTGAATGACAGGCTCAAATTATCTGCAAATTGGCATGTGTGTATTTACGCTAGTGAGCACACTTTACTGCCTTTCTTTGCAGATATAATTAGGGTTGGCCGATGGGTTTTTTTTTAAACATGATGTCCGAAATGTTTTTTTTTTTTAAAACATCGGCCGAAATTTTTAGTACTAAGCACCAGGTATTTTGCAAAATTTTTGCGCTCAAGCGCGCAATTTCACACACAAATTGACATTTGTGGTTGTTTTCATTGGTTTTGTGGCATTTTTAGTATCAAAGTATCCATTTATATGTGCTACCATGGGTTAATAAGCTGTCATATGTTGCTGTAGTATATAATATTGAGGTAATGTGCTTCCATGTACCTCCACAGTGTGTAACTTCACTCCCAAAGTAACAACCTCCTTTTATAACCTTGGTTGATCACTATTCCATGCCAAACTTTACCTGAAGTCACGAACATTCGACTATAAGGCGATATATGAATGATATGTCGATGAAAAATGGATATTTTGGACACAAATCACCACTTATATTGCTATCCCATGGCTCCACAGACATTATATGGTCATATATAACATCACAGAGTATTGCCACTGTCTGATATACCTATATATGTTGACACAAGGTCACATCTGGGAGCTTTTAAAAAAACAACGTTTTTTATTTAAAAAAACATGTTTTTTATAAAAAAACATTGAGTTAAAAAAACGTTTTTTTCCAACCCTAGATATAATACGGAACTTTATTCCGGAATTATGGAACGTTTTCACTAATTTTTATGGTACTATTCACAGGAAACCGTGTGAACACCGCAAGCATGTGGAAAACGAAATCCTAAAAATGTAAGGAAAATGTTTTTTTTCATTCGATTTAGGTATTAGGTATGTGCACAAAGCTAAATATTTAAATGCTTCCCCCGCTGCGGCTATGAACCGCTGCCCAGCGGGTCGCGTGAATATTTTTTATGCGTGTCATATGTAGTGATGGAATGGCGCCATGGCGCTGGCGCCATTTAATGGCGCCATCTGGCGCCTGGCGCCATTATTTCGAATGGCGCCATGGCGCCCTTGGCGTTTGGCGCCATTTTCGCTGGCGCCATTGTTTTGGATGGCACCAGAAATGGCGCCAAAATTCCGTGAATAAATGTGACCAAAAAGGACATTTTTGGACATTTTATCGTAGATCGTTACACAAAGTAGTCATTGTATTTTACCATATTTGGTACCATATGTATTTAGCCATCTACAAATTTGATACATCTACTGTATTTCCTCGAAAAACCCCAGGGGGTTTATTTTTTCAGAGTGAGATTTTTGAGGGGGATTAAATGAGGGGGTTATTACTTTGCCAGAATTTTTTTGAAATCCCAGTACTAAGTTGTTGTCTGTAACATACACAGACGTCGAAAAATGCAACAAAAACCACCATGTATCCGCCAAGACTCTATAGTAGTGATGGAAAAGCGCCATGGCGCTGGCGCCTGGCGCTAGCGCCAAAGCAAAAAGCGCCATGGCGCTTTTGGCGCTTGGCGCCTTTTTGCTGTGGCGCCATTGGCGCTTGGCGCTGGGGTTTGGAAAAGCACCATGGCGCTTTTGGCGCTTGGCGCTATGACACCGTGGCGCCATTGGCGCTTGGCGCTAGTGTTTTAAAAAGCGCCAAGAAGTACTAAAAATTCATTATTAATTTATGCAGAAAGACCTGTTAAATTTAATTTACAGAAGTATATGTGCTACTGTAAGTGTATTCCAGGATCAATATACCCTATTCTTGATCACTTTGTAAACAATGTCCCTGTGATTGCATCGGTATTCAACACTTCCCAACATTCAACACTTCAATCACAACAACATGTCCCATCTAATCCGAATTATGTAAGGCTTTATGTGACTACCGTATTTCCTCGAAATATCCCCCCCCCTCAAAATGGGCACTATGAGTTTGTGGTCTGGGAAATGCATAACAGACATTCAAAACACTTACTGTGTTACGTTAGAACATCGTTTATACCATCTTCATCCTTATATAAGGCTGTCAAAACTTATAAATGGTGGTTATTGTTGCATTTTTCACGTTTTTCTCTCAAAATTTTCACTTTGAAAAAATAAACCCCTGGGGGGTAATTGGAGGAAATACGGTATTCAGAGGACTGGTCACATAGGTTTTAGCTCAATCACTATACTGAGCTCGTTCCTTGAAGTTTTGTTTAAGCAGGGTCAAAGGACCCTGTAAAGTGTAAAGTTAAGTAACAAACATCATGCAAAATTTCGTAAATACAACTTTGTTAAGTGTCATGCGAAATGTCAAAAGTTCAACCAAAATAAGTTCTTTTTTATTTTGATTGACATTTTACATCACATTTACTTCTTGACATTTGACACTTGATTTTACAGGGTGTGGAATCACTTTCTGAAGCCATTCCAACAATGGCAATCCAAAATTTGAAACCTCAAAATCATGTGTTCAAAAGTGACTAGCAAAACTCGAAACTGCAATATCCTAGTAGAAAAATCGAAAGTATTCAAAAAAATTAAAAACTTCATTTGAAAATTAGAAAATTATTTTAGGGGAAAAACTACTAAATTCCAAAAGTAATTTTAAAAACACCTAAAAATCTTAGCACTTTTTACAGATGGTTTGCTATAGTTAGCCCAAACACCCAGCTGAAAAATATCAAGACAAATATAACAAAAGTGACTTGAGTAGACTTATATCTTACCCCAAAAACCAATTAAAAGCAGTGCATTAACATGGCTGCATATATGAGAAGCAAAATTTTTTTGGCGCTGGCGCTATTGGCGCTTGGCGCCAACATCCTCTGGCGCCATTGGCGCTTGGCGCTGTAGTCAAGAAAAGCGCCATGGCGCTTTTGGCGCTTGGCGCTATTTTGCTCTGGCGCCATTGGCGCTCGGCGCTGGGGTTCGGAAAAGCGCCATGGCGCTTTTGGCGCTTGGCGCCAAAGTCCTGGCGCTTTTTCCATCACTACTCTATAGACTTACCTAAATATATCCTGTTTTGTCACTTTTATTACCAGCTTTGGGTAGGTAAAAGCCCATCCCTACTACACTCTGTCTCAGACATTTCTGGGGAAATAATACAACTACCCCTCGAATAAACCCCACACCCCACAAAATGCCCCCCCCCCCTCGAAATTTTCACTTTGAAAAATAAACTCCCTATGGGTATTTCGAGGAAATACGGTATAGCTGCGATGTAAATTGGCAGCCATAGAAACATCATGTTCTTTGCAAACATGATGTATAATACCTTATTACAGACGGGGGTGTCGATTAGGGGTTAATTTTTCACCTGCTCGCTCAGACCAGGTGGCAATCCCAAGCCCTGTAAAGTGTAAAGTAAAGTGTCAAATGTAAAGCCAAATGAAAAGTAAAGTGTCAAATGTAAAGTCAAATGCAAAGTAAAGTGTCAAATGTAAAGTCAAATGCAAAGTAAAGTGTCAATTGCCATGCAAAGTTCAGTAATAAATTTTTTTCTTTTTTGTTTTGATTGACACTTTACTTTGCATTTGACTTTACATTCGACACTTTACTTTACACTTTACAGGGCTTGGAATTGCCCCCTGGTGGTATTTTGAAGGGGAATTAATTCAAGGGTTTATTTGGAGAAAATGTGGTAACATATTGCTCTTCTAACAACGCCTCTGTTATGATATACATGCTAAAATAGTGACTTTTATCGTTGGCGCAATTTTGGCGCCCGGCGCCATTTTTTCAGATGGTGCTGTGGCGCCATTGGCGCCTGGCGCCATTTTCTCTGGCGCCCTTTGGCGCCCGGCGCCATTATTTTGAATGGCGCCTGGCGCCATTTTCGCTGGCGCCCTTTGGCGCCCGGCGCCATTATTTTGAATGGTGTCTGGCGCCATTTTTCCTGGCGCTTTTCCATCACTAGTCATATGCAAATTTGGCGCTGATGTACAGCCATTCCTTTACGCTTCTATTTATAAAATATAGGTAATGTAATGCGCTGAAAAATCGTGCCACCAATTAAAACTGAACTACGGATCAAAATGTGGCGGTGATTGTCACCGCGATGACACCTCATTTTGCGGCGGTGACATCGGAAAAGCAGGCTGTGACAATCACTGCATCACCGCCACATTTTATGTCACTGACGTGTGCAGTCGATAGGTAGACAATTCATAACATAAATATTTGATACTATGGTAATATAGCTCCTTATTCAGTTACATTAAGCATCGTTTACAGGGTCTAACGGTGAAATCTGCCATATCACATCTGAATAAAGAACCTAGGATTTTATTATTTGTCATCATATTTCATTGCCAGCCCTGTAATGATCGCACATGAATTGATTCATGAAAATATGGTAACATTCCTCCAATTTCATTCAGTATAATCAGAATATCATTGACCGTATTCCTGGACCGAATATAACAGAAAATTATATTTATTATATTAGGTTGTAAACTAAATAAGTTTAATTTTTTGCGATCTCACATGCACATACATTCATGTGTCCCATTCTGTTATACATTGGCCGATTTTGATGCCGTTCGAGTATGTTGGGGTTTGGGGTCTGGGCTACGACGAATTGTTTTGGTTTGCTCGAATAATCCCCCAGTCCCGAGATAAGGGGGGTCTATAAAAAGGTGGTCGTTTTGCACGGATGATCTGCACATTGACTTTGAAGCTTAATAACTGGGAGATTTCTGGGTCGATTCGGATCGCTCAACACTTAAAATGATCAGGACAACCTGCAGATCCAATTTTTGTGGTCGGATTAGTCATGTCCAAATTCCGTATGCCGATTTGACCCGGTTTTTGAACATGTAAAATAGTTGTAATAAAAAATTTCAAGATGGTTTTTTTGAACATGCTATCATATAATTTAGACAAAATGAATAAATCTGGCCCAAAAATGAATTCAATGTCTCTTTCCAGTCAAAAGTTACATCACTTCAAACTTCCACCACCAAACCAAAAATATAAATTACTGCATGAAGAACAAAACATGCAAATTTAAAACTCTACATCTCTGCTATTGCTCAGCCGATTTTCACCTATGAATGCTTAAAATGATCATGTAGATTGAATTGTTATGTTCCGATTATCTGTATGCACTGTTCTTCATGTGGTTATTTTATGAGTGGAAAGCGAACGTAAAAAGTGCTATAACTTTTGATATATTTGCACCAGATATATTCTTTTTGTCTGAAGTATATGATAGCATGTTCAAAAATTATTGTTTCATGGTCAAAAACTGGGTCAAATCGGCATACAGAATTCAGACATCACTTATCCGACCACAAAAATTGAATCTGCAGGTTGGCCTGAGCATTTTAAGTGTTGAACGATCCGAATCGACCCAGAATTGGCCCAGTTATTAAGCTTCAAATTCAATGTGCAGATCATCCGTGCAAAATGACCACCTTTTATTTGACCCCTCTTATCTCGGGACTGGGGGATCATTCGAGCCAACCAAAACAAAAAAAATCATAGCCCAGACCGCAAACCCCAACATACTCTAACGGCATCAAAATTGGCCAATGTATAACATAATGGGAAGCATGAATGTATGTGTATGTGAAATCGCAAAAAAATTATACTTATTTACTTTACAACCTATATTTACGTGAAAAAAGATCACACTGACTTTTTTAACATAAAAAGTGATAGGTATTTTCACACCTGTAAAAGTACCGCTAAAGAATAAAATGCCGAAAACTAGACTGTAAAGGTTACAAAATGTATTGTGAAACTGTTAGAACATTCATACCCCCATTATTGACCAAAATTTGAACAAATGTCGATTGGCCATTTTGAATCAGAAGCATGATTAACACTTGCATATGTGGAGTCTATAAAATGCCTGCCTGTGTTTAAGAATTGTAAATTAATTTTTCCTATTGACCACTGAGCATGCAAAACCACATTGATAAGCTGATGCAGGCATTCTAGAGATGCCATATTTGCACATGTATTTAAATCAGTTTACACCAGACAACAAGAATACCCACCAACTTTTCAAAAAATTTTTTCATCGATCTTGTGTAGATAAAAATTTGAGATGGAAAATGTATTTTTTGTGTGTTTTTTTCATACCTGTTTTTAAAAAGCTCAATCATTTTGATCATAACAAAATAGGAAATGCACATTTCTTCATTCCTTACATTTCCCTTTATTTATGATAGCGTTTACTGCGCAATCAGCATTTTAAAATTCATACAAAGTGTCTTTTGGAATCTGGACAATTTACTTCACTGCAAAATGGGCGTGGCTGTATAGATTTCAACCAGCCTTCAGCCTATCAGTGCGATGTAGGTAATGCTGGTGACATTTCAGAATACTTTACTGAAATGTAGGCATTTCATAAGCTTCTATCGGTACTCGTAAATCAAAACCTTCACATGTACGCATTAGTTGTAAATTTATCATACAGCTGTAGATTGTATATAAAAATGTACATACCGTATTTCCTCGAAATACCCCCTGGGGGTTTATTTTTTCAGAGTGGAAGTTTTGAGGGGGGTATTTCGAGGGGGGTTATTGTTTCGCCAGAAATTTTCGGTAAGTTCGTAGTAAAGAATGGCTTTTACATTCAATAAACTGGTAATACATGTTACAAAAGAGGACATGTTAGAACATAAAAACTTAGATATAGCCATACAGAGTACTCTATGTATAGCTGCGATGCGATTCGGCCCCAATAAATACATCATGTTCATTGCATACATGATTTACCTAATCGAAGACTGGGGGTATTTCGAGGGGGTGGGTTATTTTTTCCCCAGCTCAAAAACACCTGGGGGTATTTCGAGGGGGGGATTAATTCAAGGGGGTATTTCGAGGAAATACGGTAATTGCGATGTAAATGTTTGCAATTTTACCAACGTTTGCGCCGACCAATTGAGATTGATGACCACATTTCTATACTCGGCGGACCGCAAAGTATGCGCAGAATCCTACCATAATTGAATGAATAAAATCTTATGATGAATTTCGTAATAAGTTATTCTATAGTAAAAACGAAATATTTTGAAGAAAAAAAACTGTATAATTTTTGGTTAATTTTTCAGATTGGTTATGGTAGGTTTCCATATGAAGTGTGATGCACAGTTGTTAAAATGTACGTACATTTACTCGAAAAATACGCGTACGCGAGTACACGGTAAATACATTTACATATACTTTTGAAAAAAGTAATGTACTCACTTTTACGCGTACATTTTAAAAGTACACGCGTACGGAGAACATGTATTTTTGTTGCTAAAATCCCAATTTTCTGTTGCTAAAATAAGAAATTTTGAAAAAATCATATAATTTTTCTAAAAAAATACTAAATAATCACTAAAAATCGACATCTATTATGTCTTCCAGTGTGAAACTCACTCTCTAGTGTAAAACTGACTGTAAAAAGTAGTAGCTATTACGTTTTCCAGGGGGAAGTACTCGCTTTTACATTTTCCTGGGGAAAAAAAGTATTTTACTCACATTTACGCATGAGTACGAGTAAAAAAAAAGTATTTTACATTTTCTATACTTTTGGGTGAGTAAAAAATAAATATTTACATTTACATATACTTTTGA
Organism: Sphaerolaimus hirsutus; assembly: GCA_964036195.1. Lineage (NCBI taxonomy): Eukaryota > Metazoa > Nematoda > Chromadorea > Monhysterida > Sphaerolaimidae > Sphaerolaimus > Sphaerolaimus hirsutus. The sequence continues at coordinate 13,213,566 of OZ038455.1, read as the reverse complement.
AAAAATTTCAGTAATTCTAACAACTCTTGATGTCCGCCGAGTATACCTATTTATTTCTCTCGTAATATTGGGCTCGCACACGCTAGTTGACATCGCAAATTCGTGTCAACTCAATATCAATTAAATGACACGAACAGTTTGTAAAAAGCATCACACTTAACAGAAACAATGAACATTAAATGTCATGATGAAAAATTAACTATGCTCTATCAGATAGGAAAGTTGAAATCACATAATTGCCTAAAATTTATTTGACTCGAATTCAGTTGACATCCAGCGTGTGTGGCGCCATTTACCCGAACCAACATCGTTATCATTAGTCACTTCATTGGCATAACAGCAACTCCATACCGTATTTCTTCTAATAGAACAGAATACCTCAAATAGAACTACCTCCAGCTCTGGCAGTTTTTGGCAATTTTCACCCACGAAAAAAAAGAAAAGAAAACGAATAGAAATCCAATAGAACGACAGGTAAAAAGCTGACCAAAAAATAGAATGGTGCTGATCTATTAGAAGAAATACGGTATAGAAAAGAATACGAATAGAATACAAGAATTGAGTCGTCTAAGTCTAAAAGTCGAAAGGTCCACAAAATGCATTTTTGAGTAAATCGCATTTTAAGTTTCAGACCTAGTTCCAGGCACGTGGAGCGTGTCCAATTTGGCTCACTAATGTTTTCCATTAAGTTCCATATGTTGACAATAGATTTCAGTTAAGATTTTCAGCCCCTAATCTCAACGTATATGTGAAAAATGGGGTGTTCATAAAGTTCCATTTGGTCAGAGCAAAACTGTTTTGGGAAGGGAAATGGACTTGTCGACTTCATGCACGCGAGAACGTTTTTGTTCCCGGCGGCGATGGAGCTGCCTTACGGGAAAATTATGGACTTGTCGCCTTTTAGAAATCGGTGTCCACAGTGGACTTATCACATTTCTTGCGTTTTTCCCATAAAAAAATGATGCGGAGGATGGACTTGTCGACTTTCAGCCCAAAACTAAGTGGACTTCTTGCCGAATTTCTTTGCATTTTTCTCCAAAAATTTCGATTTTGGCAATCGTAATATAGGCATGTGAGGTCAAAGAATTTATGGAAAATAATGAAAAATGTGCAGACGTAGCATTATATTAAAATGTCGCTCATGCCTCACTAAAAATCCTCTGTTCAAATGAAAATTGTGTGAAAAAGTTTGATGAAAAAATAGTACGGCAGCCTCCAATAGAACGACACCTCCAATAGTGCGGCAGGTAAAAAGTGAACCGATAAAAGAATGGCGCCGTTCTATTTGAAGAAATACGGTAAGTGGATAAGATTGTCGGATAGAAAAGTTATGAATGGGATTTCGATCTTTTAATTGCATTCTCGTTTTCCACTGTTTTTTTTCTCTTCAAAATCTGTGTTTAATTGCCTGATCAAAGTGCAAGTTTGTCTGCGCCCACCACAGTTTCACGCACCTAAATACCTGCTCTCTACATAAATAACTTCAATATAATAGCGTGTAAAACATCCATTCAGCCGTCTAAACGACAAGCTAAAATCAAAGCTGACCGTCAAAATCTTGTATCATTGAACTGGACAGATGTCTGAGTGCGCGCATGCGTCTAGAATTGAAATGTGGGAAGCACGGCACTGCGCCACACAAAGTCCGAATGTCCTCGGATGCCAAAAAAATCTACCGTATTTATCGGATTGGAAAAATTGATTTCAACAATTACTTTTGTCGAATTTTGATAATTATACACAAAAAATTGGTTAAACGTATTACAGTTTTTTCGATTATATTTTTCGCTCTTATTTGACACACATCAAACCTCAACTATTCACGGGTCTTTCACGGCACTTGAGAACCGCCGCTGCAGAATAAAAGCCGCCGAGCTCCAATAGCGTTATGACGCCGTCCTCCAATCGCCCGCCTCCTAAACACTTAGTGGATTTTCTGCGGTTGCGAACAGGGCATAAACATAATGACAAATTTTCTCGACAAAAAGTAATTTTGATGACATTTGATGTATGAAAGTGTCACCTGAATATTCGTGCTTTGTTGGCACCGTGCCCACACAAGTCGAATGTTGCCCGACAGTGATATGGTGCATCGATGCAAATTGTCCCGCCTGAGATGCTGGTCGCGCTACCGAAAACAGAGGTTACTGAATGGTGATTACCATATTACTGGCCGAATCTTGATCACTGAGAATTTGCTGATTACGGTAGCAATTACTTGTACAACCGTATGTCAAGTGTCCCTGAGTCCTGACTGAAAAGCATTATCTTGAGGCATTGCATACATTTGATTAACAGAATTTAGGATACTTAACATTGGACAATTGGCGCTACACACAGTGGGTGTCAACTGGTTTCTATGTCAATTCAAGTTTTAGTTGACGGGTCGCACGCAGCGCATACTTCTCTGAATATCTCCCAGCATATGCAGAAGCTCGCATTAGCACACTATAAACAGTTAACAGTCAATAATATGTGATGTTTTGTGTCCCCAACCTTTTAAATCAATAGACTTCACATATACTCCAGCGTCATTACACCTTACCATGAAATCTACCATATCCCATCTGAATAAAAGAACAAACATAATAAGTTCTCGTCATATTTATCAAATGGCTTTGAATAAATATGATGAAATTTTTTTATGTTTGTTCTTTTATTCAGATGGTATATGGTAAATGTCATTGTAAGGTGTGATGTCGCTGGAGTATACATTAGTTGACAACTGAAATTTCCAAAATTTAAAAAAAATTAAACACATTTTAATTTATCAGAACGAGCTATTTGTCAAATAGATACTATTGATAGAGATCAAAACTAATTCATTCTGGTAAACTAAAATGTGTTCACAACAGATTTATCAGTTTTGTAAATTTTGGTTGTCAACTGGTGTGCGCGGGCGGAAATGTGTACCTAGTTTGAGATATCCCTTTGCAGGCAATGCTGTGGTACAATGACAAAGATGGAGGCATTTCTGTTCGCCTCGTGTCTTCTGTTTATGTCTGCGTTCATGTTCACGGCCGTTTTCTGGCTGGTAATTCTTGAAGGCTATAAGATTTTTATTGATGGTAAGTGGGAGGAAATCCGTAGGACTTTGCGTTGGGACTTGGGCTCAAATCTCGAGTTTTTTCAAAATTAAGTTTGGACAATCAAATTTTTCCAGTCGTGTCGACGAGTCACTGAAAATCCAGTCTCAAGTCGGGCAAAAATTGATCGAGGTCGAGTTGGATCTTTTGGTATGATCTTTGCACAAAGTTTAGATACTGGTTTCTTCACCAACTTTTTTGGAAATAAATACATGTGAAATGTTTTCTACCTATCACACAATGGGGATTTATTCGATGGGACTTACTTTTCCTAACTCGGCTAACGTGGAGGAGCTATTCGAGGAGGAGTTATTCAAGGGGGGGTCTTACTGGAGGATATACGGCATTTGAACTTTTCACAATTCTCACAGGCCTGCCGTCTTATCACCACGTGCGCACAATGATGCCAGATCGCAGGCAAATCGAGCGAAAAATTGGTCCATATGATCACTTGATTTATTCAAATTTCGATGATTTCAAGTCGAAATCGAACCAAAATACATCCGAATTTTGCGTCACACCTCAGTGCGCCAGAATTGCCGGGCTTTTCTTGGGAAATATCAATATGCAAGTTCAGCCGTGCGATGATTTTCACGAGTTTGTATGCGGCAATTATGATCGAGATCGGAATATTCCACCGAATAAAGTGATGAGGGATACTATTGGTTGGTTTCAAGGTTGTAATGGGACGGCGCATAACCCCTTGACAAGTAACACCGCTGGGCAACTAAATATGTGCGCGTAGTGGGCAGCAAACACCCCTGGAAAACAGCGCACAGATGCAAAATGTGAAAAGTCGTGAAAAAGTAAAAATGTAAAACGACAAAATCTGAAAGAAATGGACTCTTGATGGTGTGATTGTGAATGCATGCGATGCGACAGAACGATTTTCGGCATTTTGTAGATAAATTTGTATGATGATGATAGGCTAAATGATGATAAATGGTGTTATAGTTAAGATAACAAAATTTGCAGGTGACATGGAAACCCGAGTTGACAAACAGTTAAAATCTGCCCTTGAGGCGCCAATTGACGATGACAAGGACTCGGCTCTTGACATAATATCGAAACAGTTTTACCAACGCTGTCTTGATGCAGGTGAGTTAGTATACCTATCGATCCATGTGGAATGTTTTTATTGAAGAATTGTTGTGAAAAAATAATGAATTGGTGAACTTGTGCAAAAAATAAATAGTTGATGGTATTGCTAGAAATGTTAATTTCTTTCCAATATCGTTGCCACATGTTTAAAATCGTTGCCAGCATCCTTGCGGAACAAAAAGCGCTCCTTGTTTTGAATGAAACACCGTATTTCCTCGAATTACCCCCCGGAGGTTTATGCTTTTAGAGTGGAAATTTTGAGGGGGGTATTTCAAGGTGGGTTTATTTTTTCGCCAGTAATTTTTCGAAATCCCGGTACTAAATTGTTGTTTGAAATTTGTTGTTTAATTAAGTTCATAGTGCCCATTTTGAGGGGGGTATTTCGAGGAAATACGGTATCATAAAAACACTTCTTTTTTTGTTTTACTTCTACAGTCCACACCACTCGCCGAACATGTCAATTGAGGAGTTTGGTATCAACATCAAGATTATTCATCCGAAACTCGATAACTCCATGTTTTTCAGTTTTGTGAAAATTGCATTTGAAAGTTTGAGAGTGGCCTGAGCGGGCACGCTTTGAGTGACAATCCTTGCCCAATACTTTTTGAAAAGCCGACGAATTTCTCTACATTTTCCATAATTACAATCCTCTGGCCGGCAAATATGGCTAGAGTTAGGTCCATTTGACTGTCATCATTACGGCAACAAATTTTACTAACAAAATTTTATAACGAGTTTCGGATGCAAACTTCATTTTTGTATGGGGATGCCAGGATCATCGTCATTTCCGTAAAAATTTATAACGAGTTTCGGATGCAAAGTTTTTACAGTGGCGATATCGAGTTTCGAGTGAATAACATGAAGAATTTTTTTGGAGATATCGAGTTTCGAGTGAATATTTACCTATTTTGGTGTGGAGATATCAAGTTTCGGATGAATAATTGCATTTTTTCAAAAATCGATGTCTCTGTATCTCGGGAACGGTATGAGATATTTACGTAAATTTTGTTTTATTTTGAAGAAAGAAGTATATAAGTATCAGATCCGCACCTAACTCATTTTTTCCCACTTTGGTCTCTATCGAGTTTCGGAACCAAACGCCTCAATTATGTTCCTCCATTTTTGAAACACATTTTTCATATTCAGATCGCCTCGCCTCTGTAGAATTGCAGCATGTTAAGGACGAAATAACTCATGCTGGCGGCTGGCCTTTATTTCATGATATGGATGATAACTTTCGCCCTAAGCAAAATGTGCAAAGTGAACATGAAAGTGATCAAAATATTACCTGGGAACACTTTATTGGCCATTTGTTAAATAAACATGCTGTGAATGGTTTTCTGTTCAATTTTGCCGTGACAAAAGATGAAAGGAATAATTCTAGGCCTGTCTTGGAGGTAAAAAGTTTGGAATTTTAAAACTTGGAGGCAAAACTAAAAAATCCTTTGAAATTTAGATTGATCTGGGCGACCTCGGCATGCAAAATCACGAGAGTTATCTTGACGAATCAAATGGCGATCCGTTGGAGTTGTATATTGAATTAATGACTGCAACTGCACTGGCTCTGGGTTATTTGTCGTTTTGTGAGCATTGGATTGTCTTTGTTAATCCACCCACAACAAAACGGGAGTTGCGTATCGACCTGATGCGTATCCTCATCTATTTACCTTAGCGTATCACTTGCCAAACACACGTGCGAACTAGTGATGGAATGGCGCCGTGGCGCTGGCACCATTTGAGGGCGCCAAAGTGTGCCACGCCATGGCGCCATTGGCGCTTGGCGCCCTTTTTTCTGGCGCTTTTCCATCACTAGTGTGAACACATTCACTTTCCCATTGATAGAAAACTTTTATTAACAACAATACGCAGATATGCATAATATAACGGATGGATTGTCCTATTTTGAAAGTGAACATGATCATGAATCACGCGAACAGTATCTTTACCAAAAAATGCAAGAAATTGCAAAGTTGGAACAAAAAATGGCGAAATTAATGCCCGCTGCTCACTTGCGACGGGATTCATCAAGAACTTATAATTTATACACTTTTGGACAGTTGCCAGAAGAGTTTCCTGAGGTGCGTGTTGGGTTGATTTGAGTGATAATGTTGGAAAGCTGCCAAGTGGCACTTAACACTAGTTATGGAAAAAGCGTTAAGCACCCTGGCTTTGGCTTTTGGCCTATGGCTTTTTATATCACTACTTGGCACCCTTCTTATATGGTTGCTTTGCTGGCTCGTTGGCCAATTTGCACCATCTGGTAAAGTCGAAACAAGCAGACAGATGTGCACTTGCCTCCTCGGTGTCTGAAAAAATCTTTTTCCAGCTTTCATTGCAAACCTACATTTCTGCTGCCTTGGATAACAAAACCGAGATTCCACCAAATGTCAGTGTTATCATAACAGAGCCAAATTACACCAGAGCTGTGAGTGTTTGAATTCCTTTGTGCACATTTTACCTTACCACCAATGAAAAAGCGTCCCATCCCCACCCACAAAGATTGGGCAACTGCTGCATGGGAAACCCCTGTCCGAACTTCGCAATGTTGCTATGTGGCGTATGGTACAGGCGATGTCAGTTATGATGCCGCTGGACATTCGCCGGCCATTTTATCAGTTTCAAGCGGCACTCTTTGGCTTAGAGCCAAGCGCCGCAGTTGCCCAGAGGTTATCACTCTTTTAATATGTGGTTTTAACCTTGAAGCTATGCCAGTTTTGTGACTGAGAGTAATTTACGATTTGAAGAATTGTGATGACACTTTTGGCCCTACTGGCCTTCTGGCCCTTTCGCCCGTTTGGTATATGACGCCACAATTTTGGAGCTTTTTACACCACTAGTTATGCAGACATTAGTTGTAAAGTGAAGTTGTTTTAGTTGCACAGCGGGTGTCTGTTTAATACACCATTCAAACGAGTAAGCGGTGGGGTGAGCCTCATACAAATTAACTTTCTGTTTCAGGTGGCGCGAATGCGTATCGGCCACCCGACTCATTTTATACATGCCCCTTGGGTCGTTGTATGTGCGACGATACTTCGATACGGCCGTCATGCCATTGGTGAGTTTTATCACTTCAAATGCTGCGAACAGTATCTTCCTTTGATGGAAAGGAGTTAGAGCGGTGCGAAATGTGGCCTCCTGGTAGCTCAGTCGGCTAGAGCATTCACACGCATAGTGAAAGGTCCCTGGTTCGATTCCTGGCCAGGGAGGAAACATTTTGTACCTAAATATAACAATTATAAATTCATTTCAGATGACTGAACTCGCAGTGGACATTCGACAAATGTTTATCGATCGCTTGCACACCGTTTCTTGGATGGATGATAAAACGCGACAATATGCCATTCAAAAAGCTGGAAAGTTGACGTATAAAATTGGCTATCCTGATTGGCTTTTTAATAGTTCCAGATTGATGATTGACTGGCCTTACGTTGGTTTTTTTGCTTCTTTCCTTACCTTCCAATGGCGCTGCGCACACTAGTTAGTTTACTGCCAGATTTTGGTAAACTCATAAATCGGCTTTGAAAGCATTTGAGTTTACTAGAATTAAGTGTCTGTCAACTGCAGTTGATAGGGATCAAGAATAGCTAATTCCAGTACACTGAAATGGGTTCAAAGCCGATTTATGAGTTTACCAATATCTGCCAGTAAACTAGTGTGTGCACACGCAATGTGTCATTTTATTTCCATCGTCTTTCGTTGAAGCGAGTTCACGTTTTTTCGTCGCAATTTCAGGAAGCATTACCCGAGGACGAAGCAATATTAAAAACCACCTTGACAATCAGAAAATTGCAAAATCAAAAGGAATTCAATAATTTCCTGACAGCTGGAAGAAGTGATCAGATTTGGTTTGAATGTCCATGCCAAGTCGACGCGTATTATGCCCCAAATTCAAATCAGATGAGTAAGTATGTTTACTTTGTGGGGTACTTGATGAGATGAGTAAGATGAGTAAGTATCTATGGGGTATTTACTTTGGTTGACGTTTTTAGTGTGACTGATTGGGGATACAGGTGTAAATTTCAATGAAGGAGGACATTTATCACGGTTGATGTAAATTGAATCGATGAAGTTTGTTTTGCTCGCGTCGTTTTCCATTTCTCAATTGGTCTTTTTCGCTGAATACCTGACCCCAAATTTTATCAGACCCGATTTTATACCAAACATTTTCGACAACGTAAAACCGTCACCCAAACCGAACCCGAATAGGTATCATTAAATTTCCGACCCTACCGTAACCACAAAATCCACCCCTCCGCAGTTTTCCCAGCTGGCATAATGCAGTACCCCCTTTTATTGTCACACGTACCGGACTACGTGACCTATGCCATGGCCGGTGCGGTGGTAGGCCATGAAGTGTCGCATGCCTTTGATGATCAAGGTGCGCTTTTCGGATGAAAATGTCAATTTTTTAAATGCCCTTAATTTGACGTATGGGTGTCTGTGATAAGTTGTAAGGTGGAATATACTTACCGTATTAACTCCAATTGTAGGCATACCTCCAATAAAAAGCACCCTGCAATGGTAGGCACAGTGTTTCGATGTGACGAAATAAATAAAAGGCACATTTCCAATAGAAGATATACGTATACCTCCAATAAGACTGCATTCCATGCTAAGACGCATTCAATCGTAAAAATCGTGGCCAAACATGGCAGACAATGATGAAAATGGTGCAAAATGCAATGCAAAAGGCAACATGCAATGGTCTAAATGGTGAAAAAGGGTACTAAGTCTGCTCTCTGTCAATTCGTTCACCATTTTATCACATCCTATTTTGATAAAATGAATTGCCTCGTTCACGGTGGGTCAATGTTTGCAATCTTTGGCAAAAACAATGGAAGCCATACTATAATTGAAGGTACAAAAAAAGTGACAAAATCAATTGAAGGTATACATACAATTGGAGGTAATACGGTCTGTTATTTCCGTGTCTTTTGCAACATACGCAATGATACAAGGTGAAAGAGTTTGTAATTTATGTGTGTTTTCAACATCAATGCCCTGAGCCGGTTTTTTGTCCTCAACCATTTTCTTGTCGATTTCAGGCGGTCGATATGACGCCGAGGGCAATTTACGCAACTGGTGGGATGAAACAACAGCAAAACGCTTCCACGAGAGAGCCCAATGCTTTGTTAAGCAATACAGGTGCGCCAACCGTTTTCATTTATACCTGCCGACACCGGCACCTGAAAAATAGCCCCCCAGGGGGTATTTCTAGGAAATACGGTACTATGCATGATTAGGCCATCTATGAATAAATGTTTGTCCCAGCCCTGGCAATGGAATATTTGACGCTCTAAATCTTCAATTTTCATAACAAAAGATAGATAGTTGAAAGCTCGGAATTTTTCAGCCCGTACGAATGCCATTTCTCCTACAGTAAATACCCTATCATCGCGACTGTCGATCATTGTTTTCAGCACATTTTTCAAAATTTTCATAATAAACTAGTGTTGGTGGTACGCACGAACGATGTCACCTTTGATTTTTTCTTCTGAACTGTCACTTTTTGTATTTTTCGTAGACATCGAATTTCCGATTAGGTAGATATTTCGAGTCTGCACCGCTCGGCATCTCAACCTGCATGGCATCTGGACCCGCGTGGCATGGATTTCTGCCTGCATGGCATCTAGACCCGCGTGGCATCTATCGTCTCATAGATGCCAAGCGGGCTACATGCCGGCACATGCCATGCGGTCTCCATGCCGTGTGGGTGTAGATGCCAAGCGGGCTGAACCCCCCCCCCCCACACACCCACGAGTAGTGATGTTAGAGGCACCGGGAAAAATGGCACCGCACCGCACCGGCACCTTTCCCATTGCGTGGAAAGGGCACCTGGCACCCTGGGGCACCGGCCAAAAAATGGCACTGCACCGCACTGGCACCGGTGCCATTCTGAAAAAAATGGCACCGGCACCTAAGGGCACCAGCGGGTTGCCGGTGCTAGCACTGAAAGGCACCGCACCGGGTCAAATTTGCTGTAGTGATATAAAAAGCGCCAGTACTTGGCGCAGAGTCCCAAAAGTGCACTGGCGCTGTTCCCTGACTAGTGATGGAAAAGCGCCATGGCGCTGGCGCCTGGCGCTAGCGCCAAAGCAAAAAGCGCCACGGCGCTTTTGGCGCTTGGCGCTAAAACGCTCTGGCGCCATTGGCGCTTGGCGCTGGGATCTGAGAAAGCGCCATGGCGCCATTTTCTGGTGGCGCTATTGGCGCCTGGCGCCGGCATTTTAAATGGCGCCAAAAAAGCGCCAACCATGATAATAAAAATTTTTTTATAATATGGTAAAATCGACACTGCAGTTGATCAATTTTGAGGCAACTGAAAAAATGTTGATAAATATTAGGGTAGACTTTATATAAATAGATACATACATTGAATAAAAGCAGAGGTGTTAAAATCGCGGTAAATCCCCTTTTGTGCTTCGCTCGTAATTCTTTCTTGCAGTCTAAATCAGGGGTTCAGTCTGGCGGGGGTTGGACGGGGGGGGGGGGTTACCTCCCCAACAAATGCTCCAGCTATCTATCTATTCCCGGGCCACTCAGCTAAAATATCTATCTAACCTGAGGCTAAATTTTAGGCTACTATTTATCCCTCGAGCCCCCCCCCCCCACCCCCCACCGCAAATCGACCAGATATGTATCTCTCCAGAGCGATTATTTGAGAAATTTTTCCCCGATTTAGTGGTTGTTTGAATGAGCAAAAATGTTCAATAGACTACTATGACTTCAGCGGTACGTCACTCACAGTTATGCACTCATATTTCTACCAACAAATTGTAGAACGATTTTTTTGGCGCTGGCGCTATTGGCGCTTGGCGCCATTACCCTCTGGCGCCATTGGCGCTTGGCGCCGGGGTCAGAAAAGCGCCATGGCGCTTTTGGCGCTTGGCGCCGAAAGCCTGGCGCTTTTTCCATCACTATCCCTGACCACTAGTGTCAAAACCTATTTCGCTAACTGACGCCAACTGCCATGGCGCTTCTAATTGGCATGGCGCTGAGCACCAATAGTACCGAAACAAAATGGCGCCATGCGCCAAAAGCGTCTTGGCACCCTTTTTGTTAGCGCCAGCATCAACAAAATGGCTAGCTCTTTCACAAGCGCCAAGTTTGTTGTTTGGTTAAAATAGCTCTATTCTGATACATAGAATTACTCTTATCTGATACGAATCCATCATTTTTTGTTTTTAATTTTGCTAGTTTTTTATGTTTGTAATAAGAATAGCAATTAAAAACTCACCGAGAGCACGTGTTCAACGTGCATTTGAATGGGTCACTTTTAAAATGAACAGACATGTCCTGAAGATGACACACATTTCAAACCCTTGAACCCTGCCGGTGCCTTTCCCGGTGCCCCAGTTTTTTCAGCTGGTGCCAGCACCATGGGCACCGGCTGAAAATTGGCACCGCACCAGAACCAGTGCTATTCTGGAAAACATGGCACCGGCACTGACAGGGCACCTCTCAAAATCGAAAGGGCACCACACCAGCACCAGTGCTGGTGCCCTTCGGTGCCCAGCACCGGTGCTGGTGCCCTTCGGTGCCCAGCACCGGGGCACCGGTGCCCCGGTGCCGATACATCACTACCCACGAGACGGCCCACGGTTTACTTGCACAGCTGAAATATTACTAGCTGAACCCGTCACCCTGCAACTTATTTTTATAGGAGTACACCTGTTTATCCAGTCCAGTGTATCATGTGCAGGGTTGGTTTTATAAAAATTCATTTTAGTAAAATTGTATAAAAATTGTATAAAAATTTTATTTTATTTTAATTTTATTTTTGGTTCATTTTATTTTATTTTATTCCCAAAAGTCATAAATAAAATAAAATGACACATTTTACAAAAATTGTACAAAATTTTTACAAAAAATCAGAAACATGCATGCAAGGCCAGAAAAATGTTATAATTAGACCTATACATGATAAACCTGTGACAAATTTTTCCCTTACTTTTCAAAAGTTGCATGCAGTATGTATTCTTATCTAGCTGCAAGTGTAAAGTTACAATTATTGATAAGAATGGTTTGCATTTTCAGTAGAAGGACTACTGGAGTGTGCTGGGCACATTTGTAAAATGTCATGCAAAGTGTCAATTGTCATGACAAATGTAAAGTAAAGTATCAATTGTCATGCAAAATGTTAAGTGTCATGTTAAATTTCAAGCAAAGTGGCAATTGTCATGACAAATGTCATGCAAAGTGTAAATTGTGTATCCAAATCTTGTGTTTTTGTATCCATAGTATGTTTTATATCCAAATCTTATGTTTTTGTATCCAAATGTTCACATAAGATTTGGAGTCAACAACAACATAATTTGGATACAAAACATAAGATTTCGACATAAAACATGAGATTTGAACACAATTTGCTTGACAATTGATTCTTAAATTTTTTATGTCATGACAATTTACACTTTACTTAACATTTGTCATGACAATTGACACTTTGCATGACATTTTACATGACATTTGACACTTTACAATGCTTGGGACTGCCCCCAGATCCATGAATAAACAGGTAGAGACTCAAGCAATGAGCAAAATTTTGCAAAAAATATGAATTTTTATACAATTTTACAAAAATACGAATTTTTATACAATTTTACAAAATTTTTACAAAAATTCGAATTTTTATACAATTTTTATTTTTATTCTTAAATTTTCCATTTTATTTTATTTTGTTTTATTCTTGAATATTCCATTTTATTTTTATTTTATTTTTATTTTTTTCTGAGATTTTGCCAACCCTGATCATGTGCACAAAAAATATGAATACAAAATGTGTAAAAATTTCAATTTTTTTCCCAATTATTGTTTTCAGATGTCAAGTGTCTCTGAATTTTTTATTTAAATGCAAATATGAGTACTGTTTGAAATGGGGATGAAGGGTAGATAAATACATGCACGCCCATGCAAATTCATACATACAATTCTTTAGTAACCCTGTAAGAGTGGCTACTAGAATAAATTTTTATCAAGCCATTTTTTGGTAGGAATTGCATTTTGGGATTTTTTGGGAATTTTGCATTTTTAACAGATTTTCTGTGATCATATTTGATATAATTTTCTCAAAATCAGCCAATTTGAAATGTGAAATAAAATATTGATCAATATATTTAGTGTTGTGTTCATCCAAATACTGTGTTTGATTGAAATTTAGCCATATGCACTCTTACAGGGTTACTAAAGAATTGTATTTATGAATTTACATGGGCATGCATGTATCTACCCTTCTTCCCCATTTCAAACGGTACTCATATTTGCATTTAAATAAAACAATTCAGAGACACTTGACATCTGAAAATAATAATTGGGAAAAACATTGAAATTTTTACACATTTTGGAGTCATATTTTTTGTGCACATGATACACTGGACATGTAGACCCCCCTGCACGCTTGGCATCTGGCCCTACCCGCCCGTTTGGCATCTATGCCACAGTCCGTTTGGCATCCAGCATTGGATAGATGCCAAGGAGGTCTAGATGCCAAGCAGGCAGAAATCCATGCTATCCGGGTCCAGATGCCAAGCGGATTAGATGCCATTTGGGCCTGACCCGATATTTCCCCATCTAGGTAAAATATCAAACTTCTCCTTTCAGTTCTATTGATCTCGGCGCTGGCGCCACTCTAAAATTGGATGGGCGAAATTCATTGGGCGAAAATATCGCTGATAACGCTGGCGTGAAGACTGCATTCAAGGTGCGTTTTCCGCAGAGTTGCGAAAGTGTATTTTTTCTTTCAGATGGCCCTGTTTTATGCTTTTGAGAAAGCATAAAATAAGGTCATGTACAACAAATAACTGCACAGTGCACACATGCAGTTATGTATTGAATGTAGAAAATATGGCAAATGTGCAAACTAGTCTTTGATCAGTACTCATGGTATTCTACAGTTTCATCATACTTTTGTAAAAAGGACAAAATCAATGGAATTTCACCAGCTGGACACAAAGTCAACTGGCTTTTGCATTGACATTTGCTGCATGTCCATTCTTGCATTTAAACAGTGTGTATTGCATTGCGTAATCAATAAAATATCAACACTGAAAAGGTGCCATTATTAGGGAACTTCATACCACTACAGTATTTGTTACAGTCTGAAATGTTTCATAAAAGGCAGTAAAATGTGAAATAATGCATGAAAATGACACATAAATTGATCTAAAGGTAAAAATAGTGGTGTTTTCTAATGCTCAACAGTAGTGATGGAAAAGCGCCAGAAAAAATGGCGCCAGGCGCCAAGGGCGCCATGGCGCCATTCGGAATGTGGGCGCCAAGCGCCAAGGGCGCCACAGAAAAAGGGCGCCAGGCGCCAAGGGCGCCATGGCGCCATTCGGAAAGTGGGCGCCAGGCGCCAGGGGCGCCACGGAAAGAGGGCGCCAAGCGCCAAAGGCGCCATGGCGCCATCTGGAAAATAGGGCGCCAGGCGCCAAGGGCTCCAGGATCAATAAGTGCCTGCGTGTGCTAAAAATGTTGCTACAGCACGGTGGTACACGCATTCACGTTTTAATTCGCGTTCTTCAGGATGTAATGAACAAAAACACATCTAGCAACAAAATTTCAAAAAAATCCACATGACGAATTCAAACACAACGGAAATTGTCATTTGATAACAATCCATTCACTTCAAATAGGCTTTTCCAATCAATGTTTCCCTAAAATGGACGAAACGGAATTGCAACGATTTGAATCCTTTTTATAATTTTGCAAGTTCGACGGTCCATCATTCTTATCTTCTGATCCGTCGTCAGACACATCTGATGAAACGTTGGGCGAAAGATTTCCACCGACTCACACCACTTCGTCCATTTTTCTGGCTAATTTAGATCATCCACGGATGCGTTTTTCATGATTTTTTTCCATTTTCACAGCACTCACCTTGAAACCTTGCTGGCGCCTTTTTGGCGCCCTTTTTAAGCAGGGCGCCAGGCGCCAATGGCGCCACGGAAAAAGGGCGCCAAGCGCCAAGGGCGCCATGGCGCCTTTCAGAATGTGGGCGCCAGGCGCCAACGGCGCCACAGAAAAAGGGCGCCAAGCGCCAATGGCGCCATTCCATCACTACTCAACAGTGAGAGCTCTTTCTAAAAAAAATTTTTACGCTTACACTTTTTTTTACACTTTCCTAGGTATTTTTAAAATACCTTACACTTTTTGTATCCATACTCAAAATTTGGAAAGTGTATTTACACTTACACTTACACTTTCCAAAAATACCGGTATTTTAACAACTCTGGTTTTCCGTACGCATCGATTTTGTTTCTGAATTTTTTATCAAAATGTGAGTGACTTACTTATTCTTTAGGCATGGCAGAAAAAGTTGGAGCGAGGCGGGGCTTACACTAGCAAATTACCTGGTTTTGGTGACTACAGCCCCGAGCAAATGTTTTTCATTGCATATACCAATGTAAGTTTGTCCTTTTTCACATGATGGCATTTTCAGTGGAGTTGTTCGGAAAAAGAAAGAAATTTTATGTGACAATAATAAGGAAAAAGAAATGACATAACTGTGACACAGACTAAAATCATGTTGCATTCTTATTTATAAATCCAGTATTTGTTTGTTGTAGTCAAGGGTACTTGTTGTAAAATTTTGTCTTTACAACTTTAATTTTGTCTGTTTATACATTTTGCCCCATTTGAGGGGGTATTTCGAGGGGTATTTTGAGGTGGCTATTTCGAGGATATACGGTATGTCTCAAAAAGCAGAAAATCTGTGTCAGCACACTAGTTTTCACAGGAAAATTCGAAAACTCATAAATGAGCTTCATAGTTCAAACGTGTTTGAGTTTTCCACAATGAGTCGTTTTCAATCTCCGTCAACTGTAGTTGACGCGACGGCCATCTCATTGTAGAAAACTCAAATGCGTTCTATGCTGATTTGCGAGTTTTCAAAATTTCGTGTGAAAACAAGTGTGCGGAGGTACAATGAAATGCATTTACATTCAGCTTGTGTTCACACTCAGAATTGGTGCTCCCTGACGAGGCAAAATTATCTCCGTCAAATGGCGGTGCACGATTTGCACGCTCCAGCGAAACTGCGAGCTGTGGAACCGTTGAAAAATTTACACGAATTTTCACAAGCATTTAAATGCCCCCTGGGCAGTCCAATGAATCCTGTGGACAAGTGTGAAATATGGTGATTGAGTACTGAATTTAGACAACGTTTGTCGGAAGAGACTGCGTCGACACTACACAAGCTTTTTTCATGGTTCCAATCTGAAAACTTGATCGAAATATTGTCCACCCCCTTAGACGGTAGACTGATCATTTCTGTAAACTAATCATTGCATCTTTATACTGGTGCGCTAAGTCTAAGTGGTCAGTTGCGGGATGGTGGAAGCGTCAATCAACGTTCGCGTCGCCACTCAGTTTTTGCACCAGTTTTCAAATTGAAGCCATGAAAACTAGCTCGTGTGGCCACATTGATTTTTATCTTGATAGTAGTGAATCTCAAATTTTGATGTCCCCGGTTTTCAAATGTTGCGATATCTGTGAATTATCCTGTGATTACCATATATAAAGTGCTAGTCAAGATCATATTTGTAAAATGTATTCTCTTTTATATGTCAGCGACATTACACCTTACAATGAAATCTACCATATCCCATTTGAATAAAAAATCAAACATTAAACATTTCTCATCATATTTATCACATTGCTTCTATTTACTTTGGGTGAATCTGGTGCAGTGTTTTACGTGATCCTATTAATCAAAGTACGGTATAATACATTGTATACCGATATGTCTGTTCAGTTTACTTGAAGTGTTTCGTTCATCCTTTACTTTGTGTCAATTCTACACAGAATTTTGTGGAAACGATGTTGGGTCAATTAAAAAAAAACAACGAACAACAACAACAACCAACAAACAACTCACTAGTGATGGAATAGCGCCATGGCGCTGGCGCCATTGGCGCTTGGCGCCATTTTTCTGTGGCGCCCCTGGCGCCTGGCGCCAGCTTTCTGAAAAGCGCCATGGCGCCCATATCGCGTGGCGCCCTTGGCGCCTGGCGCCCTGCCCAAAAAAGGGCGCCAAAATGGCGCCAGCGGGGTTTCAAGGTGAGTACGGCGAAAATGAAAAAATAAAGAAGCGCGTGCGTGGATAATGAAAATTTGCCACCTAAAATGGACGAAGTGGTTCAAGCGGACAAAAATATTTTGTTCAACGACTCATCAGATGCATCTGAGAATGATGGGCTGTCAAACTCATAAATCAAACGATTCAAATCGTTGTAATTCAGTTATTGTCTACTTCAAGAAATCATCAATGGGAAAAGGGGAGTGTATGTCGCGTATTTCATCGTTTCTGAATTGATTATGATATGAATTAGTACTTTTTTGTGTAGAAAAATTTGTTGCCTGTCTCGTTTTGATTGAATACATCATATTTACAAGTGAAATGTGTGCACTACGGTGCGAAATTAATATACCGTATTTCCTCGAAATACCCCCAGGGGGTTTATTGTTTCAGAGTGAGAATTTTGAGGGGGGGTTAAACGAGGGGGGGGGGGTATTTCGAGGGGGGGGTTTATTATTTCGCCAGAAATTTTTTGAAAACCAAGTACTAAATTGTCGTCTGAAACATACGCAGACGTCGAAATTGCAACAAAAATCGCCATTTATAAGACTCTAAAGACATTTATAAGTGTGAAGACGTATAATCACTGTTCTCACATAACAGAGTCATCGTTTTTAACGTGTGTTTTGCATTACCCAGATGACAAACCGCAGCCTTTGTCATTTACGTTCTCTATACACTAAATTTGGGGGGGGGTATTTCGAGGGGGGGGGGGGGGTTTATAAGTTCATAGTGTCCATTTTGAGGGGGGGTATTTCGAGGGGGGGGGGTATTTCGAGGGGGGGTATTTCAAGGAAATACGGTATAGAGCACAGGTAGGGCATTTTATTTAACTATCTATTCCGGCGCACTTGGCGCTTGGCGCCCTCTTCCCGTGGCGCCATTGGCGCCTGGCGCGCACTTTTCGAATGGCGCCATGGCGCCCTTGGCGCCTGGCGCCAGCTTTCTGAAAAGCGCCATGGCGCCCATATCGCGTGGCGCCCTGCCCAAAAAAGGGCGCCAAAATGGCGCCAGCGGGGTTTCAAGGTGAGTACGGCGAAAATGAAAAAATAAAGAAGCGCGTGCGTGGATAATGAAAATTTGCCACCTAAAATGGACGAAGTGGTTCAAGCGGACAAAAATCTTTTGTTCAACGACTCATCAGATGCATCTGAGAATGATGGGCTGTCAAACTCATAAATCAAACGATTCAAATCGTTGTAATTCAGTTATTGTCTACTTCAAGAAATCATCAATGGGAAAAGGGGAGTGTATGTCGCGTATTTCATCGTTTCTGAATTGATTATGATATGAATTAGTACTTTTTTGTGTAGAAAAATTTGTTGCCTGTCTCGTTTTGATTGAATACATCATATTTACAAGTGAAATGTGTGCACTACGGTGCGAAATTAATATACCGTATTTCCTCGAAATACCCCCAGGGGGTTTATTGTTTCAGAGTGAGAATTTTGAGGGGGGGTTAAACGAGGGGGGGGGTATTTCGAGGGGGGGGGGTTTATTATTTCGCCAGAAATTTTTTGAAAACCAAGTACTAAATTGTCGTCTGAAACATACGCAGACGTCGAAATTGCAACAAAAATCGCCATTTATAAGACTCTAAAGACATTTATAAGTGTGAAGACGTATAATCACTGTTCTCACATAACAGAGTCATCGTTTTTAACGTGTGTTTTGCATTACCCAGATGACAAACCGCAGCCTTTGTCATTTACGTTCTCTATACACTAAATTTGGGGGGGGGGTATTTCGAGGGGGGGGGGTTTATAAGTTCATAGTGTCCATTTTGAGGGGGGGTATTTCGAGGGGGGGGGGTATTTCGAGGGGGGGTATTTCGAGGAAATACGGTATAGAGCACAGGTAGGGCATTTTATTTAACTATCTATTCTGGCGCACTTGGCGCTTGGCGCCCTCTTCCCGTGGCGCCATTGGCGCCTGGCGCGCACTTTTCGAATGGCGCCATGGCGCCCTTGGCGCTTGGCGCCCTTTTTTCTGGCGCTTTTCCATCACTAGTACTCACACGTGCTGGGTTTTAACTTAACTACCCAAAGTAAACAGTTGTGTTTTAGCTAAATAAGAGACAGTTACTCTTTTCGAATGTAGGGTTAATGCAACAATGTCCCGAATAAGAATAAAAATGATAGTAATAAAAATTTATAAAAATAAAGATGAGAGCTAAATAGAATGAAATAAATACATTTATTTGTGTCTAAATAATATAATTTTTACTTGGAAATATTGGAATTATACATGGTCGGGCTGAAAAGTCCCCGGGCAGTGCTCGCCATTCGCGCTAGGGGCAAGCTACGGTTATAAAATTTTAACACGTTAATAAACACCTTCCCGGACAAGTTCACCACCCAATTTTTTATTTTACTCTTGACGCAATATCTGCGGCTATGGGGGGATTAAAGAGCTGAAAATTTGTATATATATAGTTTCAACAATCCCCTACTCCGCATCAATGGGGGGAGGCATGGCGACGAACTACAGGAAGGGTCGCCGTATATGCAACATTTTTTTCCGGCGTTTTTAGTGTCCCAAACAAGTTCGCCACCCACTTGATTGGCTGCACTACGGGGGCGATATCTCCTGCTGTGGGGGGGTTAAAAAGCTGAAATTTGGGGGATGTCTTGACAACACCCCCCTCACTATTCACCGGCGGGACGACCGCCGGCGACCAACTACAGCATCGGTCGCTGCGTTTAAAGTTGTTTTTTTTTAAACGACTCGAGTGTCCCACACAAGTTCACCACCTGATTGCGTTTTAAAAAGTGACTGGTTTAGACTTTAAAGAAAAATTAAAGTTGTTTAAACTTTAAAGCAGTCCACCACCTTTTTTAAATGCTTTGGTTGATTAAAAATGTGAAGCCAGACACCATTGGGGCCCACAATCCTGACCCAGAAACTAAACACAAATCCTGATCCCAAATAATTATAAAAATTTCATCAAACATTTGAAAAAAAACTATTCAGACCCTGAACTAGTCCTGATCCCAATCTTGAATAATTCAAAAAGTATCCAATATGAAAAATCTGAATGAAAAACTATCCAGAATGACCCCCACCCCAATACCGCACACAGACCCCAGTCATGATCCCTATCTCAAAAAAAAATCCCAATATGAAAAAAATATGATCCCAGACAACCCTAGAGTAACGATCCCAATCCCAGAAGAAAAATTATATCCAGTTTGAACCCTAGATCTCCTGATCGAAACTTTCTCTGTAGGCACTGGCAAACTTGAATGGGACACTCACCCCCTCCCTAAATGGCAGACAAAAAATTCACTTTACACCAAAATTTTTGTTTCACAATTGAAAAGTTGGTTTACAAAGTCCCATAGAGAAGTGTTTTAGGTTCAATATTGCGTAAACAACATAACCTCT
>OZ038455.1:13116883-13192714 GCA_964036195.1 Sphaerolaimus hirsutus | reverse complement strand
AAATATTGGATATGTATACCGTATTTCCTCGAAATACCCCCCGGGGGGTGATTGTTTCATAGTGGTCCCGAGAGGGGGGGGGGGTTAAACGAGGGGGGGGGTATTTCGAGGGGGGGGGGGGGTTATTGTTTCACAAGAAAAATTTTGAAAACCAAGTACGAAATTGTCGTCTGAAACGTACGCAGACGTCGAAAAATGCAACAAAAACCGCCATTTATAACGTTCTGTAGACTAATATTAGTATGTAAATGGTATGTACACTGTTCTAACGTGACACCGACATTGTTTTAACATGTGTTCTGCAATACACTGAACACAAACTACAGTTATTGTCATGTACGTTCCCTTTACACTCAATTTGGGGGGGGTATTTCGAGGGGGGGGGTGATTGTTTCATAGTGGTCTCGGGAGGGGGGGGTCAAACGAGGGGGGGGGGGGTATTTCAAGGGGGGGGGGTATTTCGAGGAAATACGGTATATACCGTATTTCCTCGAAATACCCCCCCCCCTCGAAATACCCCCCCCCCCCCTCGTTTGACTCTCCCCCCCTCGTTTGACCCCCCCTCTCGAGACCACTATGAAACAATCACACCCCCCCCCCCCGAAATACCCCCCCCCCAGATTGAGTGTAAAGAGAACGTACATGACAAATACTGCAGTTTGTGTTCTGCGTAGTGCAGAACACACGTTAAAACAATGTTGGAATCACGTTATTAGAACAGTGTTTATACCATCTACGTACTAATATTAGTATACAGGAGTTGATACATGTCAGTTATTGATGCATTTTTCTACCACAGCGCACATCATAAACCACGATTTTTTACTAGGATTTCAAAAAATTTCCTGTGAAACAATAACCCCCCCTCGAAATACCCCCCTCGGTTAACCCCCCCCTCTCGGGACCACTATGAAACAATGACCCCCCGGGGGGTATTTCGAGGAAATACGGTATATATATTATTTAGAGACATTCGAGTGAATAAATTGAGGTATGAATGGATAAATTATGACCTGTTTTATGATGCATTTATACTTAGACAAGTATACATATTCTGAATCAGGGGAAAATTCCAAGTTAAATGAGCCTAATATCAAATACATAAACCTTATACAAACATAATTGACTCTTTCATCTAAATATACAACATAAATCTCCACACACATACTACAATATAAAATTCCAAAACATTCCCCCTCTCTGATTAGTGGGAAAAGCCATAATCTGTATTTATCATAAACCTGTAATGTAACTATGCGACCTTTGTGTTCTTTTGCAAGTTATGCCCACTATGCAGCATTGATTTTATTCCTCTAATTATGAAATTTTATACTGACATACAGGTTTATGAAACTAATGGCACCACACAAGCTGGCACCACACAAGCTAGTCTGCACATTTCCTTGTTGAAAACTCATTTTTTTGGTTTTCAAAATGGTTAAATACTGTCAGAATCGCCAAACGTGGGTGTAGCTTAGACCACCATTCTTTTTTGTCTAGTTTTTATTTGATGAAAACATTTGTGAAAAATGCTGCAGACAAAATAATTTTATGTGGAATAATTATGCATTTGTAGGACTAGTGGTAAATGACATGTGATGGAAAAAATGTTACTGCATTTTATGTACAATGAGGTGATTTTAGTCAATATTTTTTTCATTCTGTATTTCATTTTAGATGATATCCCTCTGGCGACTCTGGCACTATTCAACATTGGTAAACTGTTTTAAAAACTGGCAATACAGGCAACATGTTGCCATGCATCACCAGTTTTCACCTTGGAAGACACAAAATGAAACCAAAATAAACATTTTTGGCGAATGTGAATGGCGACACATCACCAGTGTGTGGCGATGATGCATTGCCAATCATTTTCCAAAATGTGTATACAGATGTGAAATCTATGCCAAAAGTAACCTGACAGTAACTTGCCGGAACTACTAATTGCATATGACTGCACTTTTTAAGAACTAAAAATAAAAATTTACACTTTTGATAACTGTACAGCGACGAGTTGCTATGAGTTTCAAAATGAGCTTTCAATGAGGAACCATGAAAGCTAGCTTGTGTGGCCACAATGTAAGCAGATTCATACAACATAGGTATTGATCATGAATTTTACTAAATAATCTGAAAAGTAACTCCTCTCCATGAATAACTCCCCCTCAAAAACTTCTGATGAAAAATAACTCCCCTGGTGGCAGTAACAAACCCTGTAAAGAAGTAAAGTGTCAAATGTAAAGTGAAATGCAAAGTAAATTGTCAATTAAAGTCAATTAAAGTAAAGTGTCAATTGTCATGCAAAGTTCAGTAATAAAATCTTTTTTTTTGATTGACACTTTACTTTGCATTTGACTTCACATTTGACATGTAACTTTACAGGGCTTGGGTGGGACTAGGGTGTCAACTTTCCATTTTCTGTTTTTCGTTTCCGCTTTCAGAAGGCAATTTTTTTCCGTTTCCATTTCCGTTTTCCGGCTGCAAATTTTTTTTATATTTCCGTTTCAATTTTTTCCGGCTCATTTTCCAATTTTCAGTTTTTTCTGATTTTTTTCCATTTTCTGGTTCAATTGTCTGCTTTTCCAACTTTTTTCACTTTCCAGCTCAATTTTTTGTTTTCTGTTTCAGCCAAACTAGTAAACATGCATGCAGGCTCTCAATTATGTGATTTATTTCCATTTTTAGCAAAATTTCTGCAATTTTTTTTTCCATTTCCGGCAAAATTTCAGCAAATTTTTTCCGTGTCCGGCATATATTCGGTAAATTTTTCCATTTCCGTTTCCGTTTTCCGGCCTTTCATTTTTCCGTTTTCCGTTTTCCAGCAAGTGCAAAATTTTTTCCGTTTCCGTTTTCCGGCAAGTGCAAAAAAATTTTCGTTACCATTTCCGTTTTCCGCCAAAAAGTTTTTGTTGACACCCTAGGTGGGACTGTCCCCTGGGGTGAGGGTTTCACAAAACGTTTTTTTTACAGAAAAAGGAAATGGCAATTGAAAATTTTTTGCACTTGCCAGAAAGTGGAAATGGACAAATTTTGCACTACAAAGGTAACGAAGATACACAATCTACCTATCCGCTAAGTTCCCAGAATTTTGAGGTAAATCCTGTCCAGCTCAAGCAGCACTTTTTTGCCAGTAACCGGCGCTGTAGTTCCAAATGCCACTTTTGAGGTCCTGGAACGTGCCAGGGTAGTCTGGGCTGCCACAGTGGTAGTTCCAGTAAGGGGTGCACACGTAAAATATGAACCTCCTGTGTGTGGGTAGACCAGCATTTAAAACCATTGAAAAATATCTACCGTATTTCCTCGAAATACCCCCCGGGGGGTGATTGTTTCATAGTGCTCCCGAGAGGGGGGGGGGTGAAACAAAGGGGGGTATTTCGAGGGGGGGGGGGTTATTATTTCGCCAGAAATTTTTTGAAATCCTAGTACAAAATTGTTGTTGGCGATGTGCGCTGGGGTAGAAAAATGCATCAATAAGTGACATGTATAGACTCCTGTAGACTAATATTAGTACGTAGATAGTATAGACACTGTTCTAACGTGATTCCGACATTGTTTTAAGGTGTGTTCTGCACTACGCAGAACACAAACTGCAGTATTTGTCATGTACGTTAGCTTTACACTCAATCTGGTGGGTATTTCGAGGGGGGGGTGATTGTTTCATAGTGGTCTCGAGAGGGAGGGGGTCAAACGAAGTGGGGTATTTGGAGGGGGGTATTTCGAGGAAATACGGTAGATGAAATCTAGTTCTATCAACGTGATGTTTGCCCCACAGTAATAAGATACCATATTTATTATAATAGAATAGCATGTTAGGCAAGTTTAGAAATGGAATGGAAGTTCGAAAACTCAAAAAACTAAAATCAAAAATTCCAAAACTGTTTTTGGAAAAAGATTGAAATTGGAAAAGTCATTTGAGAAAAAACACTTAAAAATAAAAATACTTTTTTCCAAAGAATTTGTTACATTAGTAGTGATGGAAAAGCGCCAGAAAAAAGAGCGCCAGGCGCCAATGGCGCCATGGCGTTGCGCACTTTGGCGCCCTCAAATGGCTCCAGCGCCATTCCATCACTATACATTAGTAACTAACAAACCAGTATGTTGTTGAAAAGGCATCTCTGATCTCATCGGACAGTGCGCCCAGTGGATTGCTTTCCGATAAGCTTGCCAGTACTTCCTTTCCAATGTCACGGAATTGTACCATCTGGCATGTTTAAATAAATTGCAATAAATGTAAATATCTCTCACGAAAAGGAGATGGCTCCTCCTACTCTTTACAACTTCAAACACTTTTATCGAAAACTGAAAGAAACACAGAAAAATGAACCAGTGCCACGCCACCGATAAAATGAATTGAATTTTTATCAGATTTTTAGCCGTGTATTCCATTCCCATAGTATAAAATGTATAAAGAGTATATACCAATGACAATGAGTACCACCACTATTTGGCGCTGCGCACACTAGTTTACTGCCAGATTTTGGTAAACTCATAAATCAGCTTTGAATGCATGTGAGTTGACCAGGATGAGGTGTCTGTCAACTGCAGTTGATGGGGATTAAGGATAACTCATTCCAGTGAACTCAAATGCGTTCAAAGCCGAGTTATGAGTTTACCAACATCTGGCAGTAAACTAGTGTGTGCACGTGCTTTGAATATCAACTGATTAATGTAAACTCAGATGGCACATCTATAGTTCGCAGTAGATTTTTTCTCAGCAAACGAGTCGTTTCATTTGCGTTTGCTGTCAGCCGTATGCATAATTCTCCATAATTTACCTTTTGCGAAAATAAAGGTGGATTTACAGCATATGCATAACGATCAATAGGAGGTGATGCGACAAATTCACTGCCGAAAAATTGCAAATACTCAAGATATCCATTCCCAAATTGACAGGTTGGAAGCGCTAACGGATACCTATCTACATCGTGTTCAATAATAATTCAAAAAGCTCCAGTGGTTCTCGAAATATCGGGTGGCCCACGTCAGGCGAACGGTTTCAATTGGCTCCCAACACGTCAATTTTGAATGAAAACTGCTCAAATTTAGTGTGTTGGTAGAAAAATGTACCCCATTTGTTGTGTTAAGTGCACGGTTCCACATAACAAAAATTCATGTCGAAACGTGAAACACAGTTTTGTATGTGTTTGAACTGTCGAACGAGCTTCAATTGTCTACCAAATCACCAATTCTTCATAAAAATAACCCAAATTTGGCATGGCAGTAGATAAATGTTCCCTATTTAGTATGTTAAGCGCACACATTCATATCACCAGATTTGTCACATTTATCACATCATATGCAAAAAACGTGACTCCACAGGACCACCTAAATTGGGACTGTTTTCAACGTGTGAATATGAAACTGTGCTTCACGTTCAACACGAAATCTTGTGATATGAAACCGTGCACTTAACATAACAAATGGGGTACATTTATCTACCCTTATACCAAATTTCAGCCATTTCCAAACAAAATTGACGTGTTGGGAGCCAATTGAAACCGTGTGGCTGACGTGGGCCACCCTGTATATATTTAAAATAAAAATTTCGCTATTTGACAGCGACTACCGTATTTGCTTGAATAGTACCCCCCCCCTTGTATAATTCCCCCCTCGAATACCCCCCCCCCCTGTAAGACGAGTGAGGAAATAATTATTCCCCCCCCCCTCGAATAATCCCCCCTCAAGAGATTTGCTCAATTTATAGTGCTCAATTTGAACAAAAATGGCACGTTTTGTGTGAATAAAGCATATTTCATCAAATGTGTTGATAGAAACATGCTTGAAAACTTTGACAAAATAATAATTCCTCCCCTCGAATAATTCCCCCCTCGAATAGTTCCCCCCACAAAAAGTCTGACGAAATAATAATCCCCCAGGGGGATTATTTAAGCAAATACGGTATTTGCGGACAAATACGGAAATTTTTAATTTAGATTTATATCTCAAGAACCACCGGAGCTTTTTGAATAATTTTTGAACACGATGTAGATATCGGTTAGCATTCGAAAAATCTCCCGTGATTTATATTTTGGAAAATCACAATAAATATAAATATATCAGTGATTTATATATTTATATTTTTTCAAATTCTGAGTGATATATTTATATATGTATATTTTCCAAATTCAAGAAAAAATCACTGAGAAAATCACTCATACTAGATACATTGTGTCATCTAACTAACGATGGCCAACCCTCTGGAAAAAGTATTTTGATTTTTAAGTGTTTTTTTATAAACGACTTTTTGAATTTCGAATTTTTTCCCAAAATAGTTTTCGAATTTTCGAATTCAGTTTTCGAATTTTCAAACCTTTTTGATGACTTTTCGAATTTTCAAATCTTGTTAAGGACTTTTCGAATTTTTTTCCATCAATTGACTGCATTTTCGAACTTTTCTGGTGAAATCTAAATACACTTTCATGTTTTACAGTCGTCCGAGCTATTTCTGCAGACACGTCTGCACATTTATTGTTCTACCGCTACAAAAACTTCATGTAAAATTGATGTTTTGGATTGCGTTTTTGCATTTTTCAATGCATTTTGGACCAAAAATAGGAAAATGATTCGAAAATTTGAAAACGTTTTCGAATTTTCTAATTTTTCTAGGAAAAAAATCTATTTTTAAGTATTTTTTCTAGGGGTGCACAAAAATTTTGAAAAGTCTTAAAAAATTCGAAAATTCGAAAACGTTCTCGAATTTTCAAATCTTTTTTTGCCATCGTTACATCTAACTAGTGTAATATGCGAAAGAGGTTATCTCCAGAAAATATCTTTGCACATTATTGATTGAAAATAGCTTTTCTGAGTGAATAAATGAGGTTATTTGAAAAATTTGTTTGCTCAAGATTACCTCATTGTAAAAAAATGCCGAGGAGGCAGATCAGCGGGAAAACATTATCGCCAGGAGAGATTATTGTCATGGAAGTTTCAAGACCAGACGAATCAGCTGATTAAAACGGTGGCTAATTCTAACTGGTTCTGATTTTTAATTTATACTCGGCGGAGATGACAGTTAGTATGAAGACCTACCATAACCCACCTGAATAATGAACCTAAAATTATCCAGTTTTTCATCATAATATTTTGTATTTACTGCGGAATAATTAATTATGAAATTTATCACAAGATTGTATTCATGAAATTACGGTAGGTTTCCATACTAAGTGCTGTCCGCAGAGTATACCGATAAGAATAATGTTTCCAAAACTAGGCAATTTCACCCTAAACTTGCTCAGTGTACTTGCACTGCAACAAGTGTGGAGCGCCCCTTTAGTCAAATATCCATTGCCTAACGATGGCAAACCCCCCAGAAAAAAGTATTTAAATTTTTAAGTGTTTTTTCTAAAATGAATTTTCGAATTTTCGAATTTTTTCCCAAATTAATTTTCGAATTTCGAATTTAATTTTCGAATTTTCGAATTTTCGAATCTTTTTTGTCAATTTTCGAATTTTTTAAGAAAAATATTGAATTTTAAGCCTAAAACACAGTATTTGGACTGTTTTCATGTTTAAAGCCCCTTTTAATTGTAATTTCACTGTAAGTGAAGCATGATATGACAATTTCAGGTCACTTTAACATGACAAATGGTAGAAATACTTGAGGGGTATTTCGAGGGGGGTTATTTCGCTAGAAATTTTTTTTGAAATCCCAGTACAAATTCGTTGTTTGTAATGTACGCTAAGGTAGTAAAATGCAACGATAACTGACATATATAAGGTTCTGTGACTAATATTAGTAGGTAATGGTAAATATAAACACTGTTCTAACGTGACACCGACATTGTTTTAACGTGTGTTCTGCATTACACAGAACACAAACTACAGTTTTTGTCGTGTACGTTCCCTTTACACTCAATTTGGGGGGTATTTCGAGGGGGGGGGGGGTGATTGTCTCATAGTGGTCTCGAGAGGTGGGGGGGGGTCAAACGAGGGGGATACGGTATGTGGACTTATATGTCGGACAATTTTTTGATGGACCGGCGTCTGTTTCCGCGGAAGTAGAGCGCCGCGGTTCTAATTGTTCGGGCAGCTCTGTGCATTCAGTTCCTCAACTGATGTGTCTGACTCGGGCTTCGCGGCAGCCGCGGACGGACGCCATTTCAATGGGTTTTTTCATTACATCAGGCGTTTTCAGACCCACCGCATATCAAATGTCGATCAAATGTCACACTGAACTTAAGAGTGCGGTTTGTCGCCTTGAATCACCTGAAAAATTCGAAAACTATTTTCGAATTTTTGAATTTTCGAATTTTCGATTTTTTTTTAAAATAAATCGATTTTTAAGTGTTTTTTCCAGGGGTGAAATAAAAATTCGAAAATTATGAAAAAATTCGAAAATTCGAAAATATTTTCGAATTTTCGAATCTTTTTTTGCCATCGTTACCATTGCCACAAATAGGCGCTATAAGTTGAGTGGAAAATGTCTGAAATGCGAAATGTGTTTGAAATTGTCATCAGGGTCATAGGCCGATTTTTTATGTTGTAATGGTTCATAAATGTTTTTAACCTGTCAAATGTTGTATTTAATGAGTTTAAGGCTGGTGTTAGGCCGGAATTAGAGCTCAGCGTCGATTCGACGTGAAATGATGACGTGAAATGTTTTCGTGAAATTAATTACACGAGTGTGGATCATGCTACGGGTCTACAATTTTCTAAGGATAATATATGAATCAATACCTTAATCGTGTCCAATACTGAGTGTTATCAGCCACAACTAGAGCGAATTGAAAAATTCAATTTTTATCATTCCACGTCATCATTTTACGTCGGGGAACAACTTGACATTTCACGTCAGACTATTGCAAGCAAAAGTCTGACGTGAAATGTCAAGTTGTTCCCTGACACTGTGACGTGAAATGATGATGACGTGGAATGATAAAAATTGAATTTTTCAATTCGCTCTAGTTGTGGCTGATAACACTCAGTATTGGACACGATTAAGGTATTGATTCATATATTATCCTTAGAAAATTGTAGACCCGTAGCATGATCCACACTCGTGTAATTAATTTCACGAAAACATTTCACGTCATCATTTCACGTCGAATCGACGCTGAGCTCTAATTCCCGCTTAAGAAAGAATAAATGAATTGTGGGATGTTTAAACACATTCTTTTGCTTGCAAGTGGTAAATAAAGGCAACAATATTGCTAAAAGTTGAAATAAAGCATGAGTGATTTTTTGTAATTTTTTTAGCTTTGAGTGATTTTTTCAGTGATTTATACCGTATTTCCTCGAAATACCCCCCCCCCCTCAAAATGGGCACTATGAATTTGTGGTCCGGGAAATGCATAACAGACGTTCAAAACACTTACTGTGTTACGTTAGAACATCGTTTATATGTACCATCTACATCCTTATATAAAGCTGTAAAAACTTGTAAATTGTGGTTATTGTTGCATTTTTGACCTTTTTCTCTCAAAATTTTCACTCTGAAAAAATAAACCCCCCGGGGGTAATTCGAGGAAATACGGTATATATTTTCAGAAAAGCTAGAGAGATTTATATATATTTATATTTTCAAAGAAATCGGAGTGATATATTTATATATATTTTCCAAAAAAATGGTGATTTATCAAATGCTAATATCGGTTAGCGCTTTCAACATGTCAATTTGGGGATGGATATCTCTAAACGTTCTTGAGTGTTTGTAATTCACCCGCACTGAATTTGTCGCATCACCTCCTATTGATCGTTATGCTGTAAGTCCACCTTAATGAAACCTTTTCTGGGGAGACGCACAAGGATAAGTTGGTAATCGATGAACAAAGAGTATTATGCTAACGTGCAATTGTTCAGCCGAATGTATCGCAGCCCAGAAGCATTTCATAACTGAGTTTGGTTGAGCATCGCACCAAACAAAGTGACCGCCTGGCTTGAGCACACGTTGAACTTCCTGGAAAACTTTGGCTTGATCCTGAAAAGGTTTCTTTGTGATCAGCTATCGCTCCAAAACCACACACAAAATGGCTAATTTTGAGGAAATACCGTATTACCTCGAAATACCCCCATGGGGGTTTATTATTTCGCCAGCAAAATTTTAGGGGGGGGTTATTCGAGGGTGGCTTATTCGAGGGGGGTTTATTTTTTCGTCAGAAATTTTCGTGAAATTCAAAGTTAAGAAGTGCTTTTTCGTACACAAAAACGGTAAAAAACGTGAGAAAATACCGTAAATCCTCGAATAAGTCCCCGGGGGAGTTATTTTTTCCTCAGAATTTTTTGAGGGGGACTTATTCGAGGGGGGGAGTTATTCGAGGGGGGGGGGGAGTTATTTCTTCGTCGGAATATTGAGTAAAATACTTGATCAGTATATCATCTGAATGGGGTTAAGTAGGCTGCATAAACGTGTGAGCCAGAATAGAAATCCCGTAATTCATGCAATAAAATCAATGCTAGTGTGCATAAACTGCAAAATAATGAATGCTTTTAATGATCATATACATAGGTACATACGTTTTTTATACGTGGACTTTGTTCCCACCCATAAAAGAGGGGGGAGTTATTCGAGGGGGGAGTTATTTTTTCCTCAGTCAGTTTACAGGGGGGAGTTATTCGAGGGGGGGAGTTGTTCGAGGGGGGACTTATTCGAGGATTTACGGTAGGTTTTATTGGGACTATAGATCTGTATACAAATGAGCATATAAGTGTATGTGCAATGCAAATTAGCAGAGTTGCGAAAGCGTATTTACGCTTACCCGAAATACCTGGGTAAATGGGTATTTATACTTACGCTTACGCTTACGCTTTCATAAAATACCCGTACGCTTTTTTACGCTTTCCCGGCCAAAATACCCAGGTACTAAAAGCGTAAAAAAGCTTTTCACATGGTTCAGTTTTACACTTTTGAAAAAGCATAAAACCACAAAAAAGAATGAACAAAACTGCATACCAAAAAATTACTGCGTGCATGCAGTAATGTGCTGGAAATAGTGGCACATTTACAAATTGTGTCTTGCTAATACTGTGTCGTCGAGCAAAATCGTGGCTTCAGATAAAAAAATTTGGGCTGAAAATGGATTCCGACGACGATGTTGTCGCCGTCGACAGCAGTAACTCCAAGTTGGAAGATACAAAGATGACTTACCGTGTTTCTTCTAATAGAACGGCAGCCTCCAATAGAACGGCACCTCCCATAGAACGGCAGGCAAATAAAGTTGACCAAAAAATTGAACGGTGCTCTTCTATTAGAAGAAATACGGTAAGTGTCGCTGCCGATGAATTGCCAAACAACATATGAGGCAGACTACTAAGTTGACATCAGAAAAATGTCGCTGAGAGCTTGATTTGGAAAGAATTCACTGAGAAAACGTCTCTTAAAAAAAATTTTACGCTTACGCTTTTATTTACGCTTTCCCAGGTATTTTAAAAATACCTTACGCTTTCAGTATCCATACTGAAAATTTGGAAAGTGTATTTACGCTTACGCTTACGCTTTCCAAAAATACCGGTATTTTAACAACTCTGCAAATTAGTAGTAAAAAATACATCATTTACATGGCATACATGATGTACATCATTCCAGAGGGGGGTATTTCGAGGGGGGGTTATTATTTCCCCAGCCCATATTGAGGGGGGGGGGTTAATTCGAGGGGGGTTAATGCAAGGGGGGATAATTCGAAGAAATACGGTATAATCTCAGAAAGTGTCTCTGAAAAACTAGACTTAAATCTCTCATATTATTTGGAAAACACAATTGAATCTCAGAGAGAATCTGAAAATCAGGAATGATAGCTTGATAAATTGGAGAGATTTCCTCAGAAAATATCTGGATACTTTCCGCAGAAAATCTCCCTAAAGATTTTGCACACAAAGATCATTCCCAAGGTAATCCAATTCTAAAGCCGGAGTTACAGCACAACGATAAATTGAAGATGAAGCGACATTTTTGGAGCTTTTTGGATAATTTGGATAATTTTTGGACACGATGTAGATATCGGTTAGTGCTTTCAACATGTATATTTATTGATGGAAATCTTTAAGCGTTCTTGTGTAATCGAATTTGCAGCGACATGTATTTGTCGCTTCACCTTCAATTTATCGTTGTGCTGTAACTCCGGCTTAATCCTCAAGATGAGGAGAGACACTTACATTATAGCAGTGACTGCTTTCCACATTCAAGACAATGTCCACAGATTCATCAGCGTATGGTAAATTGTGCACATCTCCTTGAACTACATCAGGACAATGTACGGAGGGCTGCAGATCGAGACCTGAGAATGGTGGTTGATGTTGTGTACGTAACTAGTGATGGAAAGCGCCATATAACAGGCGACAAACGCAAATGGCGATGGCAAACCTCCCAGAAAAAGTATTTAAACTTTGAGTAATTTTTCTAAAATGACTTTTCGAATTTTCGAATTTAGTTTTCAAATTTTTTGGGTAGTTTTCCTTTTTTGGGTAGTTTTTGAATTTTCGAATTTTTTTACCATCGTTAGCACTATGGCGCCATTCGGAAAAAGAGTCCCAGGCTCGAAGGGTTCCACGGAAGAAGGGCGTCAAGCGCCATTTGGAAAATACGGCGCCAGGTACCAATGGCGCCAGAATATACAGTGTGTACAGTACCCCGCCTATTTCTAAAATGTTTCTTCCTGTCCTGTCTTCAGCAGCTTCATTCGCTTTCTCCCGGAGATATTCAACAGAAATGAAACAGGCAACTAAATTTTCTGCATAAAATCACACTCGCATACGATATTCAACTCAAATGCACAGAAAATTGTCATTCAACAAAACAAAGCATTCACTCATGTATTACCGTATTTCCTCGAAGTGCCCCCAGGGGGTTTATTTGTTCATGGTGAGAATTTTGAGGGGGTTAAACGAGGGGGTAGTATTCCGCCAGAAATTTTGCGAACTCCCAGTACTAATTCATCGTTGTTCACGTACACTGAGGTAGGAAAATGCAACGATAACGGACATGTGTATATTGTAGTAATTCAATCAAATACTACACATGTAAATATTAACGTCTGTAGAGTAACGATGGCAAACCCTCCAAAAAAAAGTATTTAAATTTTTAAGTGTTTTTCCCAAATGAATTTTTGAATTTTCAAATTTTTCCTGAAATTAATTTTCGAATTTTGAATTTAATTTTCGAATTTTCGAATTTTCAAGTCTTTTTTGGCAATTTTCGAATTTTTTTGGCCATTTTTCGAATTTTTTTGGAAAAATATTGAATCTGAAGCTTTAAACACAGAATTTGGACTGTTTTGGAAGTGGCTATACTCGGCAGACGTGCTAATCTACAAATATATATGATTTATATCTTTGGCTGGCAGACAGCCAACTGAAAACTTGTGAACTGATTCACCACTGCACTCCATTTCATCCTGACTCTGAACCAGTTCAGTCAGCCGTAAGTTCACTGCGGACTGCAGTTATGACGTCATGATGGAGTGTTACCACCAGAAAAATGTAGGGTGTAATTTCGCCCGAGTATAGCACACTGAGCATACTCAGTGCATACAGTGCTAACTGCACGAAATATGGGTACTTCTCAAACCAATACTCAAAACCACTCTTATACTCCAGCGACATTACACCTACAATGAAATCTACCATAACCCATCTGAATAAAAGAACAAACAAAAAAATTTTCATCATATTTATCAACGCAGTTTGATTAATATGATGACAAAATTTTATGTTTGTTCTTTCATTCAGATGGGATATGGTAGGTTTCATTATAAAGTGTAATGTCGCTGGACGCTGGAGTATATCTTTGATCACATCTCTTTTACTTATAAATATGTGCAGTCCCTGACACCTGTAAAATGCTCTGTGAAATGTCAAATGTTATGCAAAGTGTCTAAAGTCATGGAAATGCTGTGGAAAATGGCAAATATGTTTGCCACTTTTCCAGGGCATTTTCATAACTTTTGACACTTTGCATGACATTTCACATTTTACAGGGCAGTTTACATTTCAACATTTTTGGACCTTTTTCTGTTTTGTTTCGCTTTTTCATAAGCACCGCGTATCAATTTTCGTTGTATTTAGTACGTTGAACTTAAGAGTGCCTTGAATTGCCTGAAAAATTCGAAAAGTATTTTCGAATTTTCGAATTTTCGAATTTTTTGAAAATTAAATCGATTTTTAAGTGTTTTTTCTAGGGGTGAAATAAAAATTCGAAAATTCGAAAATGTTTTCGAATTTTCGCATCTTTTTTTGCCATCGTTACTGTAGAGTGCAGACTTATATAAGTAAAGTATCACCTCGAAATACCCCCATGGGTGTTGATTATTTCGCCAGCAAATTTTGAGGGGTGTTAATTCTACGGGGTCTTATTTGAGGGGGGGTTATTATTTCATCAGAAATTTCGTGAAATTCATAGTAAAAAATACGCTTTTTCATACACAAGAATGGTAAAAAACGTGGGAAAAAGGTTATATTGGGGCTATAGATGTACATCTGTACACAAATGAGCATATAAGTGTAGCTGCAATGCA
Organism: Sphaerolaimus hirsutus; assembly: GCA_964036195.1. Taxonomy (NCBI): domain Eukaryota; kingdom Metazoa; phylum Nematoda; class Chromadorea; order Monhysterida; family Sphaerolaimidae; genus Sphaerolaimus; species Sphaerolaimus hirsutus. The sequence goes on along the minus strand of OZ038455.1, from coordinate 13,178,270 downwards.
AATTAGTACCGTATTTCCTCGATTTACCCCCCCCCCCTTGAATAAACCCCGCCCCCCACGAAACCAAATACCCCCGTCTGTAATTATGTACATGATGTATGCAGTGTACATTATGTAAATATTGGTTGCAGTTTGCAACTAGTTTGTGTAACGATAGACGTTGATATGTCCAAATATACCCTACTTGGACACGTTGATTACCTGTTTTGTGTATATAAAAGTGTACTCTTTACTATGAATTTCATGAAAATTTCTGACGAATACCCCCCCCCCCCTCGAATAAGCCCCCCCTCGAAATACCCCCCTCAAAATTTCCACTCTGAAAAAATAAACCCCCTGGGGGTATTTCGAGGAAATACGGTAGTAATAAATACATCATGTACATTGCATACATGATGTACATCATTCCGGGGGGTGGGTATTTTGAGGGGGGTTTATTATTTCCCCAGCCCATTTTGAGATGGGGTTAATTCAAGGGGGTTAATTCAAGGGGGAGTTAATTCAAGGGGGGGGGGGATTCGAGGTAATGCGGTATGTATTTACATGGTAAATACAAACCCTGTTCTAAAGTGCCTTAATGATTATCTTAACGTGTGCTGACCGTGGTGGAATGAAAAGCAGAGAATACAGAGATTTGATAATTAGGTTTATTTTATCTATTTTATTTGTTTCATGCACTATATAACTTATCCATAGAGAATATTTAGTTTGCAAAGTAATTTATAAGTTATTTGGAGGTTTATATAGAATGTTCAAGTTAAAAAGTCAATTATGTTATATTTAGGTTGATAAACACAAAATGAGGCTCATTCGACTCGCCGTAATTTTCTGGTTATTTCAATACTGTATTTCCTCAAAATACCCCCCCCCCTCAAAATACCCCCCCCCCCCTCAAAATCGGCACTATGAATTTGTGGTCTGGGAAATGCACAACAGATGTTCAAAACACTTACTGTGTTACATTATAACATCGTTTATACTATCTACATCCTTATATAAGGCTGTAAAAACTTATAAATGGTGGTTATTGTTGCATTTCTCACATTTTTCTCTCAAAATTCTCACTCTGAAACAATCACCCCTGGGGGTATTTCGCGGAAATACAGTATATATATTTGCATGGTTTACATGTAAAATGGAAAAGACAAGTTTTGTAATGCGTGGTTACTTTACATAACTTATTTAGGCCAGCGTCTGATTGGAGAAATGGTACCCTGTATATTTAGCTCAACACATGTTGTATAGTTTTATTAATTTAGAGTCCTGCATTTGCATTTGTCTTTATATTTGAACCCTGTTCGCATTATGTATTTGACATGTTTTATAAGTAGAATTTCAGCTGAAACTAATTATGATACCCATTTACCTCAATTAAAACCTTAATTTGCTCATTTGTTAGTTACATGTTTTCAGGAAGTGATTACCAAGTTTAAAGTTAATACCCTGTTCTGCTTATATTTACTTAGGAACATTTACGACACTATTTCCAGTTTCCATCTCTATCAAATTAGTTTCCAATTTGCATCAACACTCTTTGATAAATAGAAACAGATTAGTAACTAGCTCAACTTTGCCGATTTCGGTGCCTCGCAAGATTAATGGTTTCCTTTTGCCCAATTTGTACTCTGTATTTATGTACCGTAATTATTAGAATGTGTGCGCACTCTGTGCAAGCCAACTGTTTAGGTGAATGTACTGTATTTGTGCATTATAATTAGGAAATTACTGTAGTCATGTTTTCTATACAATTTTCCGCATTTCTGCAACTTTCAGAGTTTTTACTACACAACTCAGACACTCTCTCGATACGACCCACAGGAAATAAGTTAGCAATAGAAACTTCAAATAGGAAGCTTGCTGACTTTGCGTATTTTGTAATACATGCTGTATCTGATCACCAATGAAGTACGTAAAACAACTTTGAAACCCAACACGCAACAACGAAACAACGCTTTCAACACACAACAACGAAATAAATATATTCGGCTGCCTGCCGGCAAGTGGACGTTTTGGCTACAAAGGAAAATCCGACCACGACAGAGACCGTCGCTCATTACGGTCTTGGAGTTGCCGGAAACGGTGGCAGATATCTCTAACTTCGCTGGCTTCATCACATAACGTGTGTTTTCTATTACCATATTTCTTCTAATAGAACGGCATACCTCCAATAGAATGGCACCTCCGATAGAACGGCAGGTTTTGGCCCTTTTTTGCACTCACAAAATATATAGAATGGCAGCCTCCAATAGAACGGCACCTCCAATAGAATGGCAGGTAGATACTACGTTGGAAGGGTGCCAGAACACGAAATTGATGGTGAGTACGTTCAAGCCATTGAAATATAGATGCTAAGTTACAAATTGATCCTTAGATACCGTATTACCTCCAATATAAGGCATCCCTCTAAAATAAGGTACCCTCTAATATAAGGTATAACTTTTGACTATTTTGAACGCAACGAAATAAATATAAGGTACCCTCTAATATAAGGTATAACTTTTGACTATTTTGAACGCAACGAAATAAATATAAGGTACCCTCTAATATAAGGCATACATCTAATAAGGCACAGCTGGCTGCGTGCCAAAACACGCAAAATAATAAAAACGGTTGCTAAACATGGCGGAAAATGATGACAATGGTGCCGAAGGGCACTGCGATGACTCTTCGTCGACTTCCGCCGCTGAAAAGTGTGTCAGTTTACGGCCGCACTTTTCACTCAAAGAGAAACTTTGAATCGTTGACCAGACGAAAATCTGGCGAAATAAATTGAAGGTACCCTCTAATATAATGTACCCTCTAATACAAGGTATAACTTTTGGCTCTAAAAATCTGACGAAAACAATATAAGGTATACCTTATATAAGAGGTAATACGGTATTAGAATTTGCTCAGTTTTCATTAAAAATAAAACAGTCTTCATATGAAAAACGTTGGTGAATTGGTGAAAAAAATAGAACAGCAGCCTCCAATAGAACGGCACCTCCGATAGAACGGCAGGTAAAAAAGTTGACGAAAAAAATAGAACGGCGCTCTTCTATTAAGCGGGAATTAGAGCTCAGCGTCGATTCGACGTGAAATGATGACGTGAAATGTCGTCGTGAAATTAATTACACGAGTGTGGATCATGCTACGGGTCTACAATTTTCTAAGGATAATATATGAATCAATACCCTAATCGTGTCCAATACTGAGTGTTATCAGCCACAACTAGAGAGAATTGAAAAATTCAATTTTTATCATTTCACGTCATCATCATTTCACGTCACAGTGTCAGGGAACAACTTGACATTTCACGTCAGACTGCTGCTGAGCTCTAATTCCGGCCTAAGAAGAAGGTAAGCCGGATTTACACAGCATAACGATCAATACGAGGTGATGCAACAAATTCAACGTCGCCACAAAATCGATTATACAAAAACTGTAAGAGTTACGGTTTTAAAAATTGACATGTGGAAAGAACGCACTCGTGTCAATATTGTGTTAAACAATTTTTGAAAAATCTGCAGTGGTTGTTGAGATATTGATGATTCAACCAAATTTGCGGCGATTTTGCGGCAATTTGACGGTGGACATATTTGACGGCTGACAAATATCGCCGCAAAATTCGTTCAATGATCAATATCTTGACAACCACTGTAGATTTTTAGAAAAAAATCGAACACAATATGACACGAGTGCGCTTTTACCACATGTCAATTTTGAAAACTGCAGCTCTTACGGTTTTTGTCTGATTGAATTTTCGGCGATGTTGAATTTGTCGGCTGTCGCATCACCTCTTATTGATCGTTATGCTGTAAATCCTAGTAAATGTTCATAGTGGTCAATTCATGGGACAGATGAATTCTTTTATTCATTAAAGCTGATTACCATAGTTCGCACCCTGGTGTCCCATGGTTGAAAATCTGATTCCCAAGGCTGCATTCTGCAGCAAGTGCTAGATTAAAAGGAGTTTGGCACCCAGCCAGATCTGGGTGCCAAGGCACTGTGCCTCTGCCTTCAAATGCATTTTGATTATTCTGATTGCACTTGTAGGGCTTGTGTTGCCCTATGAGTGTGCATACCCTACTTGGAAAGATACAATTGTGGATAGTGAAGTTATGAATTGTTTTCTGAGAAGTTTTCAATGGTGCCTACTGTGGTAAACAGGGGTGTAGTCTATGTGGAGCTGCGGTGCTCATTTGCAGCAATCAATACATCATGTACATTGCACACATGATGTATATCACTTCAGATGGGGGGGGGTATTTCGAGGGGGTGGATTCATTCTACTTTCCTCGCAGAGACCTGGGGCCAGATTTATTTCTCCCTATATTTGTAGGGTAGGGCGTACGCCCGATAGATTTTTTAAAGTTCAGCCGCATCGACGCACATGCACCGAGAGCAAGGCGGTTTGTAAAATATACGAAACCATCCCTTAAGGTCGCCGATATTGCAATATGACGTATATCACTTCGATTTTGGCACGGAAATCATGATTTCGTCATTTCTTGGCCGTCCGCCAATTCGTTTTTTTATTTTATTTTGTCGGGCGGGTTACTCGCATAAGTCGCGCTTTTGTGTAGTCAGGTGGTCACTTTTTAGTGTTCACTGTCTGCAACCGAAACCAAGAGGGCAGCGACAAGAAAGAATGCATGCACGAGCGTACAAAAGCGCGACTTATGCGAGTAACCCGCCCAACAAAATAAAATAAAAAAACGAATTGGCCGACAGCCAAGAAATGACGAAATCATGATTTCCGTGCCAAAATTGAAGTGATATACGTCATATTGCAATATCGGCGACCTTAAGGGATGGTTTTGTATATTTTACAAACCGCCTTGCTCTCGGTGCATGTGCGTCGATGCGTAGGGTGACAAAAAAATTTTTTTACAGATACCGGAAATGGAAACGGAAAAAAATTTTCTGCGGCCGGAAAACGGAAAAAAATTTGCACTTGGCGGAAACAAAAATGGAAAAAAAATTCATCGGCTGGAAAACGGAAAAAGATGCCGGAAAAAAAGGAAACGGAAAAATCAAATTTGCACGGAAATGGAAAAACTTGCTGAAATTTTGCCGGAAAACGGATAAAATTTGCTGAAATTTTGCTGGAAGTGGACAAAATTTGCAGTAATTTTGCTGGAAACAGAAATTTTTTTACATCATTGACAATCTGCATGAATTTTTGCCAGTTTGGCTGATCAGAAAACAGAAAGTTGAGCCAGAAAAAGGTAAAATGACGCGGAAAAATGGAAAATTGAGGCAGAAAATGGAAAAAAGGTGGAAAAACTGGAAATTGAGGCGGAAAACGGAAAAAAGGTGGAAAAACTGAAAATTTAGCCGGAAAAATGAAAAATGAGCCGGAAAAATGGAAACAGAAAAAAAGTTGAAAAGGGAACGGAAAATGGAGAAAAAAAATTCAGCAGCCGGAAAACGGAACGTAAAACAGAAAAAATTTGCTTGCGGAAAACGGAAACGGAAAACGAAAATTTGACACCCTATCGATGCGGCTGAACTTTAAAAAATCTATTGGGCATACGCCCTACCCTACAAATCTGTAGGGAGAATTAAATCTGGCCCCTGGGGGTATTTGGAGCGGGGTTAAAGATATATAGAAGGGTTATAGGTGTATCAAATGGTTATATTATATATTCAAGGGGTTATTTGAAAAAGATTTGAAAATTTGAAACCAAATTTCAAAAATTTGAAAAGCCATTTTAGAAAAACCTCATTGTCATCATCAAAGGGTTTGTCATCATCCAAGGATACAGACCTTGAATAAACTTTAAAGTAGGATGCGACCGTTTGATCCACTTCACACCACCGCCCCTGCCAGCACCCAGCTCGATCAATGTCAATCCATTCATTCCTTCTTCATTCTCATTCACGTCCTGCGTTGGCAAACTCTCAGAAAACCATAAAAAATATAATGGAAAATTTAAGAATAAAATAATATATGAAATTTCAACAGAAAAATTATGTAAAAATTTGAATTTTTGTAAAATTTTGGTAAAATTGTATAAAAATTCATATTTTTGTAAAATTGTATAGAACCACTTATTTTTTGTAAAATTTTCATCTGGTTGCTTATGTTTTTATTTGTTTTTACACAAAACTGGGGACAGTCCCAAGCCTTTGAATGTGTTAAATGTCATGTAAAATTTTTTCAAAGTGTCAATTGTCATGACAAATGTAATCTAAAGTGTCAATTGTCATGACAAATAAAAAATTAACATGTCAATTGTCATCCAAATTGTATCCAAATCTTATTTTTGTATGCAAATATTATGTCTTGTATCCATCTCTTTTTTGTATACAAATGTTATGTTTTGTTTCCAAAGAAATTGTTTTGTTATCTGAATCTTATGTGAACATTTGGATACAAAACATAAGCTTTGGATACAGAAATCATAACATTTGAATACATAATTTACATTTGGGTTACATTTGACATGACAACAGCCATTTTACGTGACATTTGACATGACATGACATTTTGCATGACAATTGACAATTTACTGTACATTCATCATGACAATTGACACTTTGCATGACATTTTACAAATGCCCCCAGCAGTCTAATGATAACAGTTTTCTGTCCTTGCATGCATGATTCTGATTCTTTTATAGAATTTTTGCAAAATGATGTCATTTTATATTATTAATGACTTTTGGGAATAAAATAAAACAGAACAAAATGAAACAAGAATAAAATAAAATTTTTATACATTTGTATACAAAGAATTTTTATAAAACCCACCCTGTTCACATTTGATTTGCCCTTGCCGTAAAATGGTAGTTGCGACAGCACAAATTCATACAGTCTGGCGCAGTTTCTTTGCTGCAATTTAACGATGCGAATTGACCGGTGCCTTGTCATTGAATGTTGAATGGTGTTACTGCTAGGCGGTGTGGATCAAATTAACTAGGTGAGTCCCTAAAAACAACTTGTTGGTGGCCATTGCATGCAGATGACCACCGACAAATTCACTTTCAAATTCGAATTTCACATGTGCAGCATAATAAATTTACCGTATTACCTCGAATTAACCCCCCCCCCTTGAATAAACCCCCCTCGAAATACCACCCAAAAATTCGGCTGAGGACATAATCACCCCCCCCCCCTCGAAATATCCCCCCCCCCAAGATTGAGTGTAAAGAGAACATACATGACAAATAGCACCGTTTATGATCTGTACAATGCAGAACACGCGTTAATACTGATGATTGAGTGATGTTAGGGTAGGGTTTATGTTTATATACAGTTATATATGCCTATAAACACATATACGTCTATGTAATTGTTTGATTTTTCTACGTCTGAGTATGGGGAATTTCCGAAAATTTCTAGCGAAATAATAGACCCCCCCCTCGAATAAACCCCCCTCGAATTATCCCCCCCTCAAATTGTGCTGGTGAAAAAATAAACCCCTTGGGGGTATTTCGAGGTAATACGGTATACAAAAAACTTGAGTGTGATCACTGACATATTTACTCATAAAGTAAATATGAGCAAGCTGAAAGGAATTGGACATCATTTTCCCTTTTATTCATTCACGAGATCTAACAGTGGGTATTTCATGAGAATGAAAAACATTTTTCACTCAAATAACCCTCTTCAGTTGCTGTATTTTTGGTTCTGCAGCCTTCAATCTCAGCTTGTCTTCCTGTTCAATTGGCACAAAGCCAAAATTGATAAAATCTATATCCAAATCCGTAACGTCCAGCAATCTTCTGAGAACAAAGTAGAAGAATGTATGCATTCCATTCCATAGACCAAACAGCCGGCCAATGCTGGTTGCCACAACCGAAAAAAAGATCCACAGTGAACGCCTGCATTGAAATTAGCATTCCAAAATTCTTGGAAAATTCAAATTCATATTCATTAATTTATATTTGGGAGAGTTTTATTTATATTTTATGAGACGAAAATATAACAAATGTTTCATTTAAATTTTCTGTATTTTCAAATTGTAGACTTAAATTTTTATAGATTGTCTGCGTTTTTTTCAGAGAGATTAAATTTAATTTTATTTTTGAGAGATTTTATCTGATCTAATTTTCTTAAAATCACCAATTTTTCAATGCTAATCACAATTAGCATTGAAAAAATGGCCGATTTTGAGAAAATATAATTAAATATTATCTCAGAAAATTTCCCAAGAAAAAAATATAATTAAATCTCTTGGGTCATTTTCGTAAATATAATTAAATCTCTGAGAAAATCACTTGCCATTCAAAAAATCTCATAAAATCTCTCAACTTAAATTACCTATGATTTTATCGATAGGTATCTCAAGGTGTTTGAACCAGAGGCGTCTGTTTGAGTAGATATTACATTACATTACTTTCATGTGTGAAGATCGACACAGTATTTATCAGATGACATTTTTCACCAAATTTTGGTAACTGTATTTGCAAAGCATCCAGTCAACTTTATAGTTGTTAAAACATATTTATATTTACTCAAAAATATATATACTTGAGTGCTGAGTAAATACATTCACATTTCCCCTGAAAAAAGTACCAGTATGTATGTTTTATGAATTCTTGTTGAAAGTATTCGAGTACAGAGTATGTATTTCAGATAGACTTTTTATAGGCTCTTTCATGCTATAGAACATAAAAAAGGAGATAAGAACTTTAAATAGGTGCAAAAATAACCAAAAATGGGTATATTAGCACATATATATAGTTAAAAATAGCTGGAATTAAGCAAAAAAGCACACGAACTAGTGAATTTGAAGGTGAAAATTGACAAATATACCTAGAGAGATTTTCTTGAGAGATTTTCTCAATCAGGAAAAAATATAATTAAATCTCACTGGAAATTCGTGGAAAAAATATAAATATCTAAAAATCTTATATTTTCTGAGATTTTCTGAGATTTTTTAAATATAAATCTCCCAGAGATTTTTTCAATGCTAATCACAATCTATACATAATGATCATGTTGACAATGTGAAGCATCTTGAGTGTGACTTGATTCTAATTGTGATGTTTTGCTGTAGATGTTCTTACCTCCACCCCTATTTTGCCTACTAAAACATCAAAAAATCTGCTTACTTAAAAGACTCATTTTGGAAAGAATGTAGAAGTAATAAAACATTGTCACTTACTTGATATACCAGATAGGATTCCATGCAAACACCATATCAAGGAGGTTGTAAAATATTGTGATCACTTCCATAATATCCAGGACGTTCTGAAATTTTAATATTATTATTTGTTTCAAGTAGAATTGCAGCCCACACACTAGTTTACAAGTTGGGTACTGGATTCAGTCGCATACTAAGTACTTAGTACTCAAATTTGTCTGATATTTGGGTGCAGTGTGGACATTGCTCAGGTCATTTGTATTTTGTTTGTACCGTTTTTCCTCGAAATACCCCGCTCGACATACCCCCCTCTCGAAATACCCCCCTCGAACTACCCCCGTCTCGAAATACCCCCCTCAAAATAGCAAATATGAATTTATTAGCCCCCCCTCAAAATACCCCCCCCCCAAAAAAAAATGTAGTGTAAGTAAAGGGAATGTATACGACAAAAGTTATGGTTTGTGATTCGGACAGTGCAGAACACGGGGGTGCACTGATACACATCTGCCCGATACGCACATTTGCCCGTTTTTTTCACTTGACACTTTTTTAAGTGATTTTCAGATATGAGTAAAGTGAAAAAAGTTGCGCAATGACATTAGTGGACTTTTTTCACTTCACTCACATCTGAAAATCACTTGAAAATGTGTCAAGTGAAAAAAAACAGTGAAAAATAGCCATTTTTCACTGTTTTTCACTTGACACATTTTCAAGTGATTTTCAGATATGAGTGAAGTGAAAAAAGTTCATTAATGTCATTGCGCAACTTTTTCCACTTTACTCATATGTGAAAATCACTTGAAAAAGTGTCAAGTGAAAAAAAACGGGCAAATGCGCGCGTATCGGGCAGATGTGCGTATCAGGCCTGCCCCGCAGAACACACGTTAAAACCAATGACCGTGTTCTTCCGTCAGACAGGGGTTATACCGTCTAAATATATACTTGTATAGAATCTTGTACAAGAATCTACAAGAATCTTGTACAAGGTGGTTTTTGTAGCATTTTTTAACGTCTGCGTACGTTAAAAGCAACAATTTACTACTGGGATTTCAAAAAGTTTCTGGCGAAATAATAAGCCCCCCTTGTTTAACCCCGCTCAAAATTCTCACTCTGAAACAATCACCCCCCGGAGGGTATTTCGAGGAAATACGGTACACTGTTTGTGTCAAGTACAAATACCTATGTGACAAAAAAATGTAATCTTAATAAAAAAACATATGTAATCTTAACGGCATCTTTCGGCACCTTTTTTGCACTCATGAAAACAAATAGAAGGGCAGGTAAAAAGTTGACGAAACAAATAGAATGGCACTCTTCTATTAGAAGAAATACAGTAAATGAACTTGTGGAAGTATATCAATGAGAAGTATATCATGATCAAATCAATGTAGAATGGGAATAGGACACAAGGTTCACAACAAAGGACACATAGGATTACTGTGCGCACTCGTCTCGTACTCTCGTGTTATCACTTCAACATATTACAGCAACGGACTTTTTAATACGGCTCTTGTATTTCACAGTATAAATATTACACTATTACACAGTATATTTCGAGTAGGGTCAATAAATTCTAGAGGAATGATTCTAGGAAATACGGTACCACAGCAATTAATAGGTGTGTGATGTGCGGTGAAGCGTCTTGAAGTGTCTTCACACAGACGCACAGTGTCAGCATGAAGACACTTCACTGTGCCTGCAGATAGCATTGAAAAAATCTCTGGGAGATTTATATTTAAAAAATCTCAGAAAATCTCAGAAAATATAAGATTTTCTGAGATTTATATTGTTTCCATGATTTTCCAGAGAGATTTAATTATATTTTCTCTTGATTGAGAAAATCTCACAAGAAAATCTCTCTATATTTGCCTATTTTCACCTTCAAATTCACTAATTCATGTGCTTTTTTACAAATTTTCATCTTATTTGAATGATATATTTGCTTATATACACATTTTTGGCTATTTTCCCGCTATTTGTAGTTTTTCTTCCCCTTTTTATGTTCTATGGCATGAAAGAGCCAATAAAAAAGTTACTGTATTTCCTCGAAATACCCCCCCCCTAGTTTAACCCCCCTCAAAATTGTCACTCTGAAAAAATAAACCCCCCAGGGGTATTTTGAGGAAATACGGTATCTGAAAAACATTTTCTGTACACAAGTACTTTCAAGAAGTATACATAAAATAGAGTAATGGTACTTTTTCAGGGGAGATTTATATGTATTTACTTAATACTCAAGTATATGTATTTTTGAGTAAATGTAAATATGTTTTAACCCCTGAACCATACTGAACCCGTGCAGTCCCATGACTGGGTCTGCACTGGGTGCAGTGGGTCTACATTGGCACTGGATGTTGCTACTTGTGCAAACAGGTAAACTTATGCACTGGGTTCTAGCCATTTTAACAACTAAAAAGTTGACAGCATGTTTTGGAAAGATTGTTACCAAATTTTGGTGAAAAAGTCATCTGATAAATTCTGTGGGGATCATCACACATGAAAGTAATGTATTCTACAATGAGGAAAAATGTGCCTAAACCATATTTTTGTTCATTATTCAGATACTTAATACAGGGTTGTACAAAGTGTGCCATCAGTAGATAATATGCTGTTATCATATGAAATTGTGAATGAAAAAGTTAAACAACGCATAGTGTGCTTACTATCTACTCTCAATGGTTCAAACATCTTGAAATGTTGATGAAATCATACTTAAAGTTGAGAGATTTCCTGAGATTTTTTGAACTGCAAGAGATTTTCTCAGAGATTTAATTATATTTTCAAAAATGACCCAAGAGATTTAATTATATTTTTTTCTTGGGAGATTTTCTGAGATAATATTTAATTATATTTTCTAAAAATCGGTCGTTTTTTTCAATGCTACCTGCAGACACTTCACGAATCACACAAAGTATAGTGGTGGGTGGTACATGAAGTGCGCTTGATGAATTTTTTGTGTTGTGATGATAGGTGAAGTGTGTGGAAGACACCTCACCCCAAATCTTGTGAAGTGTGTTGAAGTGTGTGGAACTCATGGAAGTGCCTTCACAGAGGCTGCTTCACACACATCCAACCCGCTTCCACACACTTCGCAAACCTGTTTTTTGCAGTCACAGCAAAAAATAGGTGTGTGGATGCGCGGTGAAGCGTCGTGAAGTGTCTTCACGCTGACGCTTCCCGACGCTTCACGAAGCTGCTCTGTGCTTCCACACGCTTCACGAAATTTTCCGTGAAGACACGCTTTAATATGTTGCTGGCACGCAAATGTATATGTGCGTGAAGCTGTGGAAGCGCCAAGCAGCGTGAAGTGTCTTCCACACGTTTTGGAAGCGCGTGAAAGGTTTGTGAAGCTAGGTAAAGCGTGTGGAAGACACTTCACCAAAAATTCAAGGAATCTTGGTGAAGCGTGCTGAAGCGTGTGGAAGCGTGTGGAAGCGCGCCGTTCACGCGCATCCAGCCCGCTTCCAGACGCATCACAAACGCATTTTTCGCTGTGAGTGTACCTATGTCTCATCTTGCTTTTGTGAGAAGTGCAACTTTGCATACAGAAAACAACGATAAATATTCCCAATCCGTTGACATCCAGGGTGTGTGGCGCTATTTCAACATATTTATCGATAAAGGAACATCTAGTATATGGTGGCAGTATTATTTATGTATTTATTACATTTTCGTGATGGTAAAAAGCCAAAAAATGGGACCAAATTGTTAGGGACATATTTTTATTACCGTCAATCTTCGAATAACTCCTACCTCTTAAAATTCGCCACTTAGAAAAACGCCCGCTATACTTTTTTATTTAACTCACATACCACGGCTGGCTCTACAAGTCAAGGGCATAATACAAAAACGAATAAGAAAAAATAAAGAACTGAGGTCTAGTCGGACAATATGAATAGTTGAGAACAGGTATAATAACGGTGATGATAAACCCAACTTCTAACGCAATGTATTTACTAAAATAGAACACATTTACGAACTCATGTAGCATAAGAAATACATAGAACAGTTTTAATATTACTAGAGCGATAGTACAAAAATGTGCATGCTATATGCATGCTCCACATCAACAAACAGTTATACCATTAAACAAGCAAGAGATACATATTTTATTCCTACAGTATAGCTGTAAAACTGCTATAAGAAAAGACCTAAAAAACGAACCAGGGCCCTGGGTTTTATATATAAACTACCTTTATTATTTTACTACCGCTATGTTACTTAATTGAGGTAAAAAACTGCCCTAAAAAATACTACGCACGAAAGGACATCGAATTATTTCGATGATCGAATTGGCGATATACTCAAAAGGTAACGTGTGGAAACCAGAGTTGTTAGAATTACTGAACATTTTTTGAAAAGTATATGTAAACGTAAAGTATTTTTTTTACTCATCACAAAGTATAGAAAACGTAAAATACTTTTTTTACTCATACGTACGTGTAAATGCGAGTACAAATTTTTTTCCCAGTAAAATGCAAAACTGAGCACTTTTCTTCATAGAATATGTATAACTGGGTAGGTTTTCGAAATATTTACCCCCCCCCCCCGCAAAATGGCCACTACGAATTACCTAAAAGACCCGCCATCGAACCCCCCCCCCACCCAAATTGAGTGACACGAGAACATAAATATCAAAACGTCCAGTTTGTGTTTTGTGAAATGCAGGACACACGTTAAAACAATGACTGCGTCACGCTAGAACAGGGTTTATGTCATCTCTATTTACATACGTAGGTATATAAGTCTATAGACTCTTATAAATATGTACCTATATGGTGCTTATTGTTGCATTTTTCTACCTCGGCGTATGTTACAAACAATGATCAGTAGAGAGTACGAAAAAATTGTGGCTAAGTAATAACCAGAGTTGTGCAAATACTGGTATTTTTGGAAAACGTAAACGTAAACATAAATACCTTTTCCAAATCAAAAGTATAAATACTAAAACGTAAGGTATTTTTAAAATACCAAGGAATACGTAAAAAAAACGTAAACGTAAAAAAATTTACGCACAGTATTTGCCATTGTGCTTTGGCAAAATACAATTATTTTTACCTATATATGGGTCAATTGTTCAATCTGCACCACTTTCTGTTGTAAGTGTGGCCAAATCCAACTATACTCGGCGTACGTGATACTCTGCCCTCGCACTGATTTATGTCTCATGTTGGAAGCGTGTCAATGATTATTCAATCATGCGATTTCCGTAAAAATATGAAAAAAATTCATCGATGTGAATATGTTAATGAAAAACATTATAACAACAATCAATTTTGTCATCTTTTAATGAAACTCGGACGCATTAACCATCGTTGGCACACTTCCAGCGGGAACCACGCGTGCAGGGTGTAAAGTAACCGGAGTATACGCTGGTGTTTCTGGGGGAGTCCCAGACATTGTCAAATGGCATGCAAAGTGTCTAAAGTCGTGCAAAGTGCCCTGGAAGGCTTGGCATTTTACATGAGTTTTGACATTTGCATGAAATTTACATTTTACAGGCCATCGTACAGAATCTAGGATTGGCACTAGAGCTTGCACTCGCCCCTCCAGTTTCAAAACGTGTGCTACTCACAGTTGTTGCAAGTGGCGTCATCGGAATTCATCACAAAAAAATTTATAAACGCAAGGCTCCACAAACAGACAAAAAGGTTTCTGTGTTCAGCATTTGAACACATTTATAAATATTTATGTACCCAGTATTCCATGTGTAAGTGCAAGCGTGCAGTCACTTTTTTCATACACCGCTTTTTTGTATGTATACATGTTACGTTTATGCAAAAACGTAAGAATATTGTTGGCTACAGCCTACAGGTGGTGCGGCCCATTTGAACATGTGCACGTGTGAACGATCACGAGTTTTTTACGTTTTCCCTAGTACCCGGGTATTTTGGTCAGGAAAACGTAACAAAACGTAATGGTATTTTTGGAAAACGTAAATGTAAACGTAAGTATAAATACCCGAATAACCGGGTATTTCGGGTAAACGTAAATACGTTTTTCCAACTCTGGTAATAACCCCCTCGAAAAACCCGTTATTGTTTAACCGCCCTCAAAATTTGCACTGTGAAAGAATCACCCCCCAGCCCGCGGGGGGGGGAGGTTTCGAGGAAATAGAGTACATTGGAGTGTAATCACCTTATAAATATGTCCCACATTGCATTCTCAGAAATACATTTTCTTTACGCGTATGCTTCATAAACGTACGCGTACATGTGAGTACGTTACTTTTTCTAAAAGTATATGTGAACGTATTTACCGCGTACTCGCGTACGCGTATTCTTCGAGTAAACGTACGTACCTTTTAACAACTCTGGTGGAAACGTGATCTGAGCGGCAGACCAAAAACTGGCAGTGGACTCACTCACTATCTTAGGCCAATCATTGGACTCACTATCTTTTGAGTAAATCACCAAATCAATCATTTAATTGATTTAGACAGAAAGATTGTGGCGGACTAAACGGACGATTGAGGACATAATGTGCTGCCAATTCAGTCAACCCAGGTATTGACTGAGCAATTCGCGTAATCAATCAACGTGTATTGAGTGACATTGAGTACCGTATTTCCTCGAAATACCCCCAGGGGGTTAATTTTTTCAGAGTGAGATTTTTGAGGGGGGCGGGGTTAAACGAGGGGGGGGGGGGTTTATTTCGCCAGAAATTTGTTGAAATCCCAGTACTTAAATTGTCGTCTGAAACGTATGCAGACGTCGAAAAATGCAGCAAAAGTCGCCATTTATAAGACTTAAATGGCTTGTATAAGTGTGTAGACGTAAATATAAACACCGTTCTCACATAACAGAGTCATCGTTTTTGACGTGTGTTCTGCATTGCCCGGGTGCCTTTGTGATTTACGTTCTCTATACACTAAATTTGGGGGGGGGCATTTCGAGGGGGGGGGGGGGTTATAAGTAGTGATGGAAAAGGCACCGGAAAAAATGGCACCGCACCGGCACCAGTGCCATCGCGTCAAAATGGCACCTGGCACCTTGGGCACCGGCAAAAAAATGGCACCGCACCGCACCGGCCCCGGTGCCATTTTGAAAAAAATAGCACCGGCACCCTGGGGCACCGGCCCGCTGCCGGTGCTAGCACCGAAAGGCACCGCACCGGCTGGAGTTTCCGAAGTATTTATCGGGTTCTTAGCGGCCGCACCTACGGAACTCCCACGGGTATTTCCATAAATTCTCAACCGATTTTGGTGGTTGAGCACTTAAAATGGCCATGGTGCCCTTGGCGCTTGGCGCCCTCTTTCCGTTGCGCCCCTGGCGTCTGGTACCCATTTTACGAATGGTGCCATGGCACCTGGCGCCCTTTTTCTGTGGCGCCCTTGGCGCTTGGCGCGCACTTTCCGAATGGCGCCATGGCGCCATTGGTGCCTTTTTTTCTGGCGTATACCTATGCCCTTTTCCATCGGTAATGCACATTCCATTGTATTTTTGCACACCGGCATTTGCATTTGATGACGCATTCAATGCCCAGAGTTGTTGTAAGTACCAAACTTTTTGCAAAGTATATGTAAACGTAAAGTATTTATTTTTTACTCACCCCCTGAGTACAGAAAATGTTAAGTAAATTTTTTTACTTTTACTCTTGAGTAAACATGAGTAAAATACTTTTCTCTCCAGAAAATGTATTTTTTAGTATTTTTGGAAAATTTTGACCCAATTTTCACCTAAAATCACAAATTTTCATACCTTTTTGACCAATTTGACATTCAAATTCACAAGTATATGTGTTGTGTGCCTATTTTAAGCAGTTTTTTCTTCGATTTTTTTTGCTTTTTCTCCCCCTTTTTTCCCATCTATGCCTTGAAAAAGCCTATAAAACCCTTTCTGGAATACGTATTCTGTACTCAAGTACTTTCAAAAAGTATACGTAAAAATATTTACTCAGTACTCAAGTATACATACTTTTTGAGTGAACGTAAATACGTTTTAACAACTATGTCAATGCCCAGACACAGCAGCTCTTTTGCTTATGTTTGCTTCATCGATTGTTGGTAAAAATAAGTATACTGTATTTCCTCAAAATACCCCCCTCGAAATAACCCCCTCAAAATGGGCACTATGGATTTATAAATTCCCCCTTGAAATACCCCCCCCCCCCCTCCAAATTTAGTGTATATGGAACGTACTTACCAAAAGGTGTGGTTTGTGATCGGGGCAGTGCAGAACACACTTAAAAGCAATGACTGTGTTCTGTGAGAACAGTGTTTATACCGTCCACACACATATTTATACTATAGACTATAAAGTCTATAGAGTCATAAACATGGCAATTTTTGTTGCATTTTTCAACGTCTGCGTACGTTTCAAACGACAATTTTGTACTGGGATTTCAAAAAATTCTGGCGAAATAATAAGTCCCCCTCAAAATACCCCCCCTCGTTTAACCCCACTCAAAATGTCCACTCTGAAAAAAACCCTGGGGGTATTTCGAGGAAATACGGTATGTTGTATTTTTTGAGCGTCAGTGGGGGGAACTATTCAAGGGGGGAATTGTTTTTTCCTCACTCACTTAACAGGGGAGATGAATTCAGGGGGGACTATTCGAGGAAATATGGTAGGTACACATATACTTTGAAAAAAGATCAGTAATTTGAACAACTCTGTGGGGGAATGAAGGTCAAGAAATGTTGCAGTGCGTTTCGCATCGGGATGAAAGGGAAGTGCCCGCATGCAGAGTTGTACAAATACCGGTATTTTTGGAAAACGTAAACATAAACGTAAATACCTTTTCTCAATTTTAAGTATTGATACTAAAAGCGTAAATTACTTTGAAAGTACCCGGGTAAACGTAAAAAAAACGTAAACGTAAAAATATTTTGAAGCACTCCCATCATCAGAGCGTGTCAAAAAACCTCACCTATTTTTACAGTTTGATGAAAATGATGAATAATGTGAAATATTTATTCATTGTCAACGGTGAGTGGGATCCAATACACCCTGCGCATAAGGTTAATGCACGGGTAACTTTCGTGTGTTTATAATTGCGATTTGTGATGACGATGTGCTAGGGGGGGGGCTGATTTTTGTATCAAAATATAGCCAGAACATTTCATTACTAAAGTATGAAATTCCAGCCCCCCAACTTTATCGTACCCCCCTAGCGTTATTGTAAAAGTGAACTTTTGTTCCTGGCCAGGGTTGGCAAAATCTCAGAACAAAATAAAAATAAAATAAAAATAAAATGGAATATTCAAGAATAAAATAAAATAAAATAAAATGGAAAATTTCAGAATAAAAATAAAAATTGTATAAAAATTCGAATTTTTGTAAAAATTTTGTAAAATTGTATAAAAATTCGTATTTTTGTAAAATTGTATCAAAATTCATCTTTTTTGTAAAATTTTATCTCATTGCTTGAGTTTGTACCTGTTTATTCACGGATCTGGGGGCAGTCCCAAGCATTGTAAAGTGTCAAATGTCATGTAAAATGTCATGCAAAGTGTCAATTGTCACGACAAATGTGAAGTAGAGTGTAAATTGTCATGACATGTAAAAATTAAAGTATCAATTGTCAAGCAAATTGTGTCCAAATCGTATGTTTTATTTCTAAATCTTATGTTTTGTATCCAAATTATGTTGTTGTTGAATCCAAATCTTATGTGAACATTTGGATACAAAAACATAAGATTTGGATACAAAACATAATATGGATACAAAAACACAAAATTTGGATCACAATTCACACTTTGCATGACATACATACTGCATGCAACTTTTGAAAAGTAAGGGAAAAATTTGTCACAGGTTTTTCATGTATAGGTCTAATTATAACATTTTTCTGGCCTTGCATGCATGATTCTGATTTTTTGTAAAATTTTTGTACAATTTTTGTAAAATTTTTGTAAAATGTGTCATTTTATTTTATTAATGACTTTTGGGAATAAAATAAAATAAAATAAAATGAAACAAGAATAAAATTAAAATAAAATAAAATTTTTATACAATTTTTATACAATTTTACTAAAATGAATTTTTATAAAACCAACCCTGTTCCTGGCGCATGAACTTTTCTCTACACCAATTTCATTTTGGGGACTCTACACAGGATGGATGTAGGATAAAGCTCAGGGAGGGTGCATTTTATACGTTGGTAGAGAAATGTTTTGGCTATCTTTTTTCACCAATATCAGCACTCTAGCGCGTTGTCATCATGAATCGCAATACATAAACACACCAAAAGTCACCGCGCACAAACTTTAGGTATGCATAGGGTTTTGAAAATATTTCAAATAAATAGCAGTATTTCTATTTTCCATACGATTTTTACGTTTTCACTAGTACCCGGGTATTTTGGTCAGGAAAACGTAACAAAACGTAATGGTATTTTTGGAAAACGTAAACGTAAGTATAAATACCCGAATAACCGGGTATTTCGGGTAAACGTAAATACGTTTTTCCAACTCTGCCCGCATGGGAAAAATCTCGGCCGGAGTGAGATCACAATTGCGTGTTAATGGATGTCACATTTTCAAACTTTCTGGCAGAGTTGTTCAAATACTGGTATTTTGGAAAGTGTAAATGTAAACGTAAAAACCTTTTCAAATTTTTGAGTATACCTAAATAGTAAAACGTAAGGTATTTTTAAAATAACGTAAAATAAAACGTAAATGTAAAAAAAATTTATCAAGTGCTAGCACTAGCAGATAATATAACAACAATGTTTTTTACAACATTATGTACCTATTTATGCTCCTATGATCTTCATTGACATTGATATTTACCTATATTTTATACAGAATGATGGGATCAGGATATTGAGTTGGACCGGAACCGGTTGATATTTGGCGTCGTTTTCAACTAGTTTGTGTAGGGTCATATGGTGTCAATTCCTTAAGTGGAGAACTAAAAAAAAAACAATTTATAAGTGAGAGGTTATGGCCAGTTGAATGACAAGTGATAAGTAAAAGAACAGTAAATTTATAAGTGGCAAGTGGAATGCCAAGTTAAAGGACAAATGGCAGGTCACAAGAAAACACTTCAAACGTTTTTGTCTTTTTACCTGCATTTCACTTCTCACTAATAAATTTACTTCTCTCTCAACTTTGACTTCTCACTGATAAATCGTTTTAGTTCTCCACTTGCGAAATTGGCACCCTCTCAACATTTAAGGATGTTGAACTGACCATATAACACTACATTTGTCAAAAAATAAGGTTCCGTTCGCATATGTTTTACGTTTTCTTTAGTACCCAGGTAATTGCGCCAGGAAAATGTAACAAAACGTGACGGTATTTTTGAAAAGCGTAAACGTAAATGTAAGTATAAATACCCGAGTAACCGGGTATTTTGGGTAAACGTAAATACGTTTTCGCAACTCTGCTTTCTGGCAGCCGACAGACAAACGGCACTACGGATAAGTCCGCTACGTGCTAAATGTAGAGGGGGATTTACAGTACAACGATAAATACAAGGTGATACGAAAGTTAAATAGTGCAACGTCGCCGCAAATTAAATTATGCGATAATTTAATAGATATGACTTCGTAAATTGGCAGTTGGGAAGTACGAACAGTGTCTGTCAGTCTGTGTTGGGTCTGCGTCTGGACGTGCCTGTGTTGTGTTCAAAAAGCATGAAAAATACCGTAAATTCTCTAATAGTACAACAGTAATATTATTGTTTTCAGAGCGTTTTTTGTGGTCCCACTATTGGAGAGGTTGCATAATTAGAGACTGTCGGCTTTTTTTCTCCTCAAATCAACAACTCCACTGACCACAAAACTCAAGTGTGAGCATGACATTGTAAAGCAACAAACAGTGAATACCGTATTTCCTCGAAATACCCCCCCCCTCGAAATACCCCCCCCCTCGTTTGACCCCCCCCCCCTCTCGGGACCACTATGAAAACAATCACCCCCCCCCTCGCGAAATACCCCCCCCCAAATTGAGTGTAAAGGGAACGTACATGACAAATACTGCAGTTTGTGTTCTGTGTACTGCAGAACACACGTTCAAACAATGTCGGTGTCACGTTAGAACAGTGTACATACCATCTACATACTAATATTAGTCTACAGAACCTTATAAATGGCGGTTTTGTTGCATTTTTCGACGTCTGCGTACGTTTCAGACGACTATTTCGTACTTGGTTTTCAAAAATTTTCTTGTGAAATAATAACCCCCCCCCCTCGAAATACCCACCCCCTCGTTTAAAACCCCCCCCCTCTTGGGACCACTATGAAACAATCACCCCCCGGGGGGTATTTCGAGGAAATACGGTAGCATATTACCCAACACAATTCCGGACACAACTGTGTCCGGGTCCGTTGCGGGTCTGTAAACATTTTTCGACATTTTTTTTCTTCACAGATAAAATTTGAAAATTCTGAAAAAATCGAAAATTTGAAAATGTTTTCGAATTTTCAAATTTTTTTTGCCATCGTTACTGAACATTTACAGTGTTCTTTTACATCAAATATTAGCAATGTTTTACGTCAAAGCATCAATTCGAGATTTAATATCAATATTTGAACGTTGTCTCCATACATTTTTTTGCCATTTAGTGTTTGTTGTGCACTCTTCCAATGCATTGTGTGACTGTCTACTTACCATTCTATTGGAGGCATGCCGTTCTATTAGAATCAATATGGTATCCAACTGTTGTGGCTTTAAATTCCCTAAAAAAATTCGAAAGTCTTTTTGAATTTTCGAGTTTTTGAATTTTTGTATTTTTGAAAAAATCGAGTTTTATGTATTTGTTCACCGTGTGTTCAAAAATTTGAAAAGTCGAAAAAAATTCGAAAATTCAAAAACATTTTCGAATTTTCGGATATTTTTGCCATCGTTAAACTGCTGTCGCCTCAGGTTCGGCACCGATTTTTTTACATTTTACCAGTGCCATATCTCCAGCTGTGTTCAAGATATCGAGTTGATACTTAAGGGGTATATAGGCGTAACACCCCCCTACTATACACCAACAAGGGGGGATTTGGCGACTCACTACAGTGTGGGTTGCTGAACATGCCAAAAAAATTTGCGCAATTTTCGCTGTCCTCGACAAGTTCGGCACCCACTTGTACCCGTTACTGCGGATGCCATAACTCCAGCTGTGGAGGGCATAGAATACTCAAATTTTGGGAGGTGTAGCCAACACCCTTTCCCTACCATACAACATCGGGCGGGCAGCAGCGACTCACTACAGTGTGGGTCACTGAACATCAAAAAAAAAATTTATGTCCGCATCAAGTTCAGCACTGAATTTTGTTGTCCCATCGCCACCAAGTTCAGCACCTGGTGTTGTTTCTTCAGATTAATGTTAATGACTATTTATGTTGATTGTATAAAATCGTGCAGCAACCAACGATGGGTAAGTTCTCAAATAAAAAACACTTTCTGTGTTTTGAGTTTTTCAAAAATGAATACCTGTGTTTTGAGTTTTTTTCATGAAAAAAAATTGAGTTTCCGTGTTTTATTTCAGTGTTTTTTGAAAAAACTCAAGTTTTCCTGTAAAAACTCAAGTTTTTTGGTAAAAACTCAAGTTTTTTAGTAAAAACTCAAGTTTTTTTGTTAAAAACTCAAGTTTTCTAACAAAAAGTTGCATTTTACACAGTGAAAACAGGGGTTTTCTTATCATATATGCTGATATAGATCTTCCACATATTGAGGATCTGCATATTTGTTCATGTGTCAAAAAGTCCACAAAAATGTCCACTACGCAGCAAAAAAATAAGCGTATCCACTCCACAGCATAAGCATCAACAAAATGTCAAAAAACGACAATTCACACTGTACATTAAAATACTTCAATGGATGTGCACTGTATGTTGTACTGTGTGATTAAACTGCAACTGTATTTACTTGAACATGCACATCGTTGAAGCCTTCAACGTATCTGAACCAGGGTTGGTTTTATAAAAATCATTTGTATACAAATTGTATACAAATTGTATAAAAATGTATTTTATTTTATTCTTGTTTCAATTTATTTTATTTTATTTTATTCCAAAATAATAATAAAATAATAAAATGGACCATTTTACAAAAATTTTACAAAAATTGTACAGAAATTTTACAAAAAATCAGAATATTGCATGCAAGGTCAGAAAAATGTGATAATTAGACCTAAACATGAAAAACGTGCAACAAATTTTTCCATTACTTTGCAAAAGTTGCATGCAGTAGGTATTGTTAGCTAGTTGCAAGTGTTAAGTTACAATTATCGATAAGAATGGTTTGCATTTTCAGTAGAAGGATTACTGGAGTGTGCTGGGCGTATTTGTAAAACATCATGCAAAGTGTCACTTGTCATGACAAATGTAGTAAAGAGTCAATTGGCATCTTAAATGTCAAGCAAAGTATAATTGTCATGACAAATGTTGTGCAGAGTGTAAATTGTGTATCTCAATCTTATGTTTTGGTATCCAAACATTATATTTTGGAATCCAAATCTTATGTTTTTTGTATCCAAATGTTCACATAAGATTTGGTTACAAAAACACCAAGATTTGGATACAAAAGATAAGATTTGGATACAATTTGCTTTACAGTTTCCACTTTAATTTATATTTGTCATGACAATTGACACTTTACTTGACATTTTCATGAAAATTGACACTTTCCATTCCATTTCATATGACATTTTGACACTTTACATGGCTTGGGACTGCCCCAGCTCCGCGAATGAACAGGTTGAACTATAAACAACAGAAAAAAATTTTACAAAAAATATGAGTTTTTATACAATTTTTACAAAAATATGAATTTGTATACAATTTTACATTAATTTTACAAAAATTCGAATTTTTTTACAATTTTTATTTTTATTTTGAAATTTTCCATTTTATTTTATTTTATTTTATTCTTCAATTTTCCATTTTATTTTTATTTTATTTTTATTCTTTTCTGAGATTTTGCCAACCCTGATCTGAACTACTTACCTGTCCCAAAACACCTCATAGTAAATTTCAACAAAAAATCACATTCAAGAGAAATGGGTTCATATGGAGATGCCTAGCGCCCAATATCCTAGGCACTGGCTTAAGGGACCCTCCACACTGTCAGTGGACACTGGCATGCTAAGTACGCCGCCTTGTCTCCAAAACCACACCAAAACTTGACAGCAGCAAAATCTTTTTTCTTCATCCAATCATCACATTCTTTTGCAAAAACCATGTCAGCTCATCAGAAACATGTTTATTGAGAGCCTGATTAACTGACTCATGTAAATACATATAAAAATACTATACACACATACATTATGTATGTTCATACTCACATTGTTCAGTTCAAATCATGTGCCTGGAAAAAACTCAAAAAACATTTCCGTATTTTCTGTGTTTCCGTGTTTCCGTGTTCTCTGAAAAAAAACTCATTTGAGTTTCCGTGTTTTTCAAAATTGCTGAGTTTCCGTGTTTCCGTGTGAAACAAAAACACGGAAACTCATTGAGTTTCCGTATTTAATATGTGTGTTCTTGCCATCGTTGGCAGCAACTACTTCTGTTCATCTGTCATGAATCCGTGTATTCAGCTGTTTTTCGACTACACGATTCACGAGTGTTTTTTTACCGCACTTTCCCTCTATTCCCACTTCACCGGCCGCTCGCCGCTGCAGTGCACTGCACTGGGCCCGGAGGTCCAGGTTATAAATGCGTGTTGTAAATTTTAAGGAAACGTGTCCGAAGACGGTAGGTTTTTCAGAACGTGCGATGAACCACTCGGTGGCTCACGCTGTTCCGTTTCCCGCAGCATGCACAGTACTTACACTCAGCATAAGCAGCACGGCAATTAGAGCAGTTGTTAATTAGCTAACTAAGGGAAAACAGTTAGTAATTAGTGCTAATACAAAAGGGGGGTCCAAGTTGGGTTGGGAAGAGAGTTTATTTTTAGGGCGATGGAAGAACAGTAGCGGCAGAGTAGAAGCAAAATCAATTTTCGCCGAATCGAAAAGTTGGGGGGAAAACAACAATTTCGGCTACTTATAAGGCAATTAAAACTACCATAATCGACGTGAATAAAAAGCTAAAAAAGACATAAAATTGCGAAGTTACAAAATCACTTTCAAATCACATAAGCTCTGATGTAAGCACTTAGTAAAATCGTAAGTAACACATAGCTGCTTATGAAAAGAGTACTAATTAATATCAGCTAACAATGGTAATTAAAAGCTTCATGCGACATGGGGCTTAATCTATAATTTACAAATTTACTTGGTGCGACAATTACTCACTCCCATAATTACCTACAAATCCCTACTTAATCTAATGCGATTTAAACAGATAACAATGCATATTTACCAAAATAGAACGAACAAAAGTATGTACAAGGCAATTACGGCATCATAGTCTAATACAGCAATTTAAGCTAACAAGTAATTAGACAGCTAATACAAGCTTACAACTAAGGTTAATTAATTAAGATACAAAACGATTAATTAAGCTCGTGGGAATCAAAGGCATTGGCGTGAAACAATATGTACAACAATTTCTACATGTCACATGGAAACTTTGTTTGGGGGTTTTGTATTCATAAGTTACGGTAGCTAGAAAGTGCTCGCGGGCGCGAAATGCTTATCACCTCCAACCCCGCGACCCACTATTGTGACTATCCGGTCAGCTAGCGCCCGTGAGAAAGGTTTCAGCCCGATGGCCACACCCTTCCGAGCGCGGGGAGATATTTATGCTAGGGCGGCGGAAAAGTATATTTTTTTTTTGGACTGCGACTTGTCACTTGGGGCGTTATCAGAAGCTGTTCCTACCACCCACCGATACTAGATGACGCACGACAATCTAGTCAACATGGGGAGGAACGCGGAACAGTGTTTTTGTATTTTTTTGAGTGAAATTCATTGTTCCTGGCTTCCGGTTGCCACCTACCTATCAGTCGTCAGTCTCCGCCTCTGCCCAAAGATAAGTAAAGGGTGGAATGTGCTTTAGACCGCCCAGAGAGTCACAACAGTATGCCGGCGAGCCCAAAGGCGGCCACACGCCGCGCCGCGGCATTTCAAAGTGAAAAATGTGAAATTCCCCTCTCACCTTATGCCATGTGGAATGCAGTTACACCTAAGCTAGACATAACTTAGCCAACTTGACTTAAATAGATTTGGCGCACAAAATAGTAATTAAAATTGGGGGTTAAGGGAACAAAATTGTGCAGAGCACTACAACCACTAGAAAACATGGCGAACTCGGTCAGCCCATGTAGCGGCGTCGATCTTGCGATGCAGTGCTCTGACGGGGTACTGCGCAGCCCACTGCAGGGCTGTGCATGCCGTGCAGTCCCCGTTGCCGTCGAAAAGCCGTCGAAATGTCTGAGAAAGTTTGCCCAAAATTAGTTTACAAAATACATAGTAGTTTACGTTCCGTGAATTATTATTGCATTTGTTTGTCTAAAAAATTGTGGGGTGGTGTTTTTCCCATCGTAAAAATGCTCTTACAACCCACCAGCCATTGCGGTTTACCTCCTGGCTAAACTATTGAAGTGTGACTGGTGATTATTTTTACGATCGCATGGACAAAATTTTTCGTTAAATATAAAAGTTGTTCATCTTTTCGAAATTTTCAAAAGTGGTTATTTGCATGCAAAAATGGCTTGCGTGCATTTCACAGTCGAAAATCAAATTCCAGAATGCGGCTGGCAATTACAACAATGCAATAATAAGCTGAGAACAGTATGGGAGTTAATCAACTGCCCTGCCTTTTGCAGTCAGGATTTTATCATGGAGTTGCCGATTCGATTTTTGAGGTATTTCCATTTTCAAAATTATTTTACTCTTTTCAAATTTACAAAAACTTGTTTTTGTCCAGAAAAGTGCCAATTTTGGATGGTCAACTGGGGGCGGCAGTTACGTTTGTCAACTTGGGGGGACAAAATTCGGCCATTCGGTGCCGCAGCGAACGTCTTGGAAACTATTTGGTGTGTGATTTCGAGATACTTAGTTAATTGTTTTGTTTGTTTCACTGTTGTTTATAGTTTCCATTACGTTATCGGTTCCCAACAGAAATTTTCAAAACAAAAATGTCCTGGGTTTACTCAAACTCCCTCGTTTGTGCCCTCCATCGGCACATCTTCTTCGGTAGCGACCTCGGGCTGCATGTCGTCCTCTTTTGCCGGCGCTGGCGCTGGCGCAGCGACCGCCACGGGTTCGTCGGGCTCGATGTCGCCGCCGGGGGCTAGCAGCGCCTCCTCGTCCGCCGCGGGGAATGTGGCGCTGTCCCCTTCGCCATCGGAGGTGCTGGCGATGTCCTCGATCTCGTCCGCGGGGTCGTACGGCAACGGTTCGTCCGCCGGCTGGGGCGCGTCTTGCACGTCTACGGGCTCATCCATATTGACGTCCGGCTGGGCGAGCTCAGTCTGGGCGGCTTTGTCGTCGTCGTACTGGTGCTCGGGGCAGTCGGCCTGTGGCCTCCAGTCGGGCGACCAGGTCCATATCCTGGATCCCCAGATTTTCTCTGCGTGATACTGGTAAAGACCAGCCAAAGCGAATTCATAAGAGAAGAAAATGTGGAAAAAGTCAGACCACAGCAAGGTCTCCACGTTGGCCACTACGACCCTGGCGCAACGCGAGCGGGAGGTGGCCACGTTTCCACGCTCCAGCTGAGCCACAAAGCCGACTCGGGTGGTCTGCTGAGAGTACTGGGTGGTCAACCTGTCGCGCGCGGGCGGCTCGCTGCTGCGCACGCACGACACGATGGTCACCTCAGCTTCTCTCGCTTGCGCTTTGTCGGCGGTAAGCACTCGAGTCGCCCAGAACTCTCGCCCGTAGTGCTTCAACGACGGGTCGGTTGCCAATTTGTCGATCAGCGCGCGCTGCTGTGCCGCATAGAAAGTGACCACCAAAATGGCATCCGCCCGACTCAAGTCACTCCAGGGCACGCCGCCTTGGGCTGCCAATTCCACAAAATGTTTAACCAACTGCACTACGATGAGCTGCTCGGGTACGTTGACGGTCGACGTGCCCTCTTTGGTCTCCAGTCCGGTGTGGTTGATGACCGTGGACAGCGGGATCGGGACGTGGTTGCCCGGCATGCGCGGCAAGTTGTCATCCCTGCACGGCGATCTCTGATGGTAGGGGCGGAGCCAGCCTTCGTACGCCGCGTGCGAGTTGGCGTTGATCAGCTGGGGGTGCCCGCGGAAGACCGTTTCCAGCCGCAGCAGGGGGCACATCTTGGACGCTGTGAGTCCATCGATCAGGGATGGAGAGGGATTAAGGAAGGGTTCAACCCATCGCTGGGTCTGAACTTTGCGGGTGAGTTGCTTGCTGTCGCCGAACAGCAAGACTAAGCCATTGTGGGGGAGCAACACGGGGTTCAACGCTGTGACCATGGAGATGTTCGTGACGAGCGACGCCTCGTCCACTATCATGGCACAGTACTTGATGTGCTTGATGCGCACATCATGTGTCGAATCGACAGTCACGTGGATCTGACCCGGCTGCAACAAATCCAGAACATACTTGTGCAGCTTGACGGTGCCCTTGGCGTACCTCCTGGCGGCCCGGCGCAGCACGCGGCCCCAGTCCGTGTCCTCGAGGTCCGGGTCGTTCACATCGACGCCCGTGCGACCCACTACGACCTCGTCGTCGTCGTCGTCCCATTCTTCATTGTCGTCTTCGCCAGTGACGACCAGGTGCGGCACCTGCTCCATTAGCGCCTTCATCACCTGCTGGGGGGTTTGATTGGGACCTGCGACGATGGAGTGCACGGTCTCATACTCAGTTTTTACCGCCCAGTACTGGTCTACTAGCTCTACCCACTGGGCGTCGGCCTGTGCGACCGAGAACGGGGTATCCTGCGCTATTTTGTGCAACGCGGGCAGGTCGTCTACAGCGAGGTCGCTGTACACCTCCTGGGTTTCCAACAGGGGGCTCAGCACCCTTACAGCGAACGCCGCTCTCAATTTCAAATATTCAACGTACCCTGGCACTTGCAACATGTCCTTGACTTGCGCGGCGGGCAGTTCGGACCACTGCTTGCGGCCCAGCAGCAGGCGGCGCACGGCCTCGTGCACGCCGTCGCAGCCGGTGCGCCGCATGTTTTGCACAGCGCGCCTAGCGCTCTCGTCTGTCGCCGAGTTGACGGTGCACGTGACGATGGTGGAGTGGTATTTGGCGTTGGAAGTGATGTCGGAGGAAAGGGTGGAATTACTGTCTGGGAATGGGCGACCATTAAACTGGTTGAAGTACAACGAGCACATGTACGCCACCTGGTTCTGCACAGTGGTCTTACCAGTGCCGAACGGAGAGTCACACATGAGCAACAGCGGCCACGCCAGCTTCAAAGCGGCAAAAACGGGCGCCAGGGTTTTCGCCTGGCCACCCAGCGGCTTGAACTCGCCGGGCTTACTCACCAGCAGCGCTTCGGACGTGCCCTGACGGATTTAGTCTTCTAGGGGCACGGCCGTGGCGCGGATGTGCGACCACTGGGTGAACGTGTCGGACAACCGGTCATCATACACAATGGCAATGGCGATCTGGTCACCCAGTTTCAAGACATTGCCCGAGCGTATGTTGGACGGCCTCCAACCTTCGTTCAGGCGCTCGATAGCGCCTTGCAAGGAACGCATGATTCGCGCGTAATTGGGCGACTCATTGGTGGTGCGCACCATGTAGTCGCTATTCTCGAGCTCGGCCGGGAGCGCCGCCTGGCTCAACTTCAAGTCCAAATTGCCCATAATTACAGCCCGCTCCGGACTTACCTCTAAAGTGGCCACTCGCAGTTGCAACTTTGGCTGCGTCGGGTCGGGCCTGTCGTCGTCGGGCATCGCCTTGGTCAACGTCAGCACCGACATCGGCCCGGCGCCGACCAGCAGTTGGGGTAGAGCGTTGATTTGCGCATTCGCGCGTCTCTGCTGCTCGTCCATCTGCTCTTGCTCGTCGTTGACGGCATCGGCCAGATCCGGCCTGTTGATCGTGATGCACGCCTTGGTACCTGCGTCGGTCGCTTCACACTCAATTAGCGCGCGCACCGCTGTGGCGCGTTCCGCTCGGAAACGCAACAAGGACTCGTGGTACATGTATGCCGCGGCCAGCATCACGTACTTGGTGCGCAGGTGCGGCGGGTGCACCCGGTTCAATGACACCTCGTGGGGGTCGTGGAAGTAAAAATCTTCCAGCGCCGATTTTTCGAGCAAGAAAACGCCATACGCATGTGCGTAATAGACGTTGTCAAATACGTCGTTGTTCAGGTCGTGAAACTCGACGTGCGCAATCCCCAACATACCTGCGCTCGGGATCGGGTTGCCGGGCATGGTGTATTCGCGGTGCGCGAACGCCAGGCGCTCCGGGCCGCAATTGTTGCGCTCGCCCGCGCCCAGCTCCGGCAGCTCCTTGTAGCGGCGGGGCGTGAACGCAACTCGCAGCCGCAGCGAGCGCCAGTTCGTTGAGTAGCGCTGGTAGCCGACCTCGTCGCGCTGCGCTTCATACTCATGGTCGGCCGGGGCGCGTCCCTGAACGGTTACGACTACGGGCACTGCCACCAATAGGGGGCTAGCGCTTTTGTTCATGTCCAATTTAACGTCAAAGAACTCCCAGTAGTCGGGTTTAGCAGTGCAACACTGCACATACCTTGCGGTAAACTTCATACCGTGTCTGATGAGCAGCAAGTGCAGCTCCGGGCCGTACTTCTCGTTGATGTTGGCGTACTGCGCCACCACAACCGACGTGCGGCGGTCGCGGGCGCTACATGCGATGTTGGTCGAGTAGGTGAAGAACGGGTACACGTTGTCGGCGTCGTTCCACTCGTCGTTCTCGGCCAGCTCGGCCAGCGCGTCGTCGTGAAGTCGCACGTGGGCTTGGTAGTATTCCCGGTCTGCAGTGTCGTGTCTCCAGTAGACACGGTCCACCCAGCCGGCGAACATCCGCTTCGCGTAGACGGGCGGCGGGGGCCGCTGGTTCTCACCCCACTGGTGTTCTACTTTGGGGGGCGGTATGGTGGTGCCCGGCTCGCCACGCTGGGTGGTGGCTTTCATGAAGCCCGAGCCCGCGGCGCTAGCCCGCCGGCCGTTGTGCTGCCGTTTGGCGCCCATGCTCCTTCCGGCCATGTTACGTTTTTTAAGTTTTAAGGAAGAGTGCAATTAATCACAATCAATCACCGGCACTGCAGTGGACTCTCGGAGCCCACTAGTGTACCAGCGAATTTACAACCGCACTCACACACACACGAACACACAGTCACACGCAATTGAGATCACAAGTTTATCAAACTTACGTGATGGGGGGATTATTCGAATTACGGGAACACGATTAATTAATTTATTCAGTGGCTACGTCGATAGCCACTTAAGGGCTTTACCGCAATGAGAGTCTAAGTAGGGCCGAGATTCTGCGTACATGTGGGGATAATGTTTTCAAGCGTTGGTTTACAGCGGTCCGCATGCACTACATAAATCTTATCATTAGTATCATTATAAATAGTTACAAGCGGATGAGCGTAGCGAATGCATTCGTAGGGGCCTAAAAAGAAAGCAGCGAATTTTTTACAAGGGCCGGTCTGATCGGTCAAGCGTGGAGTGAAAATACGGACCGCTTGGCCCGGCTTCAAATTCAAATGGCGGGCGCGGCGATTGGCGTAGTATTGCTCTTTCAATTGAGCATTCCTAAGCGCGGTATGCGCCGCATTGCGCACCGCCGAGAGACGCTGCGCGAGCTCGGTAGGTTCGCCGTGCTTATCTGTTGACTTTGGTAGCATTGCGCCAGGCGCGGGGGGCGTCAACATTCTTTCCCATAGCGACGCGGCTGGGCGCCCGAACAAAAGTGCGTATGGCGTGGTGCCCATTGCCGGGTGTTTTGACGTATTGTACGCGTGCACCGCGGTGCCTAAGTGGTAATCCCAATCGGAATGAGTTTGGTTCACGTAATGGGACACAATTTCCATCAGAACACCGTTTCGGTGCTCCACCATTCCGTTGCCTTTTGGCATATACGCAAATGAACGATGCTGAAGGGTATTGAAATACAATAACAATCTTTTGAATGCCCTTTCGACAAAGCTTGGCGCGTTATCGCTCAAAATGGCGCCGGGTACGCTAAATATGGGAAGAATGTGCAGCAAGAATGCAAACGCTACAGTATCCTGCCGGATATCGGGTACCGGCACGGCGATACCAAATTGCGTGCACTGGTCAACGAAAACCAACACGTGTTAATGCCCACGTCGCGTGCGTGGCAGCGGGCCAACGGCGTCGACTGCGATGACATCGCCGGGAGATCGCGCGATTTTCCGGCACGCCATCAAAGTCTGCATCGACTGCCTGAGTCCTTTTCGCGCACAACACAAAGGACACGTGGCGACCCAATGCGCGCTTTCGGGGCGCATATTTGGGAACCACGCAAATTCCTGTAATCTTTCAAAAGTTTTCATTATTCCCAGATGTCCCGCTGTAGGGTGATTGTGCACTAGTTCGAATACTAGCGGGCACAATGAGGCTGGAATACACACAGGATCATACAACTTGATCCCCGGTACTATTGAAGCCTCAGCCCTTTTTCGCATGATTCCATACTGATCAATAAAAAACGGTGGCACACATTGTCCAGGTGCATCCTTACAAACTTCCATCAAATTTACTATATACGCTTCTTGCATTTGCAAGCGCTTTAATTCAATTATGGGAACAAACGGGGGCAAAACGTGATCCGTGTGAAAACCGTTGACGCGCACTTCGGTAGCCGCAGGGCCACCAGCCATTGTTTGTGGACCTACGATAGTGAGTCCGGTAATTGGCTCCACCCCATTGTTCGCCGGCTGTCGCGTGTCCATTGTCCCCGGGTCGCGGTCACGCGCCGCAGACTCCGCCCTCGCCCGCGCGCGCGTCCTCATTGGCTCCTTGGTAGGCGCGCGTCTGGAAACAGTAGCTACCGTATCCCACGGGTCGATTGCGGTCTGCGTCGCGACAGTTTTATTGAGTGACATTTTAATGAGTGCAAATTGCTCAAATGCCTCGTCAAGTTCTAATTTCTCGTCGAAAGTTATCGGCGCATCGCGCCTTCAGGATAGAGCGTCTGCGAGCTCATTGCACTTCCCTTTCAAGTGCTTGAATGTAATTTGATACGGGGCAATGGCCAACGCAAACTTATGCAATGCGGTGTGTGGTGTAGCTTCCAAATTGGGGTTCTTCACCCAAGGGATACTTTTGGCATCGGTCCACACTTCAAAGGGGCGTCCCGCCAGGTAACAATGCCAGTTTCGAATGCTCTCAAAAATTGCGTAAGCCTCTAGAGTGATGGCGGGCCATCTGCTCTGAACTTCAGTCAACTTCCGGCTGTAGAAAGCGCACGCATGCAGTCCAGATTTTTCGTCGGCGCGCTGCACCAGCACTCCAGCGACCGCAATTTGTGATGCGTCTGTAATTACGATGAATGTTTTATTTGGGTTCGGGTATTGCAAACAGGGGCTGTGCAATAAAATTTCTTTTAATTGGAAGAAGGCTCTCAGGGCCTCAGGGTTATCATTAAGATCTACCGGCGCATTTCCATCATAGTTCTCACACGGGCCGGTGCGTGTCAAATTCGATAGCGGCACTGCTATTTCGGCGCACCTGTGGATCATGCGTCTGAAGAATCCCACTGCTCCCAAAAACCCTTTGACCTCCTTGACAGTTTTCGGGAGTGGCCATTCTGAGATAATATTGCGTTTGTCCATGGGAATGCAAATGCCCTCGCGGCCGATCATGAAGCCCAGAAATTTTACCGCAGTGATGCGTGCGAAAAAACACTTACGGGGACTAATTTTGAAGTTGTTTTTGATCAGTCGATCCAAAATTTGGCCAATGTCACTTAAATGGGTTTTCCAGTCCTGACTGTAAATTAACAAGTCGTCAATGTACAATAGCACATTGCGATGAATCAATCCCGCCATTGCAAGCTCAAAACACCTTTGTGCCAAACTTGGTGAGCATTTTAATCCCATAGGTAATCTCTTTAATTGAAATTGGCCAAAGATATTACGGAATGAAGTGATGTGTCTGTCGTCGGGATGCAGTGCAATGTTATAGAAGGCCTGATTAATATCGGCGCTGCTAAAAAAACTTGCAGTTGCTGAGTGCATCCACGGTGTCATCCAGCCTCGGCAATGGAAATTGTGGCGCATGCAAAACCAAATTTAATCGCCTGTAATCAATGACCATGCGTTTAGAACCATCAGGTTTAGAAACGACTAATGTGGGAGCGCAATATGGGCTTGTACTTGTTTCAATGATGTCGTGTTCAATTAAACAGCGCAGGTGCTTTTCTAAGTACTGTTGGTCATCCAGGCTCAACCGATACATGCGGCACACAATCGGTTTTTGATCGGTTAATTGCAGTCGATAATCAACCAATTCGCTGTACCCTATGTCGTACTTGTGTCTCGCAAAAGCGCCTTTGTTCTTCAAAAGTACGGCTGCAAGTTCCTTGCGCCCACTCTCCGACAATGTTTTGGGCACAGAAAACTCCATTTCATGTCCATCTGGACATTTCACATGCAATGGCTCACCTAATTGGTCTTCAATTACCTTTTCTGGAACGCTCGAAGATACCGGCTCTGTCGCTTCGTTGGCGCGGCACTGCCGTATCCATTCCTCAGGAGGGTCGCCGGCCTTGACTTTCAGAACACAATCGACGGGCTTAACCAAACCGATTTTTTGTTCCATCTGCAAGGTAACCGGTTGATCACGCACATTTGCAACCCTCATTAGAAACACCTCGTCACTCGTTTCATATGCTGCAGATGCGGCGACTACCCCATCCTTCAAATTTACGGATTCCAGCCCAGTGACAGTAAATGTACGGAAGCTAACTGGGGCTGATAGGCGCACCGGCACCATTGCTTCATGCCTCACCTTGATTTCAGTAGCCGCTGTGACTAATGCAAACACCGCACGAATCTGCACGTCCGGCTTGTGGTTATCGAATGGAATGCTGACGCCTACTGAGGGGATTTTTAAGAGGCGCGCGGGCATATCAATTATCATGTGCCGCAGCACATCCGCGCCCAAAATTAAATTGTCAACCAGGCCATCGATGGCTTGAAAAACGACACGAAATGTGTGTCCCTCAATTTCAATGGGCATTTCCAACTGACCAATGATCATTAGCTTGGAATCTGCAGCGCATCGCATGTGGGAAATGGGAGAAGTTTCTTCAACGGCGTCGTGTCCATGTCGATGCTCCTGGAACACATCTCTGCTGCATAGCGAGCGCATGGCGCCAGTGTCCAGCAGACATCTGTGGTACATGATGCCGTCCATGCACACAGGCACTGCAGGACTGTAGTAGACATGCACGGGCCCGTTCCGCCTCGCGACGACAGATTTTATATTTTCCTGTTCATCTTTTGATAGCGTAATCATTCTGATTCTCTCTACCTGTGGGCTCATGGAAATTTCAGCCATTTCGAGTTGGTGGTTATATTCAATTGATGGAAACATCTGTACTGTTACCGTGTCATCTGGTGCGTACTCGGACGCACCTGTTGTCGGATTCAACACGGTCAATCGGCCGTCATAGCTTTTCATAAAGCTACGCTTACCTGCGTCTCTGTGTCTGGTAATTAGCGGCCTTGACTCCCGTCGCAGTCGTCGGCGCGCACGTTCAATTAGCGTCGTAGCTGCCGGGGGCCGGGGGCTAACAGAGCTGCTAATAAATACTGGCAAGTTACTATGGCGCACACCAGGTAAATCCATATCTGCAGCCATGACCTCAAGGCGTCAAAATCCCAAAATCCCACGCTCACCATTGACCTGGCCATTAATCGATGTGATTGTAAACTGCCATCAACTGCATGTGTCGGCATTCCATGCACGCGTCGCACAATCGCGTATGAGTGCCACACGTCGTTCAGCGTGGTGGTCGGCAGCAGCTCAGACAAATTGTACATTGTCGTTGCGGCAAAGATCTGATGGTGCACATCCGTCGGTCGCTCGAGCTGCCATCTATGTGGGAAACTGTGAGTGTTATAAACGGGGATATGTTCCAGGGCGCCTTTCTCAGGTAAATACTTATACCACTGCCCATGCAATTTCAACACACGGTTGTGGCGATTTGTGCACGTTCCCATAACCGGCTGGAACAGAAGGGCATTTGTAATTGTATCCAAATGTAAGGTCACGTTCTGTCCATGTAATTTCATTCGAATTGGGACCGTAGCGTGGCACGCGCCTTTACCTGTTTCGGTGCCCAACTGATAAGTCTTTACCGCAAAACACTTATGCACTAAGAATCCGTCTGGCGCCACCTTGGCCAAAATCTCATTGTCGCGCATGTACCAGCGCGCTGTGGTTGTCGGGTGCTCGGTCATGGCTAGACGGAGAAGTTCCTGGAAATGTTGCACATGCCTACAAGTAGACACGGCCTGCGCGCGCATAGTTTGCTCAGAAGTCTCGTACACCGCTTGCATCGCTGCAGCCAAGTGACCGGTGTCCACTACGCCGAATCCGGGGCGTGCTGCGCGACGTTTCTCCCGCACATACCTAATTGGGGGGATTTCGAACGGTGCCACAACAATATCCTGGTCTGATTTCCATAATTTTTTACCACATGAAATGATTTCTTCTTTTGCTCGAAATGACAATGCCAAAGTGTGATCACGCGCGAGCCAAATTCTTGCCATTTCTCATAGGGGCATTCAGCCTTTGGATTTGGTTTCCAGACTAATTGGCTACCATCGGGCAGGGTACATGTGCCCTCCTCGTAATTACACTTTGACACTTCTCCTAGCGTACTTTGCATGACCTTGGCGCCGTAGCGCATGTGTACATCTCCCTGGAACAATCCACACTGCGGGGTTTTGGTAATTAACCAACTGCAACAGTACAGCCCATGCCCCGAATACTCACGTTCGTCGGGTATTGAGTGTCCCATGCGTTGCTCAGCTCATCCACCGGCTGGAGCGCGCCGTCGTTGCACTTGTGGTACTTCATCATGCTCTCACACTCCGAAGGATCTACCGCACGCGGCTGCGAGTCAAAATGCTCCAAAGTGACGTCACCCCAGAAGTTCTGGTATGTATGGGCCGACCGCGTGGCCGCTACACATCGATACGCAGTGGCACGATACTCTACCATATTGCGTTTGTAAATGGTGAGTTTCAGGGGAACCGGCTTAGTCAAAGACACAGCAGAATCGACTAACGCGGTGCAGTTAGGCAAGTCGGGGTAGGTGTACAAGTCGTAGTGGTTGGTCAGGTCGCTGCACAGCAATGGCGTGTCCGGCATCGTCGAGGCCGCCGCCAAAGGCATCAAGCTCAAGCACGCCATCACCGTGGCGATGGTGAACACTGTAAACAGGGCGCCAAAAACTTGGTTATTATACGGTGGTTCAGAATAAGCTCGCTGGCGCGGCACTGCAGACGTTTTGTCTCTGAATTCGGCCATTTTATCAACGCATGTGCTCGAAAACGTACGCGGGGACAAAATCACAGGGGGCTCATTTAGGAATGGGTCTAATGGGGCGTCACGCAAAACCCTCCACTCGATTCTGGTGAGCGTGTCATTGTGGTCGTCATGCGGGCGACAGTCTGGGAGCACCACACAATCTTCATCCTTCAAATCATGCATTGCAGTGCGCCGCAGATAATCTAACCAACTGGTACGAAATAGGATTGACGTGGCTTCGCGTTGATACGCCCAGTGGCTAATCCACTGTTCCCGATCTACCATGAGCGCGTGCATTTTATACTGAAGGCTAGCTACAGGTTGCTCCTCCATTTCCTCCTCCTCTTCTTCAGGGGCTTCCGGTTCCAGCCCTTGCAATGTCAATAATTGATCATGATGGAAGAGAATTCTAGCGTAAGACGGCGATGACTCGGTCACGGCCTTGTAAGTGCATTCACCCACCTGTGTCACTGTCGTCGGGTTCAACAGCGGCACACTGCTGCTCTGGCCTTGCTGCGATTCTAACGGCCGTTGCGCCGGTTGTGGCTGCGGGTGCCATCCGATGGCCGCGGGCTGCTGGCTCTGGACGTACACAGGCTGCATCATCTGCGAAGAAGGCACGGTCATAGGTTGACTTAATTGCATCGGTACCCATCCACCTGGATACCCAAAATTTTGTGGATATTGTCCTCCCTGTCCACGGCCTCGCCCTCGGCCGCCACCTCTACCGCGCGCACGAAAGTCACCTCCGCGGCCACGCTGATTGCTATCGTTGCTAGCAGATGGCTCGGGAGGGGGCTTATTTGGACATTGATAGCGAAAGTGATCAGGAGATCCACATTCCCAACATCCATTTTCAAACCTCTTGGGGGGTAACTCACGCCTCGGGCGCGGCGCGCCCATCATCTTAGCTTCCTGGGCGTCGAGTTTTTTCTGTCGTTCGTCGAGCGCCCGTTCCTTGGCCTTGAGCTTCACATTCTCTGCACTCTCGGCCTCCATCGACTGGACCGAGGGGTGCAGGTTCATGGCCATGATGCGCTCCATGACCTGGTTCGACGTCTCGGCGACGATCTCGCTGGCCGACTTCGCATGTTCCTTCTGAACGGTTTCAAGATTTTTGTAACTTTCTTGCATGCGCGCGTTATCAACTAATTCCTTCCAACTTATATTGGCATGCACCGCCAGATTACGCCTAATGTCCTTGTCCAACCCCTGGTGAAACTTAGTGATGCACATGCCTTCCCTTTGGGCGGAATGTAGCATTGGGTATGCGCGCTTTACCGCACGTTCCAGTCTAGTTGCCCAGTCCAACACAGATTCAGTGGGACTTTGAGTTGACTCAATGAACTCGCGCTGTGCATGATGCTGAGCGTTCAGATTTGCAAACAATTCTTCCAAACGATCCATCATGGCTTTGTAATCAAGCGCGCGCAGTTCCCGCCTTCTAGCTACAAAAATAGAATTAGCATTCTTTTGTAAAAAGATAGGCAGCAACTTTTGCCTAGAGCGCATTGAAACACCTAGCGCATCACACAAAATATCCCACTTGCGTCTCCAGTCCTTGAAACTCTTGTCAGCCCTTCCTGTGAATGCATCGCACTGCGTAGCCAGGGCGGTCAGCGTAGCAGCCGTGCCGTGCGGCACCTGGTGCTGCGCCAGATAGTCTGGGTCCGTAGGATTAGGTGCAGGTGATATCGATCCTGACGATCCTGGGGAGGAGGGACCCGGCTTTCCCGGCCAAATTGATTACACTGGTAGCTGGTTGAGCCGTAGCGTTTGCAGGCGCAGGCGCCGCTCCACTGCCGCCCGCTGATCCGCTTACACTCGCCGGCGGGGGCACAGTCTGCGCGGTTGTGTTCCCAGGGGTCGTTCCCGCGCCTAAGGTAGCATTAGCTGCAGATGCAATGGGTGGAATTAATCCCCTATTAGAACAAAACGCCAAAAATTGAGTGGTGGACTGCTCCAGCGCGCTAGGGTTGCCTACGCTGGTGTACATACTCAAGCCTAGCCTAATGGCCTGTAGCTTATTTTTATCTGCTGTGGAAGCATTAACTGAAATCGCCGCTGGTCCCGCGCGAGTAAGTTCCCCAGACCACTGGTGTAATAGTTGTATCATGCCAGGAAAGGTCCAACCTTCTCTAGTGTACCCAGTGGTTTCCCTGCCCGGGTCCGCCACAGTAGCCGCCGTCAAGATCTGGCCCAGCGTCACTTGGTTGGCCGCCGCCGCCGGGGTGGTCGTTATCATGGTGAGCGTGCCCGGCGCGGTCGTCACACTCGAACCTGGGGGTGGGGTGCTAGTCATTCTACTTTGATTTATGGGAGACGGTCCTACGATTCTGCGCCGTGCTCTATTCGAAGAGACACAGCTTTCAATCGAGCCTTGCGCGGACGCAAGCTCATGTGGTGTGGAAGAACTTCGCGGGGCACTTAATTGAAGCTCCCCCAATGAATTTTCCGCCTCTTCGAGCTCTTCGGCTAACGAGGGAAATTCAATATTTATATCTGGGATCGCTACTGGGGTATCAATTAGATTTACGGAAGTCTCACCACTTCTACGCTGGTATGCAGACGAACTCACGGGCTCGTCTTCACCAGCGTACCCTGCTGAATCAGCCTGTGATCCAGACCCTGTCGACACCGGGGAGCTACGGCCGCTTTTTCCCCACGGTCGTCGAAATAAACCCCACTTACTTGATTTCCGCTGCTCTCGCCCGGGCTCAGCGCTTACTGGCCTGTCGGGTCGCAGGAGCGGACTATCTGGTGGGTGTTCTGTTTCTGTGCCTCCACTGGACGCTCGTCGAGCCGCTCCAGTTGGTAGCGCACCTGGCGCGCAAGCCGGCGTATCCCAACGGCTGCCGCCTGTTCCTGCACATGCAATTCCAAATTGCAGCACTGGCCAGACAACGGGAGTGCTATCCTCTGTGCGTCTGGTCCAAGTCGCTGCTTCCTGTGCGCGCTCGGCTTCCGCTTCCGCTTCCTGCGCACCTGCTTCAACTCTTACCTGTTCAACCTCAGCGTCCTGCGCGTCCGCAGTCTGCTGTGCCCTGCGCAAAGCCGCCTCTTGGCGCGTGCGCTTCTGTAGCTGTTCTGCAGCTCTCCACACTTCCTCAACTGACCCTGGGATCGACGCTGGCACTCCTGACCGCAGCGTTTCCACCCGGCGCGACAGATCGTTTGTTGCTTATCACTTAACGGCTTGGCGTTGATCAGGCGCCGCACCGTTCACTGAAGTGAATTAAGCAAACCACTCGCGTCTGCTACCAAGTTGTCATGAATCCGTGTATTCAGCTGTTTTTTGACTACATGATTCACGAGTGTTTTTTTTACCGCACTTTCCCTCTATTCCCACTTCACCGGCCGCTCGCCGCTGCAGTGCACTGCACTGGGCCCGGAGGTCCAGGTTATAAATGCGTGTTGTAAATTTTAAGGGGGCTAATACAAAAGGGGGTTCCAAGTTGGGTTGGGAAGAGAGTTTATTTTTAGGGCGATGGAAGAACAGTAGCGGCAGAGTAGAAGCAAAATCAATTTTCGCCGAATCGAAAAGTTGGGGGGAAAACAACAATTTCGGCTACTTATAAGGCAATTAAAACTACCATAATCGACGTGAATAAAAAGCTAAAAAAGACATAAAATTGCGAAGTTACAAAATCACTTTCAAATCACATAAGCTCTGATGTAAGCACTTAGTAAAATCGTAAGTAACACATAGCTGCTTATGAAAAGAGTACTAATTAATATCAGCTAACAATGGTAATTAAAAGCTTCATGCGACATGGGGCTTAATCTATAATTTACAAATTTACTTGGTGCGACAATTACTCACTCCCATAATTACCTACAAATCCCTACTTAATCTAATGCGATTTAAACAGATAACAATGCATATTTACCAAAATAGAACGAACAAAAGTATGTACAAAGGCAATTACGGCATCATAGTCTAATACAGCAATTTAAGCTAACAAGTAATTAGACAGCTAATACAAGCTTACAACTAAGGTTAATTAATTAAGATACAAAACGATTAATTAAGCTCGTGGGAATGAAAGGCATTGGCGTGAAACGATATGTACAACAATTTCTACATGTCACATGGAAACTTTGTTTGGGGGTTTTGTATTCATAAGTTACGGTAGCTAGAAAGTGCTCGCGGGCACGAAATGCTTATCACCTCCAACCCCGCGACCCACTATTGTGACTATCCGGTCAGCTAGCGCCCGTGAGAAAGGTTTCAGCCCGATGGCCACACCCTTCCGAGCGCGGGGAGATATTTATGCTAGGGCGGCGGAAAAGTATATTTTTTTTTTGGACTGCGACTTGTCACTTGGGGCGTTATCAGAAGCTGTTCCTACCACCCACCGATACTAGATGACGCACGACAATCTAGTCAACATGGGGAGGAACGCGGAACAGTGTTTTTGTATTTTTTTGAGTGAAATTCATTGTTCCTGGCTTCCGGTTGCCACCTACCTATCAGTCGTCAGTCTCCGCCTCTGCCCAAAGATAAGTAAAGGGTGGAATGTGCTTTAGACCGCCCAGAGAGTCACAACAGTATGCCGGCGAGCCCAAAGGCGGCCACACGCCGCGCTGCGGCATTTCAAAGTGAAAAATGTGAAATTCCCCTCTCACCTTATGCCATGTGGAATGCAGTTACACCTAAGCTAGACATAACTTAGCCAACTTGACTTAAATAGATTTGGCGCACAAAATAGTAATTAAAATTGGGGGTTAAGGGAACGAAATTGTGCAGAGCACTACAACCACTAGAAAACATGGCGAACTCGGTCAGCCCATGTAGCGGCGTCGATCTTGCGATGCAGTGCTCTGACGGGGTACTGCGCAGCCCACTGCAGGGCTGTGCATGCCGTGCAGTCCCCGTTGCCGTCGAAAAGCCGTCGAAATGTCTGAGAAAGTTTGCCCTAAATTAGTTTACAAAATACATAGTAGTTTACGTTCCGTGAATTATTATTGCATTTGTTTGTCTAAAAAATTGTGGGGTGGTGTTTTTCCCATCGTAAAAACGCTCTTACACATCACTAAAGAACAGAAAATGCATGCCACCCGACCCCACCCAACCCAACCTGACTCCACCCCCACGCGGTGGCAGACAAAAAAGTGACTTTATGTCAGTTTTTTATTATGCACTTTAAATCTTGGTTTACGTTGCCCTCTAGAGAAGTGTTGAAGCTTTCAAAGTGTGTAAAGAACATTCCCTTGAAAATGCCCCCCTGAGGAATTTTGTAGGGGGTAAATGCAATAGTGTGAAAATCAGTGGCCTTTTGTTCCTGCGATGATGTCATTATGTCATTACGCTACCCCCTACAAAATCCTTCAGGGGGGTATTTTCAAGGTAATGTTCTTTACACACTTTGAAAGCTTCAACGATTCTCTAGAGGGCACCGTAAACCAAGTTTTTAGGTGCGTTAGAGAAAAACTGACATATGTGCGCAATAGAAAAACTGACATAATGTCACTTTGTTGTCAAAAAAAAACCCAGAACCAGAACCGGTAATGAACGTGAGAGAATAAGATCTTACTGAACATAGACATAAATTACATCTTTAAATTACATAATTTAACACACTTTGTAACTGTGTGTCGTAATGTGTTGATTTGCATCAATTAACACACTGCAGAAGGGCAATATTTAGGTGACATCTGCACTTGTGAAAACTAAAATGCAGAAGGTCAATCTCCATCACATTACAGTGTGGGTCACATAAAAAGTATGGGTTGTCCATTGATGTAAAGATATTTTATGTAAAGGTATTAATATATGTAAATATATTCATATTAAAAATATAAATACATCATAATATGTAAATACATATTTCGATTTTCATATTTCGATTGCATTTAGGGGGTTTATTTTTCCTCAGCTGGGGGTATTTCGAGGGTGGGTTACTTCAATGTTGGCAGTATTTTGAGGTAATACAGTGAATGAAAATGAAAAATGTTATCATAGAAATCAATGATGATCCACAGTTGTTAAAATGTATATACATTTACTCGAAAATACATACATATACTCGAGTACCACAAGACATCTAGGGTACGTATACTTTTCTGAAGTACCTGTACTCATCTGTACGCGTACTTTTGAAAAGTACACCTGTACAGAAAATGTTTTGTTTTGATGCTGAAATAAAGAAACCGTGAAGAAATCATCATTTTTCTATAAAAATATTACATAATCATTGGAAACTGACATCTGCTATGTCTTGCTGTGTATAAATCGCTCTCACGTGTAAAAAGTGGTAGCTTTTACAAAAGTACTGTATAGCCTCGTATTATCCCCCCCTTGAATTAACCCCCCCCCCCTCGAAATACCCCCCCCCCCCTAAAATTCGGCTGAGGAAATAATATTTCGAGGTAATACGGTACCCACTTTTACATATTCTATGAAGAGAAGTAGGTAACTGATTTTACATTTTCATGAAAAAAATTTTTTACACACAGGTAGGGTTCAAACGGGATCCCGATCCCAAATCCCAAGAAATTTCAGGATTTTGTGGTCCCGATCCCGAAAGGTCAATCCTGATCCCGATCCCGAAATCTAAAAAAAGCCAATCCCGATCCCGAAATGTCAATCTTGTTTGAACCCTACTCACAGGTACTCATGAGTCATGAGTATTTTTTTTATACAGGTTAAAAAATGTTATTAACATTTTCCGTACTCAAGCGTGAGTTATAACAGATATATCGGGTGAAATATCACATGGGTACACATTTACTTTGAAAAAAGATCAGTAATTTGAACAAC
The DNA here is from genome assembly GCA_964036195.1 of Sphaerolaimus hirsutus. Classification (NCBI taxonomy): domain Eukaryota; kingdom Metazoa; phylum Nematoda; class Chromadorea; order Monhysterida; family Sphaerolaimidae; genus Sphaerolaimus; species Sphaerolaimus hirsutus. Next base: position 13,134,136 of record OZ038455.1, on the reverse strand, counting down.
TCTGTGGGGACCAAGGTCAAGGATTGTTGAAGCGCGTTTCGCATTGGGATTAAAGGGAAGTGCCCACACGGGGAAAATGTCAACCGGAATGAAATCACAATTGCGTGTTACTGTATGTCACATTTTCAAACTTTCTGGCAGCCGCAACAGACAAACGGCACGACGGATGGGTCTGCTTGGTGCTAAATGTAAAGGGGGAAAGAGTTTTTTATTGTGCTATGCAAATTTCTCACCAGTTGAAAAATGGTAAGACAATATTGTCAAGTTCAAAAAGATTCGAAACGTTAAAAAAATTAAGGAACATTTTTTACACACCTAATTTCATCCTGAAAAACTGTGGCATCCTCCAGATATTCTGCCATTCGTTTGCCCTTTGTTTCTGGCAAAAGGAGAACCATAACAGCGGCCATAATCGACAATATACCGAAAATCAATGAAGGCAGGAACTCTATTATGAAAAAGGATATCGTGCAGTTAAAAGAGCATCTTATAAGTAAAATACCAGTATTTTGAGAAAATGTGTATACCGTATTTCCTCGAAATACCCCCCTCAAAATGGCCACTATGAATTTATTACCCCCATCAACATTTAAGAGGAGTGTTACTTCGAGTCGAGGGGGTTTTAATATTTCGTCAGAAAGTTTCGTGAGTAGACATAATAAGTTGACAAAAATGGATTTTTATAACCACTTAACGTATTTCCTCGAAATATCCCTAGGGGGCATATATTTTTAGAGTGAGAATTTTGAGCGGGGTTAAACGAGGGGGGTATTTCGAGGGGGGTATTATTTCGCCAGTACTAAATCCCAGTACTAAATTGTCGTCTGAAACGTACGCAGACGTCGAAAAATGCAATAAAAATTGCCATTTATAAGACTCTAAAGACTTTTATAAGTGTGTAGACGTATAAACACTGTTCTCACATAACAGAGTCATTAATTGTTTTTAACGTGTGTTCTGCACTGCCCGGATGACAAACCGCAGCCTTTGTCATTTACGTTCTCTATACACTAAATTTGGGGGGGGGTATTTCGAGGAAATACGGTTTAATGTAATGCCCCATGGCTCCACAGGAATTGTACGGCTGTACAAACATCGCTAGTGCTGCGACTCGCATCATCATGAATATAACTTTATAGTGACTCACGTTTTGGAGGTAAAAAAACAACGTTATTTTTCAAAAACGGGAACCTTCAAAAACCCTTTTCCCACCCCAACCCCAACAAACTAGTGTCCCTATCAACTACAGCCAGTCCCGTAAGGGGCGGAGCTAGTATCCCACCAATGCGCGCGAAGCACGAGCACACGCTCAGGCCGCTGGCGCGCATCACCGTGGGGAACAGCTCCAACGTGTACACGTAGATCATGTTGAAACTGGCCGTGATGGCGAATTTACCGCCGAATACGAGAGCTAATTGCGACCAGTGGTCTGGTTCTGCGCATTGATAAGGTTGGTCACACTTAGTGATGTAAAAAGCGCCAGACTTTTGGCGCCAAGCGCCAAAAGCGCCATGGCGCTTTTCCGGAACTAGCGCCAAGCGCCAATGGCGCCACAGCAAAATGGCGCCAAGCGCCAAAAGCGCCATGGCGCTTTTCTGGACCTTAGCGCCAAGCGCCAAAGGCGCCAGGGGGCCATGGCGCCAAGCACCAATGGCGCCAGCGCCAAAATGATATTGCCTTTAATCGTACAGGTGAGACAAAGTACTATTTTCTTCACTTTCAATAACTTGTATTGCCTCCAAAAACACAAAAATGGTCAAAAAATAGAAATCAATAAGTTTTCTTGCTCAACACACAAGGGTAAGTAAGACTGGTTCAAATAGATAGCAAATTGCCTCTCTAAAGCGGTAGAAGCTGAAAGATTGTCTGGGGGTTGGGGGTTTCAGCGTTTCAATCTATTAGATATTTCAAGATTTAAAGTGCAAACTGTGAGATAACAGGGTAAAAATAGCTAAATTACATATCTGTGTAAAAAACCTATGTAAAAAATTTACATACATGGCCAAAAATTGCTGAAAATAGGCAATAAGGCACATGAACACCGCGGTGCAATTATTACTCTCTGGCGCTTTTTTGGCGCTTTAAAAAATGGTAGCGCCAAGCGCCAATGGCGCCACTGGAAAGTAGCGCCAAGCGCCAAAAGCGCCATGGCGCTTTTCGGAAACACGGCGCCAAGCGCCAATGGCGCCACAGCATTTTAGCGCCAAGCGCCAAAAGCGCCATGGCGCTTTTTGCTTTGGCGCTAGCGCCAGGCGCCAGCGCCATGGCGCTTTCACATCACTAGTCACACTATGTTTTTGAGAATAAAATAACTAAAGGTGACCTTTCGCGAGACTCAGCAGTTAAGGACATCTGCGCTCAATGGACAACTGAGCACAGTGGACATTTGTGCACATTCGCCACCGTATGGCGCAGACAAGTTGGCGCCAATGTCTGAATTTTGTCGCCATCGTGCAGCACTCGAAAAACTGACGCCAGCTGTATGGCAGTTCGCGGTTGTCTTTCATGTCGTTGCCACATCTTGCAGGCAGAAGCAGTGACAAGTCAGGTATTTACATCATCAAAGTGAACAAAGCGCCATTGATACAAAGCAGAGATATGACAATAGTCTTTGCGCAAATGCAGCAATACAGTAAACGTGGTCATGATGAATGCACTGCGGACGCCCACTGAGTGCAATAAATGTCAACTGTGCATGTGCAAATGTGCTTTCAGTGCAGATGTCCAGTGAGTGCAAATGTCCAGGGATTTTTCGCTTTTTGGCTATACAGTTCTATGCAACTTGAGTTAAAATAAATCGATTTGTAAGACGATCGGGCAGCTTAAAAATCTATTTTTGACCAACCCTATTATACTTAGCTTTGACTTCAATAATTTTAAAATGTTTTGTACATGACTGATGCCTATTACACATCTAAACACATCACACATCTAGACCCGACACACATCTAATTCTACCCATCACACATCTAAGCCCATCACACATCCAGAGTTGTTAAAAGGTACGTACGTTTACTCGAAAAATACGCGTACGCGAGTACGCGGTAAATACATTTACATATACTTTTCAAAAAAATACCGTACGCACTTGTACGCGTACACTTTCAAAGCGTACGCGTACGGAAAATGTATTTATGAAAATTCAATGTGGGACATATTTATAAAGTAACTACATTGCTATATATTTACAGAAGTGGTTCCATTGAATATTTTAGATATGCGGGGCCTTTAAAAATTTCAAAATTCGCAATCAAATCGAAATGGATGTGGAGACAATGGATGTGGTAAACGAGTCGGGAGAACGATGATTTTTATCTCCTAGAAAAAAAGAGACCTTGAAAACTATATAATCTGTCATTTGCTTATAGAAAAACATACGTTGTGCTGTACACGTATGAAAAAGTGCTCACTTTTACACATTCTATGAAAGAAAAGTAGTCGTTTCTACACTCATAAAAAAGTACCCACATTTACACGTACGTACGAGTAAAAAAAAGTATTGTACATTTTCTATACTTTGTGGTGAGTAAAAAAAAATACTTTACGTTTACATATACTTTTAAAAAAGTTCAGTAATTCTAACAACTCTGCACACATCTAAACCCAGATATCTGAGATTTCGAACTTTTTATTGCATTTTCATATTTTAAAATTTGAAAAGTACAAAAAAATTTGAAAATTCAAAAATCTTTTCGAATTGTCTTATTTTTATTATTGTTTGCCATTATTTATTGTGATGATGGGCTTAGAATAGATGTGTGTTCCAGAACATCATAGATGTGTGATGGGCTTGGATGTGTGATGGATAGAATGAGATGTGTGATGGGTATAAATGTGTAATGGGTTTAGATGTGGGCTGGCACAGGATTAACAACACTGGTGTTGTTAAGTTCGGAAAACCAACCAATGAAGGGTATCGGGATTAGCGTGGCACCGCATAGAGCCAGCGTGACGAACATGGCCCTTCTGCGGCCCCAGTGCAAAAGTGGCACACACAGAATAGTGGCCGGAATCTCCAATAAGCCAGCGATAGCGTTGTTGAGAAAAATACTGCCGGCAAAGTCTGTGATGTTCAGAACCACGCCATAATACACCATGGCGATAACGAACCTGGGTGTGATTCATTCATTTGCATTTTCTGAACGAACGACACAATTTTTTAGAAAAGTATTAAATTTCACACACAAACCACTGGAAAAACAAATTGATAGCTCTGGCTAGCATCCGCGGGGATTTAAAGAACCATTTGGAATCTTTACTGATGTAAAACACGTGTAAAATAGTCTCCTTCCTGCCACTCTCACCGGCGACTGACTGACAAGAAAGAATCACGTTAATAAGAGTGAAATGAAAATGAGCACACAAGTGCACCAGGAGGGCAGTCCCCGACACCGTAAAATGATACAGACCCTGTAAAATGTCATGTGTCATGTAAAAAACCCTGTAGAGTACCCAAAGCTTACGTTTTTGTATCCAAATCTCGTGTTTCAACTAGGGTGTCAACTTTCCGTTTTCTGTTTTCCATTCCGCAGGCAAATTTTTTCCTGTTTCCATTTTCCGGCTGCTAAATTTTTTGTCCGTTTCCATTTTTCTGGCTCATTTTCCGTTTTCCGGCTAAATTTTCAGTTTTTCCGCTTTTTTTCCATTTTCCGGCTCAATTGTCTGCTTTTCCAAAAAAAATTCATTTTCAGCTCAATTTTCTGTTTTCTGTTTCAGGCAAACTGGTAAATATGCATTCAGGTTCTGAATTTTGTGAATTTTTTCTATTTCTATCAAGATTTCTGCAAAGTTTTTTATTTCTGGATAAATTTCTTCAATTTTTTTCTGTTTCACGCAAAATTTCAGCAAATTTTTTCCGTTTCGGGCATAATTTCAGTAAATTTTTCCATTTCCGTTTCCGTTTTCCGGCCTTTCATTTTTCCGTTTTCCGGCAAGTGCAAAAATTTTCCGTTTCCGTTTTCCGGCAGGTGAAATTTTTTTTCCGTTTTCGTTTTCCGCCAAAAAGTTTCAACATAAGAGTTTCAAACAAAGTTTCTAGTTTCAACATAAGATTTGGATATAAAAAAGCAATATTTGGATAGGATAGAATAGGATTTGGATACGTTACATGGTTTCATACATGATACATGGAATTTTACAGGGTATTTACATGACACATTACAGGGTCTTTCACATTACACATGACATTTTACAGGGGTCTTTTACAGGGTCTGGGACTGGCACCAGGTCAGTAACCTTGGAAATATTCGCAGCAACGGCATACAAATCCAGATTTTCTGGCAACTTGGATCTGTTCCACCTCGCGGCAACTTCCAACTGCCTCTCCGCCTGTGCGACTTTTCCCTTGGACAATTGCCAACGAGGACTTTCAGGGAGAAAACTGTGACGAAAAACACTTGTTGCACAGATATAGGTACAGATTATTGTGGTCGCCCCAAAAGTGAATGTTTCCAGTGGACTGGGATGTAGCTATTTCCCCCTAGAGCGGTATCCTTTGGTGTGTTTGGTTTATTTTAAACTGGGCACACAGAACACAAACTGCGAATATAACAGACAAAAGGTAGAGCACTATGCCCAGCACCAAGGGGGCGGCGCCGCAGAACTGCAGCCAGCCCCAGTGCCTAGTGGCAGCTGGCCACTACCGCGCACTAATGTGGTCGCGCCATTCAGCAGTCTGGTACCTCGCTATCAAATTTACTGAACCTTTTTAAACTATTTTTTAAACATGAACAAAAACGATGCTGCAAAATTGCATTTTAAAGAGCTGTAGAATTTTAAAGAGCTTTAAAGCACAAAATTGGCCATAAAACCAGAGTTGTTAAAAGTACTGAACGTTTTTAAAAGTAAACGTAAAGTATTTTAAAAGTAAACGTAATTTATTTTACTCACACATGAGTACAGAAAATGTCAAGTATGTATTTCATTTTTACTTTTACATTTTATTGTTTGGATAATTTCACTGTGCTAGTTTCGACCCATACTGCTAGACTAGCAACCTAGCTGAGCTGGGTCTCCTCAGTAGCAACTCAGCGAAAAACTTTAACTTAACTTAACATGTGAGTAAAATACTTTTCACTGGAGAAAATGTAAAAGTGAGTTTTTTCCAGGGAAAATGTAAAAATGGGTATTTTTCTCACAGAAAACTATTTAGAAGTGAGTATTTTTCTCACTAAAATAATGTAAAAATTGGTGTGTGTTTTACTTTTACCCTTAAATACATCAAAGATGTATGTTTTTATCTCCTGATAAGTATTTCTTAGGAAAATGTCATGTTTGTCACTTTCTGTCTGGCAAAATGACATTTTCTGTCGCCTTAAAATACGTTTTCTGTACTCGCGTACCTTCAAATGTACTCGAGTATGTGAGTACCGGTATTTTTTCGGGAGCAAACGTAAACGTATTTACGCAGTACAAGAGTATACGTATTTATCGAGTAAACGTAAATACGTTTGTACAACTATGCATAAAACACAGCGCCACGTGCCATATAATAACAGCTCAGCAAGAATGCGCCATGGCTTTTGTCCATCACTAGTGCGGACACAGTAGCGCTCAGTTTTGGCCGACTGCCGCCTGGTGATCAGGGCGACCAGCGCGACGCAGCTGTAGCCCACGGCGTACGGCATGAACATCAGTCCGCCCACCCACGTGCGGTACTTGGACGAGGTGATCTCTGATCCTGCAAAATGTACAGTAATTGAGGCATCTAGTTCCGAATGTCGTTAAGTCCATCATTTTGGGTTTTTCTAAATTGCATTTGAAATTTCAAAGTTGGCCCGAGCAGGCAACTTTAAAGTGACAAGTCTTGCCCAAAACTTTTTGAAAAGATTATGAATTTGTCTACATTTTCCATATTTTAAACCCTCTGGCCGGAATATATACTCATAGTTATGATGAGTTTTTTGACATCACCTCAGCAGATTCAGTGGAGATAACGAGTTTCGGGTGAAATTTCACTCGAATGTCGGTATCTCCACTTCCTATTTATTACCTGTTCCACCTCATCATACCATATCTATAAGGTGTTAAAATTCATATATTGATGCTGGCATACTACACAAAGGACTTGCTATGTATAGCATTAATGGTGGGGAAATTATGCCTTTTTCATGTAGTGGCTCCAAACGGCGCCATTTTTATGGAGTGGCGCCACGGACTCGGAAACGGCGCCATTTTTATGGAGTGGCGCCATGGACTTGGAAACGGCGCCATTCTTATGGAGTGGCACTATGGACTCTGAAATGGCGCTATTTTTATGGAGTGGCGCCATGGAGTCAGAAACGGCGATATTTTTATGGAGTGGCGCCATGGACTTGGAAACGGCGCCATTTTTATGGAGTGGCGCCATGGACTCGGAAATGGATCCATTTTTATGGAGTGGCGCCATGGACTCCAAAATGGCGCCATTTTGAAGGAGTGGCGCCATGGACTCCAAAATAGCGCCATTTTTATGGAGTGGTGCCATGGACTCCAAAATGGCGCCATTTTTATGGAGTGGTGCCATGGACTCCAAAATGGCGCCATTTTTATGGAGTGGCGCCATGGACTCGGAAACGGCGCCATTTTTATGGAGTGGCGCCATGGACTCGGAAACGGCGCCATTTTTATGGAGTGGCGCCATGGACTCGGAAATGGCGCCATTTTTATGGACTGGCACCATGGACTCGGAAACGGCGCCATTTGTATGGAGTGGCGCCATGGACTCGGAAACGGCGCCATTTGTATGGAGTGGCGCCATGGACTCGGAAACGGCGCCATTTTTATGGAGTGGCGCCATGGACTCGGAAACGGTGCAATTTTTATGGAGTGGCACCATGGTCTCGGAATGGACTCGGAAACGGCGCCATTTTTAGGAGTGGCGCCATGGACTCTGAAATGGCGCTATTTTTATGGAGTGGCACCATGGAGTCAGAAACGGCACCATTTTTATGGAGTGGCGCCATGGACTCGGAAACGGCGCCATTTTTATGGAGTGGCGCCATGGACTCAGAAATGGCGCCATTTTTATGGCGTGGTGCCATGGACTCAGAAACAGTGCTATTTTTATGGAGTGGTGCCATGGACTCGGAAACGGCGCCATTTTTATGGAGTGGCGCCATGGACTCAGAAATGGCGCCATTTTTATGGACTGGCGCCATGGACTCGGAAACAGCGCCATTTTTATGGAGTGGCGCCATGGGGTGCCATTTTTATGGAGTGGCGCCATGGACTCGGAAACGGCGCCATTTTTATGGAGTGGCGCCATGGACTTGGAAACGGCGCCATTCTTATGGAGTGGCACCATGGACTCTGAAATGGCGCTATTTTTATGGAGTGGCGCCATGGACTCGGAAACGGCGCCATTTTTATGGAGTGGCACCATGGACTCGGAAACGGTGCCATTTTTATGGAGTGGCGCCATGGACTCAGAAATGGCGCCATTTTTATGGACTGGCGCCATGGACTCGGAAACAGCGCCATTTTTATGGAGTGGCGCCATGGGGTGCCATTTTTATGGAGTGGCGCCATGGACTCGGAAACGGCGCCATTTTTATGGAGTGGCGCCATGGACTCAGAAATGGCGCCATTTTTATGGCGTGGTGCCATGGACTCAGAAACAGTGCTATTTTTATGGAGTGGTGCCATGGACTCGGAAACGGCGCCATTTTTATGGAGTGGCACCATGGACTCGGAAACGGTGCCATTTTTATGGAGTGGCGCCATGGACTCAGAAATGGCGCCATTTTTATGGACTGGCGCCATGGACTCGGAAACAGCGCCATTTTTATGGAGTGGCGCCATGGGGTGCCATTTTTATGGAGTGGCGCCATGGACTCGGAAACGGCGCCATTTTTATGGAGTGGCGCCATGGACTTGGAAACGGCGCCATTCTTATGGAGTGGCACCATGGACTCTGAAATGGCGCTATTTTTATGGAGTGGCGCCATGGACTCGGAAATGGCGCCATTTTTATGGAGTGGCGGCATGGACTCAGAAATGGCGCCATTTTTATGGCGTGGTGCCATGGACTCAGAAACAGTGCTATTTTTATGGAGTGGCGCCATGGACTCGGAAACGGCGCCATTTTTATGGAGTGGCACTATGGACTCGGAAACGGTGCCATTTTTATGGAGTGGCGCCATGGACTCAGAAATGGCGCCATTTTTATGGACTGGCGCCATGGACTCGGAAACGGCGCCATTTTTATGGAGTGGCGCCATGGGGTGCCATTTTTATGGAGTGGCGCCATGGACTCGGAAACGGCGCCATTTTTATGGAGTGGCGCCATGGACTTGGAAACGGCGCCATTCTTATGGAGTGGCACCATGGACTCTGAAATGGCGCTATTTTTATGGAGTGGCGCCATGGAGTCAGAAATGGCGATATTTTTATGGAGTGGCGCCATGGACTTGGAAACGGCGCCATTTTTATGGAGTGGCGCCATGGACTCGGAAACGGCGCCATTTTTATGGAGTGGCGCCATGGACTCGGAAATGGCACCATTTTTATGGACTGGCGCCATGGACTCGGAAACGGCGCCATTTTTATGGAGTGGCGCCATAGACTCGGAAATGGCGCCATTTTTATGGAGTGGCACCATGGACTCTGAAATGGCCCTATTTTTATGGAGTGGCGCCATGGAGTCAGAAACAGCGATATTTTTATGGAGTGGCGCCATGGACTTGGAAACGGCGCCGTTTTTATGGAGTGGCGCCATGGACTCGGAAATGGTGCCATTTTTATGGAGTGGCGCCATGGACTCGGAAATGGCGCCATTTTTATGGACTGGCACCATGGACTCAGAAACAGCGCCATTTTTATGGAGTGGCGCCATGGGGTGCCATTTTTATGGAGTGGCGCCATGGACTCGGAAACGGCGCCATTTTTATGGAGTGGCGCCAGGGACTCGGAAACGGCGCCATTTTTATGGAGTGGCGCCATGGACTCGTAAACGGTGCCATTTTTATGGAGTGGCACCATGGTCTCCGTTTTCCGTTTGGGATTACATCTTGTCATAGGAAGAATTTTTTTGAAATATGACGACTTTAGATGTCAAAGAAAATGGCTTCCGACAGATGGGAAATGTGATAAAGCACAGAACTCGTAATTATCAAACCAAAATGTCTAGCGGCTTTATTCATTTCAGTAAACATTCAGCAGCACGCATTAAATTCAACATCTCAACGTTTGCGATGACTAGGGTGTCAACTGGATGTCAAACTGAACTTTAATTTCAACTCCTTTGTCATTACGTATCATTTACCCACGTTCAGTTCAGATGACTTCCATTTGAAAAAATTCTTATTTTTGCAGTCAAATTTGTCTTTTGAATTTTCTAGTTAGAAAACCTTCTTTGTTGATACCCTGCGAGTTGCGAAAGCGTATTTACGCTTACCCGAAATACCCGGGTAAATGGGTATTTATACTTACGCTTACGCTTACGCTTTCATAAAATACCCGTACGCTTTATTACGCTTTCCCGGCCGAAATACCCGGGTACTAAAAGCGTAAAAAAGTTTTTCACATGGTCCAGTTTTATGCTTTTGTAAAAAGTGTAAAAATACAAAAAAGAAGGTGAACGAAACTGCATACCAAAAAAATGACTGCATGTGTGCAGTAATGCACTGGAAATCGTGGCACATGTACAAATTGTGTCGCAATATGAATGTCACTTTTATACTGTGTCCTCGGGCAAAATATTTAGATGGCTTTAGAATAGAAATTTTGCGGCCAAAAATGCACGACATCCGAGTTTGAAAATGAAGATGACATAAGTACACATGTAGTATGTCTTACGTTTACGCTATTAGAAGAAATGCGGTAAGTATTTATGAGAATGAGGTATAAATACATCACAAAAATCGACAGCACAAAGTCTGAGTTCAGAAATGAAGATTAATTAACTGTCGCTGCCGATTATTTGCTATCAACATCTAAGGGCAGACTACCAAGTAGACATCCGAAAAATGTCGCGGAAAGCTTGATTTTGAACGAATTCACTGAGCAAAAACTCCCTGAAATTTTTTTACGCTTACGCTTTATTTTACGCTTTCCTAGGTATTTGAAAAATACCTTACGCTTTTAGTATCCACACTCAAAATTTGGAAAGTGTATTTACGCTTACGCTTACGCTTTCCAAAAATACCGGTATTTTAACAACTCTGGAATATATACTCATAGTTATGATGAGTTTTTTGACATCACCTCAGCAGATTCAGTGGAGATAACGAGTTTCGGGTGAAATTTCACTCGAATGTCGGTATCTCCACTTCCTATTTATTACCTGTTCCACCTCATCATACCATATCTATAAAGCTGCGTTTACACTGGCACGTGTGACGACAAAATTTTTTTGGGCTTTCAACTTTCGTTATGTGACGAAAATTGAATATTTGTTGTGTCAGATATCTAGATCTCGATCACTCTTTTTGCCTAGGACAAACATAAATTTTTATATATGACGTGATCATACACAATAAAACAAACAAGAAAATTTGTCGTCACAAGTTGTCGGTTCGAGTTGTTCCCGGGAGCCTCGTTAACGAGGCTCCCGGGAACAACTCGAACCGACAACCTGTGACGACAAAAATTTTGTTTCGTTTTATTGTGTATGATAACGTCATATATAAAAATTTATGTTTGTCCTAGGCAGAAAGAGTGATCGAGATCTAGGCGTCTGACACAACAATTATTCAATTTTCGTGACATAAAGAAAGTTGAAAGCCCAAAAAGTTTTTGTCGTCACACGTGTCAGTGTAAACGCCGCTTAAGGTGTTAAAATTCATATATTGATGCTGGCATACTACACAAAGGACTTGCTATGTATAGCATTAATGGTGGGGAAATTATGCCTTTTTCATGTAGTGGCTCCAAACGGCGCCATTTTTATGGAGTGGCGCCACGGACTCGGAAACGGCGCCATTTTTATGGAGTGGCGCCATGGACTTGGAAACGGCGCCATTCTTATGGAGTGGCACTATGGACTCTGAAATGGCGCTATTTTTATGGAGTGGCGCCATGGAGTCAGAAACGGCGATATTTTTATGGAGTGGCGCCATGGACTTGGAAACGGCGCCATTTTTATGGAGTGGCGCCACGGACTCGGAAACGGCGCCATTTTTATGGAGTGGCGCCATGGACTCGGAAACGGCGCCATTTTTATGGAGTGGCGCCATGGACTCGGAAATGGCGCCATTTTTATGGACTGGCACCATGGACTCGGAAACGGCGCCATTTTTATGGAGTGGCGCCATGGACTCGGAAACGGCGCCATTTTTATGGAGTGGCGCCATGGACTCGGAAACGGCGCCATTTTTATGGAGTGGCGCCATGGACTCGGAAACGGTGCCATTTTTATCGAGTGGCACCATGGTCTCGGAATCGACTCGGAAACGGCGCCATTTTTAGGAGTGGCACCATGGACTCTGAAATGGCGCTATTTTTATGGAGTGGCACCATGGAGTCAGAAACGGCGCCATTTTTATGGAGTGGCGCCATAGACTTGGAAACGGCGCCATTTTTATGGAGTGGCACCATGGACTCGGAAATGGTGCCATTTTTATGGAGTGGCGCCATGGACTCGGAAACGGTGCCATTTTAATAGAGTGGTGCCATGGACTCCAAAATAGCGCCATTTTTATGGAGTGGCGCCATGGACTCCAAAATGGCGCCATTTTTATGGAGTGGCGCCATGGACTCGGAAACGGCGCCATTTTTATGGAGTGGCACCATGGACTCGGAAACGGCGCCATTTTTATGGAGTGGCGCCATGGACTCGGAAATGGCGCCATTTTTATGGACTGGCACCATGGACTCGGAAACGGCGCCATTTTTATGGAGTGGCGCCATGGACTCGGAAATGGCACCATTTTTATGGACTGGCGCCATGGACTCGGAAACGGCGCCATTTTTATGGAGTGGCGCCATAGACTCGGAAATGGTGCCATTTTTATGGAGTGGCACCATGGACTCTGAAATGGCCCTATTTTTATGGAGTGGCGCCATAGGGTGCCATTTTTATGGAGTGGCGCCATGGACTCGGAAACGGCGCCATTTTTATGGAGTGGCACCATGGACTCGGAAACGGCGCCATTTTTAGGAGTGGTGCCATGGACTCTGAAATGGCACTATTTTTATGGAGTGGCACCATGGACTTGGAAACAGCGCCATTTTTATGGAGTGGCGCCATGGACTCGGAAATGGCACCATTTTTATGGACTGGCGCCATGGACTCGGAAACGGCGCCATTTTTATGGAGTGGCGCCATAGACTCGGAAATGGTGCCATTTTTATGGAGTGGCACCATGGACTCTGAAATGGCCCTATTTTTATGGAGTGGCGCCATAGGGTGCCATTTTTATGGAGTGGCGCCATGGACTCGAAAACGGCGCCATTTTTATGGAGTGGCGCCATGGACTTGGAAACGGCGTGATTTTTATGGAGTGGCACCATGGGGTGCCATTTTTATGGAGTGGCGCCATGGACTCGGAAACGGCGCCATTTTTATGGAGTGGCACCATGGACTCGGAAACGGCGCCATTTTTAGGAGTGGTGCCATGGACTCTGAAATGGCACTATTTTTATGGAGTGGCACCATGGACTCGGAAACAGCGCCATTTTTATGGAGTGGCGCCATGGACTCGGAAATGGCACCATTTTTATGGACTGGCGCCATGGACTCGGAAACGGCGCCATTTTTATGGAGTGGCGCCATAGACTCGGAAATGGTGCCATTTTTATGGAGTGGCACCATGGACTCTGAAATGGCCCTATTTTTATGGAGTGGCGCCATGGAGTCAGAAATGGCAATATTTTTATGGAGTGGCGCCATGGACTTGGAAACGGCGCCGTTTTTATGGAGTGGCGCCATGGACTCGGAAATGGTGCCATTTTTATGGAGTGGCGCCATGGACTCGGAAATGGTGCCATTTTTATGGAGTGGCACCATGGACTCGGAAACGGCGCCATTTTTATGGAGTGGCGCCATGGACTCGGAAATGGCGCCATTTTTATGGACTGGCACCATGGACTCGGAAACGGCGCCATTTTTATGGAGTGGCGCCATGGACTCGGAAACGGCGCCATTTTTATGGAGTGGCGCCATGGTCTCGGAATGGACTCGGAAACGGCACCATTTTTAGGAGTGGCACCATGGACTCTGAAATGGCGCTATTTTTATGGAGTGGCACCATGGAGTCAGAAACGGCGCCATTTTTATGGAGTGGCGCCATGGACTTGGAAACGGCGCCATTTTTATGGAGTGGCACCATGGTCTCGGAATGGACTCGGAAACGGCGCCATTTTTAGGAGTGGCGCCATGGACTCGGAAACGGCGCCATTTTTATGGAGTGGCGCCATAGACTCGGAAATGGTGCCATTTTTATGGAGTGGCACCATGGACTCTGAAATGGCCCTATTTTTATGGAGTGGCGCCATGGAGTCAGAAATGGCACCATTTTTATGGACTGGCGCCATGGACTCGGAAACGGCGCCATTTTTATGGAGTGGCGCCATAGACTCGGAAATGGTGCCATTTTTATGGAGTGGCACCATGGACTCTGAAATGGCCCTATTTTTATGGAGTGGCGCCATGGAGTCAGAAATGGCAATATTTTTATGGAGTGGCGCCATGGACTTGGAAACGGCGCCGTTTTTATGGAGTGGCGCCATGGACTCGGAAATGGTGCCATTTTTATGGAGTGGCGCCATGGACTCGAAAATGGTGCCATTTTTATGGACTGGCACCATGGACTCGGAAACGGCGCCATTTTTATGGAGTGGCGCCATGGGGTGCCATTTTTATGGAGTGGCGCCATGGACTCGGAAACGGCGCCATTTTTATGGAGTGGCGCCATGGACTCGGAAACGGCGCCATTTTTATGGAGTGGCGCCATGGACTCGGAAACGGCACCATTTTTATGGAGTGGCTCCATGGACTCGGAAACGGTGCCGTTTTTATGGAGTGGCACCATGGTCTCGGAATGGACTCGGAAACGGCGCCATTTTTAGGAGTGGCGCCATGGACTCTGAAATGGCGCTATTTTTATGGAGTGGCACCATGGAGTCAGAAACGGCGCCATTTTTATGGAGTGGCGCCATGGACTCGGAAACGGCGCCATTTTTATGGAGTGGCGCCATGGACTCGGAAACGGCGCCATTTTTATGGAGTGGCGCCATGGACTCGGAAACGGCACCATTTTTATGGAGTGGCTCCATGGACTCGGAAACGGTGCCGTTTTTATGGAGTGGCACCATGGTCTCGGAATGGACTCGGAAACGGCGCCATTTTTAGGAGTGGCGCCATGGACTCTGAAATGGCGCTATTTTTATGGAGTGGCACCATGGAGTCAGAAACGGCGCCATTTTTATGGAGTGGCGCCATGGACTTGGAAACGGCGCCATTTTTATGGAGTGGCGCCATGGACTCGGAAATGGTGCCATTTTTATGGAGTGGCGCCATGGACTCAGAAACGGTGCCATTTTAATGGAGTGGTGCCATGGCCTCGGAAATGGCGCCATTTTTATGGAGTGGCGCCATGGACTCTGAAATGGCACCATTTTTATGGACTGGCGCCATGGACTCGGAAACGGCGCCATTTTTATGGAGTGGCGCCATAGACTCGGAAATGGTGCCATTTTTATGGAGTGGCACCATGGACTCTGAAATGGCCCTATTTTTATGGAGTGGCGCCATGGAGTCAGAAATGGCAATATTTTTATGGAGTGGCGCCATGGACTTGGAAACGGCGCCGTTTTTATGGAGTGGCGCCATGGACTCGGAAATGGTGCCATTTTTATGGAGTGGCGCCATGGACTCGGAAATGGTGCCATTTTTATGGACTGGCACCATGGACTCGGAAACGGCGCCATTTTTATGGAGTGGCGCCATGGGGTGCCATTTTTATGGAGTGGCGCCATGGACTCGGAAACGGCGCCATTTTTATGGAGTGGCGCCATGGACTCGGAAACGGCGCCATTTTTATGGAGTGGCGCCATGGACTCGGAAACGGCACCATTTTTATGGAGTGGCTCCATGGACTCGGAAACGGTGCCATTTTTATGGAGTGGCACCATGGTCTCGGAATGGACTCGGAAACGGCGCCATTTTTAGGAGTGGCGCCATGGACTCTGAAATGGCGCTATTTTTATGGAGTGGCACCATGGAGTCAGAAACATCGCCATTTTTATGGAGTGGCACCATGGACTTGGAAACGGCGCCATTTTTATGGAGTGGCGCCATGGACTCGGAAATGGTGCCATTTTTATGGAGTGGCGCCATGGACTCGGAAACGGTGCCATTTTAATGGAGTGGTGCCATGGACTCGGAAATGGCGCCATTTTTATGGAGTGGCGGCATGAACTCGGAAATGGCGCCATTTTTATGGCGTGGTGCCATGGACTCAGAAACGGTGCTATTTTTATGGAGTGGCGCCATGGACTCGGAAATGGCGCCATTTTTATGGAGTGGCACCATGGACTCGGAAACGGTGCCATTTTTATGGAGTGGCGCCATGGACTCAGAAATGGCGCCATTTTTATGGACTGGCGCCATGGACTCGGAAACGGTGCCATTTTTATGAAGTGGCGCCATGGGGTGCCATTTTTATGGAGTGGCGCCATGGACTTGGAAACGGCGCCATTTATATGGAGTGGCACCATGGACTCGGAATGGACTCGGAAACGGCGCCATTTTTAGGAGTGGTGCCATGGACTCTGAAATGGCACTATTTTTATGGAGTGGCACCATGGACTCGGAAACGGCGCCATTTTTAGGAGTGGTGCCATGGACTCTGAAATGGCACTATTTTTATGGAGTGGCACCATGGACTCGGAAACAGTGCCATTTTTATGGAGTGGCACCATGGACTCGGAAACAGTGCCATTTTTATGGGGTGGTGCCATGGACTCCAAAATGGTGCCATTTTTATGGAGTGGTGCCATGGACTCAAAAATATCACCATTTTTATGGAGTGGCGCCATGGACTCCAAAACTCAGGTTATTCTGGAGATGTTTCACAGCAATTTTGAAAAAAAATCAAAAAAGTGAAATATATTAAAAATTGGTTCTGCTTGATCAGCAGATGGTTATTCTGGTGATGTTTCACAGCAATTTTGAAGAAAAAAATTTTAACAAGTGAAATATACGTCAAATTGGTTTGTCTTGATCGCAGATGATTATTCTGGTGACATTTCACAGCAATTTTGAAGAAAAAAATTTTAACAAGTGAAATTCATAATTGCTGTGAAACATCACCAGAATAATCATCTGCTGAT
>OZ038455.1:13079423-13116683 GCA_964036195.1 Sphaerolaimus hirsutus | reverse complement strand
TAGCCTTTTTGCCGGGCGCGGGCGCGACTACCATGCCCTCGTTTCCACTGCTCTGCAGCGACTTGACAGATCACTACGATTTGTACACGTACCCCCCTCTACCCAATTGCACGGCTATTGTTGACACTACGGCGTCATTAGAACGGCCACGAAAATTGACACTGACAATCTACAAGCGAAATATGGTAGAATATCGTGCGGCAGCACACAGGTGTGTGGCCTCTACCCGAACGGCAAAGACGTATCAGAACTTCTGGGGCGACGTCACGCTGGAAAAGTTTGATTCCAACCCCCGATCTGTGGGCGCCGCCGAGTGCGAAGGCATGATTAAATACCACAAGTGCAACAATGGGCCCATGACCCCTGTGAGTGATTTGGACAACGCATGGGACACCCAGTACCCCACCAATGTTAGCTATTCAGGACATGGATTATACTGTTGCAAATGGGTGAGTGAAACGACGCCACACTGTGGGCTGTTTCGAGGGGAAGTACGAATGAGATATGGAGCCAACACCATGCAAAGCACGCTGGGTGAGGTTAGCAAGTGCAATTATGAATTGGGTGCATGCACGCTAGAAGACGGCAGCCAATTAACATGGAAGCCGAACCCGAAGGCGGAATGCCCTTATGAAAAATGGCGTGAAATGCATGGACGCATTAGACAGGACATCTGGCTAGCTGATGATCATACACTATCACTGTCCTTCAGAGCACATGAAGAGGTTGAATCATGCGGCATTAAATTATGGAAATCGGACCAGGATATTGTAGTGGCGCCATTTGCGAAGGCAGTGATTCGAAGCGTCAGACAAAAACGAGCGCAAGGTCGACCCACGCTGGGAATAGTGAGCGCAGGCCAATTAGCAGCCAGCATGCAGGCGGTATACGAAACAGCAGAACAAACCATGCGCGCGCAGGCCGTAGCCACCTGCAAGAATGTGCAACACTTCCAAGAATTTGTGCGCCTGGCTATGAGCGAACACGCAACTACGACAGCCCGATGGTACATGAATGATAACGAAATAATTGCCAAACCCGCGCCGGACGGATTTCTGGTTCACAAATGTTTTGCGGTAAAAACATACGAGATCATGAAAGAGAAGAAGTCTCCAGAATGCTATGAAACAGTACCTGTGCAAGTTAGCGTACACGGGCAGAATGTGACGTTGCACATGAATAGGTTGACAAACATTTTGCATTTTCAAGCGATCCCGGGCTCATGCACCAATGCGCACAATCGTGTGGTAATGTTAAATGGACAATGGTACAAATATCTACCGGAAGTCGGCGGCCTGGAACATTTGCCTATGTATAACACCCACAGTTTCCCGCAGAAATGGCAGCAGGAAAAAGTCAGGGATGTGCATCATCAGATTTTTGCCGCCACGACTATGTACAACTTGTCAGAATTATTGCCGACGACCACCCTGAATGACGTATGGCATGCATATTCAATCGTGCGGCAAATTACGCAGGGGGCGGAGCCGAGAGTGGAATCACACATGCAAAGACATCGAACCTTGGCAAAATCGGTATTAGCGCTGGGATGGTGGGATTTTGACACCTGGCGCACCTGGCTACAAGTATGGATCTATCTGATATGTGCACTGGTCACCATGCAGTATTTACTAGCCGCGCTCATGGCTGCAGCGCCGGAAACGGCCGTGACTTTGGTGAACAGGGCAAAGGAAAACATCAAAAGGCGACCAAAGACAGAAGAAAAGTCCAATATCATTGTCGAATTGGCTGAGGACCGCCCTAGCGAACAGGTAAAGGTAAGAACGGTAATTAACCCGTGCGTGGGAATGCCAAGTGGCATGCCCGCACTCACGGGCGCGCGTCGTTTTCCCGCTATACAATACAGTATCAACAGAAAATGCGATCTGGAAGAAGAATCGGTGTGCATGATCACTTTCTCGACGGAAGAAAGAGACAACATCCATCAAGTAGCCAATCGACGTGAAGAGATTGTGCATGTGTACTACAGCCCATCCATTACCATAACCATTGATGGGAGAGAATATCGAAGATGTCTACTGGACACAGGCGCCATGCGTTCATTATGCAACAGAGACGTGCTGATGCGACACAAGGAAAAGGCTACTAAGCATGATGAAGTTTCACCTATTGGAGCCCTTAGGTGTGCAGCAGACTCGAAACTTTTGGTATTGGGACAAATGGAAGTACCGGTAACCATGGGAAACCACACCTTCGGGATTGTGTTTCAGGCAGTGAACGGATTAGCTGGTGAAATTCTAATTGGTGCAGATGTCTTACGGCACATGGTAGTGGACCTACCTGCAAGGGAATTACGAATCCCTACGGCTAATGCGATCATTCCCTTTGATAACCCAGACCCGGAAGTGCAGCAGCGCAGGATTTACGCTATTGTGAATGAAAAAATAGAAATTCTGGCTAGACATGAAGCGCTAGTGACCGCAAAATTATCTGCCCCCATGGACGAAAGGTTATTTACGGTCATGGGATTGGATACGGTAGGTGAACGTTGTGGCGTTATGGCTGCGTCAGCGGCCTATGAAACTAGTGCCCCTGTGTTTCAGGTGAGATGTGCAAATGTACGAAACCAGCCCGTAGTGCTACAGGTAGGACAGCGCATTGCAGTGGTCGAACCAGTGGATTGCGTGCTGAAGGTGAAACCTGGAGACCCTCCCGCTGAATGGGTGAAGCAGTGCTATGACAGAGATGTGTGTCGACAGGTTCAAGCAACTGAACCTCCCCCCAAGGTAGCCGAAGACAAATTAGGACCTCCACTGCAAGTTGCATGTCCAGATGGACACGTGATGGAATTTACCGTGCCAGAAACATTGACGGACGAACGCAGAGAGGAACTGAAAAAGGTGATTTTGCAGTACAAAGAAGCTTTTGCCCGACACAAGTATGACATCGGCTACAGCGAATTAGTGGACTACCGGTTGCAATTGGTGGACAAAAAGCCGATTGCTTGCAGAATGTACCGGTTGAGTCTGGATGATCAGCAATACTTAGAAAATCATTTGAGATGCCTCATCGAGCACGACATCGTGGAACCCAGTACGAGCCCGTATTGTGCCCCCACGCTGGTGGTATCCAAACCGGACGGATCAAAGCGGATGGTAATTGATTACAGACGCCTGAACGCTGTTTTGCACGCTCCCCAATTCCCATTACCCCGCTTAGATGAAACAGTCGAATCTTTATGTAGCTGCAAGTATTTTTAGCAGTGCTGACATAAATCAAGCTTTCTATAACATTGCTTTGCATCCAGATGATCGACACATCACGTCATTCAGAAATGTTTTTGGACAATTTCAACTGAAACGTTTACCCATGGGATTAAAATGTTCACCTAGTTTAGCGCAGCGCTGTTTTGAACTAGCCATGGCCGGTTTAATACATAGAAATGTGCTACTATACATCGACGATTTACTAATTTATAGTGCAACCTGGGAAACCCATTTATATGACATAGGACAGGTGTTGGAAAGATTAATTAGGAATAATTTCAAAATTAGTCCGAAAAAGTGTTTTTTCGCACGCGTCACAGCTGTACGCTTTCTAGGATTTATGATTGGTCGTGACGGCGTGTGCGTACCAGATGATAAACGGCACATTATTCAGGACTGGCCGGTACCCACTACCGTAAAAGAGGTAAAGGGATTTCTGGGAGCTATCGGTTTTTTCAGACGCATGATTCACAGATGCGCAGAGCTAGCTGTACCCTTGTCAAATCTCACGCGTACGGGACCAAGAGAAAATTACAATAGCGACACCCCGGTGGATTTGACATCGAAACCCAAGGCACTGGAAGCTTTCCATAAGCTCAAGGAAGCATTATTAGGAAGCCCATGTCTGCAGTTTCCCGATCCCAAACGAATGTTTATAATTATCACGGATGCCTCTAAAATTGCTGTTGCAGGCGTGTTAGCACAACGAGCAGAGGACGAGAAAATACTACATGCATGTGCCTTTTACAGCCGGAAGTTAGGAGCAACCCAAAGCAAATGGCCAGCGATTTCCCTGGAAGCGTGTGCAATCTACGAAAGCATACGTAACTGGCATTGTTATCTGGCGGGACGGCCCTTTGAAGTCTGGACTGACGCCAAGAGTATTTCGTGGGTAAAGAATCCTAATTTAGAGACTACCCCGCACGCCATGCTGCACAAGTTCGCTTTAGCAATTACGCCGTACCAAATCACGTTCAAGCATTTGCGGGGAAAAAGCAACGAATTAGCAGATGCCTTATCCAGAAGGCAAGACGCACCAGTGGTATTCGACGAGAAAAAGGACCTGGACGAGGCCTTTGAGCAGTTCGCACAAGTTACGTGCCGTGAAATCGCTATCCCGCACGATAGGCAGGTTACGGTAGCTGCGGCAAGCAGGACAGCGTACCAGCCAATCAGCGTAAGCGAGGAGGCGGAGTTACTGCGACCAATCAGCGACCGGACGCGCGGGCGAAAAGAGGCGGAGTCACCCGGGCTGCGAGAGCGGCAGCGGAATGCGGAAGCGCCTGGAACCGGAACAATGGCTGGTGGTTCAGGAGCCGGAAATGAAGTTGTTCCGGGTTTGACGAGTGCAACTAAGCGCAGTACAATCATGGCACTACCCCCAATGACTTCGGTTGACAAATTGAAGCGACTACAAGCAAAAGAACCATACATAGCCACGACTATAGAAGTGTGTCGCGCAGATAATTTTTACAGTGCCGCGCCGTATTTTATTGACCAATACGGTTTGCTACGTCGCCAGGCGGGAACGTCCCAAATACCAGGTATACAATTATACGACCCCGTATGTATTCCATCGGAATTAGTTCCATTCGTGTTAGAATTAGCTCACAATCACCCTACGGCGGGCCATTTAGGAATAATAAAAACATTCGAAAGGTTGCAGGAATTCGCGTGGTTTCCAGGAATGCGGCCAGAAAGTGCGCGCTGGGTTGCCACCTGCCCTTCGTGCAACGCCAAGAAAGGTCTCAGAGCGGCAATGCGAACTCAAATGGTGTGCCGCCAGGTAGCCAAAAGGCCAGGTGATGTGATAGCGGTAGACGCAATAGGACCTTTACTAACCACGAAACGCAGAAACCGACATGTGTTAGTATTTGTTGATCAGTGCACGCGTTTTGGAATTGCTGTGCCCGTTCCCGACATAAAACAAGACACAGTATCATTTGCATTTCTGTTGCACATTTTGCCCATATTTAGTGTGCCGGCCATTATACTCAGTGATAACGCCCCTAGCTTTACCGAGGGCACTTTTGCCAAGCTTCTACAATATTTGAACGCGACCCAACATACATCATTTGCGTACACCCCCAAGAGCAACGGAATGGTGGAACGTAGGAATGGTGTTCTGATGGAAATAGTATCACACTACGTAAATCGTACACATGACGATTGGGACATACATTTAGGCGCCGCTGTACACGCGTACAATACATCGAAACACCCTTCCTTGCAAACCACCCCCTATGCGTTGCTATTTGGCAAGCCTGCTGCGTCCATGTGGGAGCGAATGATCGAGCCTCCCCCTGACAACGAGGCATTGCCCTCATTGCCGCATAAGCGCGCTCTTATAAATGAATTAGGCGCGCGTCTGACCACAGCACGCGAAGCAGCGCATACCGCTTTAGCAAAGGCGCAGCAAAAAGAGCAATTTTACGCCAATCGCCGTGCGCGCCGATTGAATGTGCAACGCGGGCAAGCGGTACGCGTATACACGCCGCGTATTACTCAGTTGACGGGCCCCAGTAAGAAATTCGCGCCTCGCTTTATCGGCCCGTATGAGTGCATTGATTATGCCCACCCATTAGTGACTTTATTCAACAATATTAATAAGAAAATTTATGTAGTTCATGCGGACCGTTGCAAGGCAACCAGTGAATATTTAATTCCCCCTTCTTACAGTGAATTATACGGCGACGACTAAAAATTGATTAATTAGCTGATTAATTAGCCGTTACGATCATCGCCGTCGCGTCAACCAACACGAAACCAGGTACAACAGGTATGAAGTGTGTGTGAAAGTGTGTGTGTTTTGTTAGGAAGCTCGTGCACCCCTTTTGCCCACGGGCGACTGGACCGCACGAGTTCTTGTTACTTTCCCCGTTCATAAAACTTCGCAATTAATTATTTTATCACATTATTATAATTATAATGGCTTCGGCCTCTCGCAAACGCCCATTTGAAGGTACAGACGCCCCGCCCATTAAATCCAAGGAGACAAATACACATGGTGCCTGCGGCGGCGGAACCATTCCCCCGCGACAACTTTACCGCGCGCAGCAGATGCAAAATGGCCCGGAAATCTACCCCAGCAGAGGGAAATTCGAAGGTTGGGTAGATAGGGTGTATATTGACTCGGGCGCGGACGGGCATGTTGAGTATCAGTGCCATGTGAGAATTTCTGAGCAGACGATGGCGATACTCAGCGAAAACGAGCAGTGGGTGAATGCGGATGAAGCTTATCCGTATTTTTATTATTCGAATAAGCGGGCCAAGGCGGCTAGGGACAAGCGGACCACCCAGTTGGTGGATTTGTGCGCGAAAATTCAGAAACAACACCCCTCGATGTTCCTGCCCCTAGTGCGCCACGGGATGCGTTTCTCGGCGACCGCAATCGCACAAAAAATAGAAAATCCCCGGTACTGGGAGTTTACCGGTGTCGCGATATGGGGTAATCAGACAAAATGCCCCTTAAACGTTGCCGCCCCCGTGGTCGTGAGTACGCAGGGCACACGGCGCGTCACTCAAGCGGCACGTACATTGACGCGCGGCGACACTTCCGGCTACCAGCCCTACACGAGCGACTGGAAAACAGCGCGGCTGCGAGCGGCCTTCACGCCGTCGAATTACAAGAATCTGGAACCGCTGGGCGCGGCGGAGCGAGGTGATGCCGGGCCGGAAAAGTTGGTCATTTTGCACAGAGAGTATGTGAGTGACAGCAGAGTGGAAAATTTGAGTGCTGGGCAGTTGGGGCTGGCCCACGTCGAATATCACGACCTAAACGATTTGGGCGTGTTCGGCGACGAATTCTACGGCCATGCGTACGGGCTGCAGGTCGCCACGGCCGAGGATATCAGCACATCGGGCATCCAGCCAGACACAGAGAACAGAGACAACATGGACTCGTTTCTCAGGTATAAATTGGGCATTTTAGCAGCGGCTCACTGCTATAACGAGTCATTTTTGCGATTTCGGGCGAAACGCGCGACGGACGTGTGCGCGCATGTGTCCTGGGAGCACACGCCGCAGGGCACTGCATGCGATATTATGGTGCGCCGCCCGGACCCAGAAGAGTTGCAAGCTGACACTTTCGAAGGACCAGAAGAGCAGCGCGTGCGTTTGCTGGAGCAGGTGAACACGCAGACACAGCTGTTGAACCAGGCGACGCCCATGTCGGTGTTGAGCTTGGTGCTGGCCAGACCGGACGAAGACAAACCAGCGGCGGGCAGCCCCAATCTATCAGTTAGAATTACCAGCGTGGAATCAGAGCCAACCACTACAAGGCTGCGTGCGAAGTTGGACATGGCGGCGTCGCAAGCAGCGCTGCCCCGAACCCTGGAGAATGGAAGATACATGGTGCGCGGCTCGAACGACTCGCCCAATTACGACCGAACCATGCGATCACTGCAAGCCGCCCTGAACAAAGCGCCGGTCGGCTGGGTGCCAAAAGTGGTCCAGGGGTCAAAAGTACTCACCCTGGAGGCGCAAATCCAATTAGCTGTGATATTGAATTTGCGTCTGCTGGATGACGAAACTGACTGGGCGCTCATTAGCCGCGAGGCTACTGAGTCGTACGAATCATTGTTCAGAGGAAAAAACGAACAAATGATTCAGGCCAAATTAGGTGAGTTTTTGCCGCAGCAGGGGCAGGTAGAAGTTTTAGGAGCTGTGATCACAGCCGTGCGAATGCGCAAACCCCTTTTGATTATGTGTGACTCGCCTTTCGGGTCCGGGAAGACGACCACACAAAATCAACTGGCGTATGTGTGTTCACGCGGCTATAATTATTATAACTCGAGACCCAGGGTGCGCGCGGGCTCCGACTTGCCATCGGACAAGCAGCCGAACGCCAAATACCACTCGACGCTCATCACGTGCACGGTCAACTCGGCGGCCGACGAAGGCGCTCGCAGGGCCCTGACCAACCTGAATAAATTAGGGCAGCGGGATATTTTTGGGGCTTTAGAAGTTTTATTGCGGGAGCGCGCGAAATGGACCGCCATGGCTGATACGCCATTTTCTGAAATGCAAAAACTGGAGGGTTTTGAAGAATTTTTGAAATTAAGAGCGGCATTTCCGGTGCGCGTTTTGAGTCCCATGTGGGAAACTGACCCCACTTATAACGCCACCCCCGCGACCCAATTGCCAACCCTGCACACCCTAGCACAGCGAACCGGCCACAACATCGTCCGCCTCAGCCCCGAATGGACGGCAGCGCTGGAAAAGTACGACGGCGCCAAGAAGGACTACGAACTGGTGGACGAAATCATCAACAACTGCACGGACGACGCCGTCATACGCGCGCAGCTGACCGAACAAGTGCCATTTCTCACCGCCGACGATGGAGACGAGCAGCCATTCGATGACTTCGAGGCAGGCGTGGCGGGCGCCCGGGCTGGTGAGGCTAGTTTAGCTGATCAGGGATTTTGGGGTAAGGTGCTGCGTAGGGCGCTGTCTAAATATGTCAGGGCTACGGTCAGGCTGCACCGGGTGTTCTTGGAGGTGGTGCAGCCCGGTCAAATCCATGTCACTTTGGACTCCGCCCACGACGCCCGTATAAAAAGTGTGACTGCGTGCGCGGTAATTATTGACGAAGCGTCTTTGGCGTCTGACGCTGCAGTAATTAGCGTGGCTCAGGCGGCTCAGCTCCCAGTGAACGGCATGTTGCTTCTATTTGGAGACAGTAAACAATTGACGCGTATGATTCGCGTGCAAGACTGGGTGGAGCCTGTCCTGAAACCCGACCCCACCCTCATTGATAGGCTCACACAATACCAACTATGTCCCGTGGTTCACTTGGAAACAGTGTTCCGCGGGCATCGCCAGCTCATTCAGGCCAACTCGGTGGCGGCGTACAATGGACTGCTACGCGCCTACAACGACACTGCAGCGCACGGCGCCACCATGTTGCCCGCGCCTGGCGACTTCGAGGATGGCGTCATGCTGTCATCGACGCTGGTGCACCAGGGCTGCGAATCGAAGGAAGGCATGTCCATTATCAACAAAAAGGAGCTGCGCATCATCCTGCACCTGTACGACTACCTCGTGGCCACAGTGAAAGAAGATCCCACCCTGCCCTGGGCAGATCTTACCGATCCCGCTAGTTTGCTAATTGTCTGTTTTTATGCGGCGCAGGCGCGCGCCCTAATCAGTCGACTAGTAGCCCACACAGAACACGACGCGGCTTACTGGGCCACCCGCGTGATCACTGCCGACAAGGCACAGGCCCGTGAAGCGGAAGTGGTCATCGTTTCCTGCGTGCGCGGCAGCCCGCCTACCGACTCCGCCCAGCTGGATGCCGATCCCAAGAAGGCGTACGGTAGAGTTGGATTTGTAGCGGAATTGCCCCGGGGAAACGTAGCCACCTCCCGCGCCAAATGTGTGCGCATCGTGGTGGCCAACGCCGAGACCATGTTGTGGTCAACCTTTTTCCACCGGTTTCTGACGGTCGAGCACAAAGCCGACCGGATTTACTCTTACGAGTCAGGCCAAATTTGGGGAAACGTGATGGGATTTTGGCCTCCGGAATGGCGCCCGCGGGCCGACTTGAAAGAACTAGTCGGACCGGACAGGTACCCGGCCCTCGAAGAAGAACTGCAGGCGGAATGTTTGTCTGACATTGAAACCGCCACAGCGGGCTCTGACTCCTCCGCAGACGCGCGGGAGGAGGGTGTGCCGGTGTTGGAGGAAGTGGTGCCCGTTGTCGAACCAGTTTACCGCCCTAATGAAGAATATTCCCCCATTAGCAACGACATGGCGGCCATGGCACTGCAGAACGTAGCCGAGCCCCCCTCGCCGCCGCCCGAGCACCACGACGCGGTCGAGGCCATCCCACTGCCACCGGAGGAAGCTCCAGCGCAACAGGTAGAACACCACATGGAAAATGGTAATTGTGAAAATTGATACGAAACAATTTTTTGTCAAAAAACCAGTTATCAAAGTTTCAATGTAATAATTCATGCACAACTTTTTGTCATCAGGAGAAACAGACAACTTTGTAACAGAAACCAGTAATTAAAAACATACTTGTTAATATTCCATGAAAACAGTTAGAAAATCTTGTCGACGATCAATTTTCACACGCACGGACTGCGACATGTCGGTCGAGCAGGTAACTTGAATGTTGATTCCAAACTGCCCATCCAACAGCGGCACGATGCTGTGAAATAACACAGATTAGTAGTCTGATTAATTAGTTTCCAAAATCAAAAAAAAGAAAAAACTTTTTCTCACATCGAGCCCTGAGCGGGAACCAAAATTTCGAAGTTCCGAGCACAAAAAGCCGGCACGGCAGAAAGCTGATGCCATAATTCGAATGAAGACGAACCATATTTGCACCCCCAGGGCATGTGACTTCCACAGCCGTCCACCGAAAAATGCAGAGAAGGCATGATTTTTGAATAATCAAAAAACGGCGCAAAACACTTTTTGAACATGTCGTTTTTAGCCCGGAGGTAAAAAATTAATGGCTGGTGGGATTGTAGGTAGAAATATGGCTAACTAATCATGCGTGAAAACGTAACGACAACTTTGCGCAGACACTCCGACGACTCGAGAACGACCATGTGCGACCGAATGACGACCCGCGGTGCACAGGGAAGTCACAGTGAACGTGCGGTTCGCTGTGCACTGCAAATCCGCCAACGAAGCCGCAGCCCCAGGACGGTACGCCCGAATGGACACTACTGCGGCCATGAATTTATTAATTGGTTCTTTTCCGTTAATTATTTAATTATTTCCCGTGTGACGCTAATTTTTAATTTTTATTTTAGTGATTCATTAATTAAGCTAATTAGGCTACCCGCATTTTGAGTTAATTAAGTGAATACTTCCGTTTTTCTTTTGCATTTCCCAATATGTACTTTCGAGCGTTATAATTTTTAGGTTTTATCAAGTTCACATTTTTGGTCAAAAGGGTGCAGTGTCTGGGAATGGGTTAGAAAGGCTTTATGTTTCTAGTTAAGCTAACAGGTGTTGACTCTGTTAAATGCTCAGACGCCCCGATAGATAACATTCAGAAAATTCCCCGACCAAGTGCTTTTTACTTAGGACTAGGTAATGGGTGGAAAAGTGGCAAACGGCAATTATTGTCGGCATGCGACTGCAAGACACATGCAGAGCACAGTTTATAGTGAAGAGCACAGTAGTGCCAATTAATTATTCCCATCACCCAGGGTGATTGGTGAACTCACAAGTGCTAGTGTTTTGTGGCGTGTGTTTAGTCCCAAAGTTCCAACCCTTACCCGGCAGTGCAATAACCTTGAACAAACCCCGCAAATGAGCGTTCTTTCTGTGGCCTTGGTCGGGCGCGCTATAAAAATATTTTTCACCTAAAGGGGCGCAGGTTGATAACACGTGTCACACCACCTGCTCTGAGTTGCACCGTAACCTCTGAATAGAACCCAGCTAATGACACTCACCTTTGAGATGAATTGCATTTTAATTACGTCAGTGATAATCACAGTCACTTTACGCTTGATTTAAATTACATTTGCACCCGTTCGTTTAAATTAATTATTTTTCCCGCATTGAATTAATTTACTTGTGCCTCGTACGCTGTGTTTACGGTTTTCCAGTGATCATTGAATTTGCCTTATTAATTCGCTTATTACGGTTAATTGTTGTGTCTCTGATTTAGTATTCATTTTGATTATGGTAGGTTTTTGGTGATTATAAAACTCGCTGATTTTACATTTTTTCACCCACTAGAGGCTATACGACTCACTTGAGCTATTGTGAAATTGACTCTGACTACATCGCTAAAATAAAGTTTCCCGTGAACCCAACTTGGTCCCCCTGAAGCATACTAACTGCTTGAATTTTAATTTGAATTTTATTAATTTCGGCTTTGCATTAATTACGGCTTTTAACAATTAATCGAAGTAAAACCGCTGGCAGCAGTTACGAAAGGGAGTGGTAAGTTGCCGTGTCCGTCCTCAGGAACTGTCAGGACCCCAAGGGGTACTGGCGCCGTTCCTGATTTGCGTGTAAACATCCCCGTACCATAAAACCAATTACTTATTTAATTAAGCACGCAAGTGGAAGCGCAAAGGGACCGGAATTTGCAATTCTCCGCCGCGGCAAAACTCGACGAGTGGCGTATTTTTGTGGTAAAAACGGAAAGTAGTAAAATTAGTAAAAACGTAAAATATCTGACACATGAAGAGTGCAGTGCACGCCTTGAATATGTTTATTAATACACCATTTACATACCTGGCGATGTTAGAACGAGTCATGATTTACATACTGAAAACATTGCGCTGAACTTATCCGTATCACATCTGGATCTTGAACAAAAACACTGTGTGACTTTTTTCCTCACAAAAATTCATTGCCCGCAGTTTGGTTTAGTTTAGACAACAAATGTTCAAATGCTTTTTTCATCAAAATGTGAAAATATTTCTATGTGCATTGTGCACAGCAATAACCGGTCTGGTTGAATTAACACTAGTTCAATACTTCACTATCCCGCCACCAATACCGCTAAAAAGCAATCCTTGTAATCAGAAAACATCAATTTCCATGTAAATATTTTTCTGCGCCGGCCGCCGACAGGTGGTGTTTAGACAAAAATCCACTTTTGCATTGTGCCAACTGCACGATCTGATTAGAAGCCTGGGCGAAAAGCCAAGTATTTAAATATCTCAGCGCAAGGGTCTCGAATGGGGGGGGGTTGGGGGGGGGTTACCCCCCCCCCCAAACCGCCCAGCTATCTATCTATCCCGGAGGCCGCTCAGCTATCTATCTATCCCGGAGGCAAAATTTTGGGCTACTACCCCCTAAACCCCCCCCCAAATCGCTCAGCTATCTACCTATCAGGAGCGATTTTTCAGAAACTATACCCCAATTTTCGCTCAAAATCGCTATTTTTCATACCTATATATAGATTTTCACCTCCAAAATCACTGGTTCATGCGTCTAACTGCCTATTTTCAGCTATTTTAAGTACTATATGCTCTTGTATACCCATTTTGAGCTATTTTACACCTACTTTTAGCGATTTTTGTCCCTTTTCATCCTTCTATGCCCCGAAAAAGCCTATATATCGAACCACCACAACCCCCCCCCCCCAAACCCCCCCCCAGAAAATTTTTCAGCTATCTATCCCTGCGGAGGAGCGATTTGCTATCTATCCAACCACTCGGAGGGTCAAAATTCAAGATACCCCTGTCTCAGCGCATTGCTTTTTATGTCCATAGTTTAGGTGAAATGGAGGCATATGTATCTAACTTCACTAGAGATTTTTTTCTCATAAATTCACAGATTTTCTAGTTAGAATAGTCGAACTGATGAACTGATGTCGAAGATATTTTGATGGGCGCTAGATTTCGGGACTGTTCGAAAGTAACATTTCCTCCCAAACTGCTCTTCAGATAGTGTGTGACGATGGCAAACCCTATGGTAAAAAGTGTTTAAATTTTCAAGTGTTTTGTTTTTCTAAAATGACCTTTCTTATTTCGTATTTTTCCCAAAAAAATGGTATTCAAACTAGGTTTCGGATTTTCGATTCTTTGTGGAACACTTCGAATTTTTTTTGAACTTTGAATACCATACTTCTTCTAATAGAAGAGTGCGGTTCTATTTTTTTCGTCAACTTTTTTACCTGGCGTTCTATTGGAGTGCCGTTCCATTGGAGGCTGCCATTCTATTTTTTCCCCAATTTTTCACACATTTTACATTTGTAAATAGTGTTTCTAATAACATATGAACAACATTTTAATATCAGAGCATGATAGTCAAACAAAACCAAATGTTAAAAGAAC
Organism: Sphaerolaimus hirsutus; assembly: GCA_964036195.1. Lineage (NCBI taxonomy): Eukaryota > Metazoa > Nematoda > Chromadorea > Monhysterida > Sphaerolaimidae > Sphaerolaimus > Sphaerolaimus hirsutus. Next base: position 13,102,696 of record OZ038455.1, on the reverse strand, counting down.
CCAGAATCATAGTTCTGAACGCCTCAGATGTACTCACCACTCTTTTTTCTAATATTTTTGTGTTTTGGCACTCTTCCAATGTAATTTCTACCTGTCGTTCTATTGGAGGTGCCGTTCAATTGGAGTATACCATTCTACCGTTTTTGTGAGTGCAAAAACGTGCCAAAACCTTTAGTTCTATTGGAGGTGCCGTTCTATTGGAGGTGCTGTTCTATTGGAGTTATGCCATTCTATTAGAAGAAATACGGTAAATATTTTGTGTTTTGTAGCCTTCTGCAGCAAAGCAATCACCGCAGACATAATTGCACATTTATTGTTCTGACATTACAAATACATCCAAGTGAAATTGATGTTTTTATTTGTGTTACTGCATTTTATATGCATTTGCAACAAACAATATAAAAAAATGCAGAAATTCGAAAACTTTTTCAGATTTTCTAATTTTGAAAGGAATCGATTTTTAAGTGTTTTTTCTGGGGGTGAACATTTTTTCAAAAAATCTAAAATGTTTTCGAATTTTCGACTTTATGTTTGTCATCGCTAATGGTGTGCCAATTAACGCGACATTTTTCTTCCTTTCACTCAGAACTCGATACTTTGTAAGCGTCAGATTTCCTGGCAATTTTGTTTGAAATGCTCTTTATCACAATTTTTCGTTCGCAGAGAACCACGGCGATTGACGCGATGCGAGAAAATGTGAAAACTGCATTAATTCGCCACAATGACGAAACGGATTCGTCAAGCCGATCAGATTTTTCCAACCATCTCGCGGTGCCGCCGCACAACACGCTGTATTGCAACAGACCAAATGATTTTTCCGAACAAAAGGTGAGTCGTTAATTTTTATTCGTTTCACCGCATATGTTTTTTTGGGTGAAAAGTTGCTGTGAAACTATCCTAGGTGATGAAAGAAAGTCTCCTAGTCGGACTGCAAGCGGTGTATATATAGGTACCTAGTTTATTTTGTTCCTTTTAAAACCACAAGGGAATTTGCAAGTTCCATCCAATGTCCTTTGCGAACAAAATTGGAACGGTAATGCCCTGGGCAATTAACTAGATAAGTTGAATTTCTCCAATTTGGAAAATGTTGATGCACCGCTAATACTGCGATTACAGCTCGGGCGTAAAATTGTCCGGGCGTAAAATTGATTTTGGGCGTAAAATCAATTACAGATGAATGGATAAAGATACAACACTGTTATTTCAGTCAAAGAAAGCTTAGATGCAGACGTTCCTCGTGTCCAAAGCTCACGAGTTGATTTTAATCGTACTGGGAGTCATGAAATTTAGCACAATTTTTTCAATTATGCGCTGTAAGTGGCGTAAAATTAGGGTGTAAAATTAAAAACATTTGCGCGAAAATTCATAACTTCTAGTGCAATTAAAATAAACTGATGAGCTTTGGACACAAGCAAATCTGCATGTGCGCTTTCTTTGACTGAAATTACAATGGCATATCTTTATCCATTCACCTGTAATTAATTTTACACCCAAAAATCAATTTTATGCTGGTCAATTTTATGCCCGAGCTGTAATCACAGCATTATGCTGCGATTACAGCTCGGATGTAAAATTCCAGCGTAAATTCCATCGCAAAATTGATTACATGAAAGTGGATGATGATTCAGGTTGATTTGTATTCAGCTGACGTAAAATTGCAGCGTAAAATCGAAATTTTTGAATTTTCAGAAACATAGAAGTGACCGTGGACGATGACCCTTGGTCACAAAGAAGGTATTGATAAACATATTGTAGATGAAAAATTGCAGACCTGTATCATCATCCACTTTCATGTAATCAATTTTGCGATGGAATTTTACGATGGAATTTTACGTCCGAGCTGTAATCGCTCCTTTAACATCATTCGCATAATTTTCACCTGGGTAATTTCCTACACTAATAATTATTAAAATTCCTCCACCTGTTATACATCCGCTCCGAGCATGTTCTAAAAATGTCAAATTGTCAAAAAATAATGAAAAACCCCATCTCAACATGGCACCCCAGGACCAGGACAACCCCAACGACTGGCCGCGCACCGTCTGGCCGAACCAAACGCCCGTGCCGGACACTTTTCCCAGTCAGATTCCGTCCATTGGCAGTTTCCTGGCGGACAGCGGGCACAATATGAGTACGCTGGAACCCATTTTAGAGGGCAAGGAACACCAGACCGATGCCCGACACGGTGCCGATCCGGGTCACGATGACGCCGCACCGGCCAATGGCGTCGGCTTGAGCATGTGCGATTTGAGAGATAGGGCTTCTAGTTAGTTGAGGTGGTTTTCTACTTAGAGTAGGGTGTCAAATTTCCATTTCCATTTTCCGTTTTTCCGCAGGAAAATTTTCTACCTATCGTTTTCCGTTTTCCGGCAGCTGAAATTTTTTTACCTTTCTGTTTTCTGTTTTCCGGCAGCTGAAAATTTTTTACCTTTCCGTTTTCCGTCAGCCAAAAAATTTTTACCTTTCCGTTTCCGTTTTTCCGGCCCATTTTTCCGTTTTCCAACTGAAAATCTTTACCTTTCTGTTGCCATTTTTCCAGGCCATTTTTCCATTTTCTGGCTCGATTTCCAGTTTTCTGGCATTTTTCCATTATTTTTCCAATCTGTATTTATCTTTTTTCACTATGGTGTTTTTAACTCCCAGGTTCTTGTGTCGTTCATAATTTTTATCTGTATCCAAATCTGTAAAAACACAAAGTAATTTTGGACACATACTTTGCAGTCTGCTTTTGCTAAATTCTTATTGTTGTTGTAGTGTACTTTTGCTACCTTTTGATAATTTTTTGTTGGTTCAGTTAAGCTTGAACTACAAGTGAAGTTACTGGCATGATTCATAGTTGCAGGATGTACAGCTACCACAATCAAAGCCAAACAGGCAAACTTGCATGCAAGTTTTCCTCCTGCAAATTTGTCCATTTCTGTGCAAATTTCACTTTATTTTTTCCGTTTCCGTGAAAATTTTGCTTTCCGTTTTCCGGCATTTCATTTTTCCGTTTTCCGTTTCCCGCTGAGTGAAATTTTTTAACCTTTCCATTTTCCGTTTTCCGACCGATAATTTTTTTTACCTTTCCGTGTTCCGTTTTCCGGCCGATAATTTTTTTTACCTTTCCGTTTTCCATTTTCAGGCCGATAATTGGTTTTTACCTTTCCGTTTTCCGTTTTCCGTAAAGTTAAAAATTTTTACCTTTCCGTTTTCCGTAAAAAAATTTTGTTGACACCCTAACTTAGAGAGGTCTTGATGGGGACCCAGCAGCTGTGGATATCTTAACCCCTGGACATTAAATACCCCTGGACATCTGCACGTGCGCAGTTGGCATAAAACACCCCATGACATCTGAACACATTCACTTCATTCGCAAGTGCCAAACTGCCCACATGCCCCACGTCACTTGCCAAACTGATGCCAATATATGCTTCTGGATTGTGTCACCCTTGCAAAAACTGGTTGTCTTGGAGCCATTGGCGCCAGCCTGGCGGGTGCTGTGTGAATGCACGGTATGTGTGAAGTTTATGTCCATGCGTTTTTTATGCCAGCTACGCACGCGCAAATGTCCAGGGGTGCTTGATGTCCAGAAGTGTTTTATGTTATCCGCCCTGGGGGGGGGGGGGTTGGTGAACGTTGCGAAATGATAAGATTTTGAATGAGAGTTGGGCTAAGAAAGAAGAAGGGTGCATGATGTTTGATATGAGAACTCGGATGGCGTCATTCGATCGTGCCATCTGCACCATTACCAAACACAACGGGCAAAATGCCAGCGCACCGGCACCGGGACTGTTCTGAAAATGGGCACCGGCCACCGGTGGCACCTTTTGTGTATCGCAGAGGTACGGTACCGCCCCCTGGAAGGATCCCCTCCAGTGCTCAGAACCATGGTATCCGTACCCCGATCCCAAGTGTGTTTCAAGTTCCAACCTCCATCCACATCTCCAGATTGGTGCCGGCGCGAGTTTTCAAATTTGTTATCTCGTGGTTTCCCCACCACCCTTCAATCGCCCCCCCCCCATCTTCAGCGCACACGGGGATCCTGGTCGGCGGCAACGGGCGGAAAATTACCCGCCACCCCTCCCTCATGTTGGACGGGCCGAAAATGCGCGCCACGACGTTCTTGGGGGTGCCGGCGAGCAGCGGGGCCGCCTCCATGGGCGGGTGGAGGAGCTTGAGGAGGCTGTCGGCGCCCATCGGTCCGTTTGGCTGGGGGGTTTGAGTGGGGTAAAAGGGGGTGGCCCTGTGGTAGAGTTGGCAAATGTCAAATTTAGGGTAAATATTTGTGAGTGTGAAAACTTGCCCTTCCTCGCAAACTTACCTGCCTTTCTATTGGAGTAAAACTGAAGGTACCTTTTTGTGGGGAAACATAAACACAGTATTCACGCAAATAGGTACTGTTTGAGTAAAAGTAAATACATCGAAAAATGGCATTGGGGGAAATGTTTCTGCGGGGAGGATGAGAATGTCAAAAGAATGTAAAAATGGGTAACGTCTTCTCTCAAAGACTCAAAGTAGATCAAAGGTACGGGCCACATAACAGTCTCACTCTATTCACAGATCAAAACGTTGTTCAGCTGACACTCATTAAAAAAATTGCTGCTTTTTCACACTGTCAGGTGAAATCAGTTTACTTTGTATGTGGAAGTTATCAGTATTTTTTAAATAAAAAACACACGTAGGAAGTCCTCTCTGCCTGGATTTACGTCAACGGAAGATATAAGTTTGTGCTATACTTGCAAAGCTTTTTAAGGGCCGATTTTAACCTTTATGGGCAGCGCAGCCGCGACTTTTATGGGAAAAGTGATGGTCTAAAACATGGCGCATTTGTCGCCGAGCGGTCGGTAAACTAGCACAGTATTTGCTCGAATAATTCTCCTGGGGAATTCTTTTTCGTGGTACTTTTTTACGGGGGGAACTATACAAGAGGGAGAATGTATATTTTGTTCAAATTTTCAAGCATGTTTCTATTCACTCACTTTTCATTAAATATGTTCTAATTATAAAGTAACATGGAATTTTTGTTTAAATTATTGGATTTATAATATGCATAAAGTGTGAACATTTCCAGCAAAAATGGTACTTATGAACATAAATTGTAAACCGGGAAAAACGCTTAAACAGCGGATTGACACTAGAAAACGAACTTTCAAATTCGAGTCAATTGTCGTGCCAAATGGAAACGTGCGAAAATTCGACTAAAAATATCCACTGGAAAACAGAGAAAAATGATCGAACACCGACTCGCGGGGTTGGAGGTTATACGGGGCACCCGGTAAATCACATTGCGAGATAATTCAACACCAGGTGTCTATTCCGCAAGTGGAGAGGAGAACTAACGTTTCACTTCTTATTTCACTTATCATTCCACTTTTTCACTGCACTTCTCATTTCGCTTATTTTATCACTTATGCTTTTACTTCGTTTTATACTTGTTACTTCCCAATTCACTTAACATTTCAATTTGCAATTCACTTCTCACATTTCACATTTCACTGCTCTTTTTTTAATCCCATTTCTCTTCTGACTTTCATTTCACTTCTCACATCTCATTTTACGACGTTTTTAACTCTTTACTTCTCAATTCACTTCTCAAGTCACCTTTAATTTCACTTCTCACTTCAGAAACGGTTTTTCACTTCTCCACTTACGGAACTGGCTCTAGGTGACGCAAGTTATACCGCACTTTTTGCACACAAAACACAAAACAGTTGCACGGGATAAAGGTCACCTAATACGGGACTAAGTAGGTTTCATATGAGCACAAAACTCATAAATTTAGCAAAAATTTGCGACCATATCACATTACTAAAAAGCTCTGAGGATTTTCATTCTGTATTTGAAAGCAATTTTGTCGCAAATCTTTATTTTTCATTCTTTTTAGGTATTTTATTCAATTTTTCATCCTTGTTCTAAAATTGTAGAATTTTTATCGCAATGTATAATGCATAGTATTAATAGGTACATTATGTTACTCCCGGTAAACTGTAAATGTACCTAAATACCTAATTCACTTATAAACCACATGTGAAAGCATTTGAGTTTACCAGAAAGCTGTCTGTCAACTACTGTTGTCCGAGATAAAAAAAATTCTGGTAGTCGGTACACTCAGATGAGTTCAAAGTTGATTTATGAGTTAGCTAAATTTTATACATTTTGTTAGTAAACTAGTGTGTGCAGCGACAAAAAAAACATTTACAACATATGCGTCATGGGGTTCTATTCCTTCGCATGCAACCGAACCCATAGAATAAATATACCGTATATCCTCGAATAAGCGCCCCCCCCCCCGAACCTACCCCCTCCGAATAACTACCCCTGTTAGCTGGCTGAGGAAAAATTACTCGCCCCTCGAAAAACTACCCCTCTTCGATGGGCGCTGATACATGTCGGTTAACGTTGCATTTTTCTACGTCTACGTACGTTACAATATAAAGTACTGGGAGTCAAAAAATTTTTTTCCGAAAAAGTACATACCCCTCGAATTACCCCCCCCCCCCACTCAAAATCGGGTAACCATCAGTTCCATGGCTGCCGCATCATGCAGTAGCATACGATTCATTTTAAGTAGTACTGTAGTATAGGGTTCTCTCAATTAGAATTTGCATTGACATGTTGCAGTGTTTTTCAAATGGACTTGAACTGTGCGGCCGCTTCAAATTTGCGTCAAACGAACTCATCCACCGATTTAACTGATGTTTACCGAACGCTACACTAGTCTACACTCTACACAGAGCAATACAATGTCGCTATGTCGCTATACACATGGGAAATTTTTCGAAAAGCATTCAAATATTGAATTTCAAGTTTTAGATTTCTGATTAGGTTTGCAACTGTTTTTCCCAAACATACTGTTGGTCTACCTATCTACTTATTCCATCGAAATACCCCGAGGGTTTATTTCTCCATATTGCAAATTTTGATGGTTGTATTTCGTGGGGGATTCATTCTTTCGCGAGAACTTTTTGAACTCTCAGCACTTTTTGGAACGTACGTAGATGTAAAAAATGCAGCAATGACCGATATGTATAAGCGTCTATAGACTTATAGAAGTAAGATGGTATAAATATAAGCCATCTCTTACGTAACTCATTAATTGCTTTTAACGTGTGTTCTGCATTACACGATCACAAACTTCAGTTTTGGCAATTAGTACATTCTCTTTATTACACTCATTTCGGGTGGGGGTATTTCGAGGGGGTTGTTTTTTCATAAGCTCGCTCAGACACGCGGGCTATTTTGCGGGGTTACTTCAAGGGAGTATTTCGAGACTGTAGTTAAGCCGTGGTAGCCTGTAAATGATGTAAATAACACTAAGAAAACGATCATTTTTCACTGCTGTACCTTTGGCCAGGTTGTAAAATTTGATCTGCGGATGAAACTAAAATTGATTTTAATCGAAGCGTCTGAATTGAAATTACCAGCATTCAGACACTTCGCTTTCCAGATGTTTCCCATATTGCCCCATCAAACATATGGGATTTAGTGAATGTCGACGCTGTCTAGGTGTCCGTGCAACAGCTTGCCAATTTTAAAAATGCAAAAAATGACAGAAAATACTCAATCAAAACTCAGGCAATTATATCTAAAAATAACCGTCAAAAATGGGCCCTGAAAAAAGTGAACAAGTGTGGCCCATTTGCGATTGCGAAGCTGGCAATGACAAGAATTCGAATGTGATGCCAAACGGGAGCGTTTCGTCATTTTCTAATGCGAACGGAAAAACGAGCATAGAATCTTATCACGGATGCTGGTGGACAAATTGATTTTGAGCGTGGTTTGAGTGGTCGTTTTGGGTGGTATTCGGATTTAAGATGGAACCGATAAGACTGCTCCGAAAAATGGTTAAAAAGTGTTGCGACTGATGATTAGCAATCAGATGATTTCAGTGCAAAGCTTTCAAAACTCATGGCTTAGTACTTATGCTTTGATTAGTGATTGGCCCCCTCCAATTTGTTAGCTACATATTGCGACTGAGTACAGTATTCCCACGTGACTTCGACCTCCACTCAGATACCCATTATCTGCCATACCCCTGATAATATGCGACGTGAGACATATTTACATTAACCTCACAGCCCGCAATACCTCACAGCCCGCAGGTACCGTATATCCTCGAATAAGACCCCACGGGAGTTGTTATTTCCTCAGGCGTTTTGGAGGTGGAGTTATTCAAGCGGGGGTGTTATTCAAGGTGGAGGTTTTATTCAAGAATACGCTGTAGATCAACCGACAGAGAAAAAACGACCACTCAAAGTGGGAACCTTCGAAAAATCAATCTGTTGACCGGCGACGCCAGATTTCAGCGAGGTCAAAAAGACGCCGCGGCCCTCGATCATATCAAATTTGACGGCCGGCGCCAACTCTATCAAATCGCGCAACATGTTGTACACTATGCGCAAATACTCAGACAACCTGAAACAGTCGATCGAGAGGTCCGCGCTGCTAATGCGCAGAGCGGGTGGAAACGGCAAAAGGGCTAGAAATCGACTAGTTCAGAAGGGTGGACATTGCAACATTACCCTGGTGAATGTGCCGAGCCAAGGCAGAAAATACTTTAGGTGAGTCTCTGGTCTGGGTGTAACTTTCAGATTCTGTAAAATTTCAAATGTCATGGAAAGTGTCAAAACGTAAGAGTCATGTAAAACGTCCTGGAAAACTGCAAACAAATTTTGCCGTGTAAAAAATGAATTATTCACTTCTTACGTTGCCGCATTCACAACAATGATGTTAACCAGAATCGCATGAATCAAAAATCATTGGCTGGCACGCTTTCAACATGAGACATAAGTAACTGCGCGTGCAGAGTGTCGTTTCACTGGAGTATAAGTATCAAACCATAGCCCACTCGCAGCGACATATTCACCACGCTAATCGACATTCGCTGGCGCTGGTGCATCGGCCTGTTCGCGGCCACCTACACCGCATCGTGGGTGTTGTTCGGCATCATGTTCTATCTGGTGCCAGTCCCTGACCCTGTAAATGCCCTGTAAAATGTCAAATGTCATGCAAAGTGCCAAAAGTCATGTAAAATGCCCGGTAAACGTACGTTTACCATTTTACCGGGCATTTGACATTTTACAGGTCATTTTCCAGGGTCTGGGACTGCCCCCTGGTCTCAGCTGTCAACGGCGACTTTGCCAGCTACGAGCGTCTGCTAGCAGAGGCAAATAACGGCAGTAGCGCTGCAGATATGCTCGCGCACGTGCCGTGCATTCAAAACGTCAACACAACGATGCCTTTTTTGTCGGTGTTGATGTTCAGCGTGGAGAGTCAGAGTACTATTGGGTATGGATGGAGGTTGGTGAATCGTTCGAAGTTTGATGTTGATTGCTAGAAAGTGTAAAAACACGATTAAACGGTTCAGTATACCTAGGTAGATTACCTGGCAGATTACCTACTTGTACCAGATGCCAGTTCCGCAAGAGGCAAAGTTTCAAATTTTCTTTTAAGTTTGCTTTTAAATTGACTTTTAACTTTGCCTTTAATTTGACATTTAACTATGCTTTTAACTTGAGTTTTAACTTTGCTTTTAAATTGACTTTTAACTTCGCTTTTAACTTGACTTTTAATTTTGCTTTCCACTTGACTTTTAACTTTACCATTGGCTTGCCATTTATCGTTTTACTTTAGTTTTATCTTTACTCGGAACTTTTTTAACTTTGCTCTTGCGTAACCGGCATATGGTACAAGTTATGTTCTCTAGGTATGCTCAATTTGAGGTGGCGGTTTTTTCGAGGTCGGGGTTTATTATTTTCTCAGCGGCCAGCCCACTCAGCCCTGGGGGTACCGTATTACCTCGAAATACCTCCAGGGGGTTTATTATTTCGCCAGCTAAATTTCAGTGGGGATAATTCGAGGGGAGGTTTATTCGAGGGGGGTCTATTTTTCCGCCAGAAATTTTTGGAAATTCCCCATAGTCAGACGTAGTAAAATCAAACAATTACATAGATGTATACATGTTTATAGGCATATATAACCGTATATACACATAAACCCTTCCCTAACGTCACTCAATCATCGGTTTTAACGTGTGTTCTGCATTGTACAGATCACAAACTGCGGTATTTGTCACGTACGTTCTCTTTACACTCGATCTTAGGGGGGTATTTCAAGGGGGGGTATTTATTCCTCAGCCAAATTTGAGGGGGTATTTCGAGGGAGGGGGGTTAATTCAAGGGGGGTTAATTCGGAGTAATACGGTATTTCAAACAGGGGGTAATTCAAAGGGGTTATTTCAAGGGTGTTATTTCGATTAAATGCGGTAATTATGCGTGTCATTGCACCAACGATGCAAAAAAGTCGCCAGATTGTGAAAGTCACGTAAAAACTCAAATACAAAATATTCAAACGTTCAGATTCCCAACGGAAAGATGTCCGATAGTGGTGCTAACTGTAATGCTACAGAACATGATTGGCGTGGTGCTACAAACTGTTATGGCAGGCGAGTTTTCTGTTTCCCATATGGTACCGTTTTCTGTATAGATGGCGGAATAAATATTAAGAGTGAGGAAATTGAGTATTTAAAAAAACGTTGCACTACACGTTGCCACATTACAAAAAACGTTGCCGGTTTGCGAGCTGCAACAAAAAATAGTATGGTATTCGATAGTGGATGATCCGCGAACTGACCGAGTTTTCTACCAAATTTTTCATTCCATTCGTTGCGGACATGACCGGCATTGCGTATTATTCACCTAGGTAAATCTCAATCCAAATCCAAATCGACTTGATAGTATAAACCCTGTAAATACCATAAAAACACACCACGAAATCCACTTATTTTATAATACACAGGCATAGTATTCGCCAAATTAGCGCGCCCTAAGAAAAGGGCCGACACATTAGTCTTCAGCAAGGAAGCAGTGATCTGCATGCGCGACGGCCGGCTGTGTTTCCTATTCAGAGTGGGCGACATGAGGAAAACACAACTCGCTGAAGCTCACGTAAGATTGCAAATGATTAAAAAACTGGTCACCAGTGAGGGTGAATTGCAACCTTTCCATCAGTATGATATGGACGTGGGCTACGATGAGGTGGGTGTTGCGTGGCAGGTATTTGGTGCATGCAAATTTGGGCTACCTATTTTAATGGCCAGATTTTTACCCTAAATTTGCCTTTTTTATTTTTCAGGGATTGGATCGAGTATTCGTCATGTGGCCCATAACAGTTTGTCATGTGATCGATGAAGACTCGCCCCTCTATAACATGAGCAAGGAGGATTTAGCCAGTGCCAGATTTGAGATAATCGCCATTTTGGAGGGTGTGGTGGAAACAACGGGAAGCACGACTCAAGCAATCACTTCATACTTGCCTTCAGAAATCCTATGGGGTAGAAGGTTAGGAAACACTTGTTTGTCCAGTTACCGGAAGAATGTCGTGTCAAGTTCAGGCGCAGAAGCACAAATCAATTCAAATTCTCAGATTCCAGAAACTGGTCACCTACCAGCGGTACAATGGGCAGTACAGCATAGATTTTGGTCTGTTCCACGGGACGTACCATGTGCCATGCACGGACTTGTCATCGAAACAACTGGACGAGCTCAAAGAGGCGGGCGCCGACCCCACTGAGTTGTGGACTGCTCAGGTTGGTGCAAGTTCAGCTGGCCGCTGGGGTCTGGGGACATTCCCACACAATGTAAAGTGTAAAGTAACGTGTCAAGTGTAAAATGTCAGAAATTTGTTAAATGTCAATGTAGGTAAATGTTCAGTGACGCATCCCAAACCCATCCAATCGACAACAATCCAAAAAACACAGCCGCACAAAAGTAAACCCACGCAGGCAGACACAGCAACAATGGCAGATCAAGACGCAGCACTGGCAGCGGGACACGTGCGCAACCAGCCGAACACCATAGCCACGGCCGCCGCCATTGGCGTAAACGCCATTTGCGGCTCTGGCGCGGGCACCACAATCCTGGTCGAAGACGCGTCCGAGAACGAGCGCGACGCCGACATGGAAGATGGCATCCTGGTGCCAGTCGCGGACACTGTGAAATGTCCTGGCAATTGTCAAGTGTAGTGCAAAGTGTCAAAGGTAAAAGGAAAAATGCGTTGGAAAAAAGCAAACGTACATTTGCGTCAAAAGTCTGCCATTTGCAGGGCATTTTACATAACTTTTGACACTTGACAAGACACTTGACATTTTACAGGGCAATTCACAGGGTCCGGGACTGCCCCCAGGTGGTGAACAACAGAAACGAAGGGGGCGGGCTGGTGATCGAGAATGACCACGCGTTGAGGCAGGTGGCCACGAGCGGCAGCGCCAGCTCCAATAGCCTCAGCGAAGACACCGTTAAAAGTGTGATGCCGCTAAAAGCCACCGGTCAGTTTGGATGTTTTTTCTAATTGAATCTGAATTGCTGAGTGGCGGGGTTTAGTACATAGCAATTAATTATTTGAATTATAATGTTGATTATTGCGGAATTGTTCAGAGTGGCAACAATGCAAGCGCGTATTGTCACGACTGCTGAGTAGTGAATGGTGAGATGCATATGGCGTGTGTGTGATTTTGATTAAACACTTTTCAGTTTTACGAGAATGTCTCCTTTCCTGGAGTTTCAACGATGGGAAAAAGCATTTGCTTTCGTCCATCAATCAAACCAACAATAACAGTGCGTTTGCAGTCTGAAGTGTTGAAGTGTTTGAGAAACTCACACGGCACACCTTCAAGTTCAAAGACATAAAGTGGCGAAACACCTATAATTACTTACTGAGAAAACTTTTGATTTACCCCATCGCTGTTTAGACATTGTTGCCGCACATACTACTAACATGCCGTATTTCCTCTAAACACGTATTTCGTATTTCCCCCGGGGGTGAATGTTTCAAGGTGCAAATTTTGAGGGGGAAGACAAAGACCACTGCAAAAAAAAACGATAGAAAAACGTGCAAGTGATAAATAACTGCAAACGTGTTTCCTCGAAATACCCCTCGGGGGGGGGGATTGTTTCAGAGTGATGATTTTGAGGGGGGGGGGGGTATTTCGAGGTGGGCTTGGTGTTTCGCCAGAAAATTTTGAAATTCCAGTACTAAATAGTCGTATGTAACGTATGCAGACATAGAAAAATGCAACAATAACCGCTATACATAAGAGTCTATGGACGTATAAATATAAGTAATTCTTTATGTAGATGGCATAAACACTGTTCTAACATAACAATTAATTGTTTTTAACGTGTGTATTACATTGCCCGAATCACAAACCGCAGTGTTGTCATGTACGTTCTCTGTACACTCAACTGGGGGGTATTTCGAGGGGGGGGGGCTAAAAAATTCATAGTGGCCATTTTGAGGGGGGGGGGTATTTCGAGACGGGGGTTTTTTCAAGGGGGGTATTGCGAGGAAATACGGTAAGTATAGGTAATTTGTACCCGTACCAAATAATTTGGTATCCTCGAATAAGTCCCCAGGGGAGTTATTTTTTCGTCAGAAGTTTCTGAGGGGGAGTTATTCGAGGGGGAGAGTTTTTTTGTCAGTGTTTCCAGTAAAATGTATGATAAATTTACTGCACAAATGGGGTAAATATGGTAACATAAATGATTAGTAGGAATACAATATTAACAAGTCAAGCAGTGAAAACAATGTTAGTGAACTCTAGCTACAGCAAAAAATGGATCAGTGAAGCGTGTGGAAGCGGGCTGGATGCCGTTAAGCGGCGCGCTTCCACACGCTTCCACAAGCATCACGAATTCGGGTGTCTTCCACACGCTTCACCTAGCTTCACCGCGCGCTTCACGCGCATCCAAAATGTGGAAGACACTTCACCGCGCTGGCGCTTCCACACGCTTCCCCTCACATACATGTGTGTTGGAGCGCCATATAAGGAAGCGTGAAGTGCCTTCACGCAGATTTTCGTGATGTGCGTGGAAGCGCTAGCGTGCTGCGTGAAGCGTCGGGAAGTGTCGGCGTGAAGACACTTCCCGACGCTTCACCGCGCATCCACACAGCGATTTTTGCTGTGAGCTGCAAGATATTACATATATTTACATATTAAATACACAGAACGTTTTTTGTAAATGTGAAATGTTATGAAATGTTTCTACCCATCAAAGTGGGGGGAGTTATTCGAGGGGGAGTTGTTTTTTCCTCACACTCACAAAAGGGGGGACTTAATCGAGAGGGGGGAGTTATTCGAGAGGGGGACTTATTCGAGGAAATACGGTATCTCAAATTAATTCCCGCCTCGAATTGATCCACTCGAAACACCCCCAGGTCTGAGTGACCTAGGGAAATAATACCCCCGTCTTGAATGATGTAAATTGTGTATGCAATGTACATAATGTATTAATCGCTGCCAAATTACTTAGCAGCCACACATATACTAGTCTCTGCACATCCCTATATCTGTGCACATACCCCCTCGAATTAACCCCCCTCAAAATTTGCTCGCGAAATAATAAACCCCTGATGGTATTTCGAGGTAATACGGTAGTCAGTTTACAATAAATCGAAAACAAATGCCTAGGCATAGTCGAGTGCACTCTCATATCGGCTGCGGGGAAATTGCCGGCTGCGGGGAAATTTATAATGCGCATGTGCACCTTGAGTCAGCTGCATGCAGCGCCTTTATAAATATCTAACTACAATCCGTTCCATCGCTTTTGCGCATGTAAAACTGCCTAAAAAAATCAACTCGAAACTCAAAACCCATTCTCAGATAAACCCCCTGAACCCCCAAAACACAGACACGGCGCCGGTGCCTCTGTTCCGACTTTTGCGTCAAAAATCTAATCCGGGGTCAATAGGATCGACGTGCCAGCGAAATAACGCGTTCAGCAGCGGCGATCTTTTAAGTCCGGTGGTGCCGAACAGTACCAGCGATCAATCAGCTAATCAAATAAATCGGGCGAATAAACCCGGCAAAATGCTCAGAATAAATAGCACCGGCAGCGCGAGGATGAGAAACGTGTCCAACAATTCCGACGCAATGCCAGAGAGAAAAGAGAGCAGAAAATACCTCAAGGAACAGGATATTATGTGAAATTTTTTTAGATGTTTTTTATTTCTTGAAATTACTGAACTTTGGCATATTGTCAATTTTCGGGTGTTATCATGTGATTGGTAGTTTTGTTTTTAAAGGCACGTACTGCATTTACTCAGAATACCCCATGAGGTTTATTGTTTAACCAGTGAAATTTTATAATATGGGTGTATCAAAGGGTGGGTGTTATTATTTTCTTCCATGATACATTTTTCTGCATTTAACATATCCAGAAGTGAAGAACCTGCAATGCTATTCGTACTCAATTAATATAAAATTTACCTATTAATGAATTAGCACACGTTTATGTTGCTTTATGTTTGTAGGTAACTTGTATATGTATAGGTATATGTACATTCCGATCCACAATATGGTTTACAACATTAATGTGCTCAATACAATTTCAAAGGAAGTTTTTCTGAGGGATGGAGTGATTTTCTCCCCAGATCAAAGAAATTGCCTTATTTCATACTTTTTCTACCACACTTAAAAAGTGTATTTATGATGCCCTCAAAAGGGGGATCAAAGTTTCAAAGTTGCATACACTGCATTTCCTTGAATAAATTATTTTTTCATCAGACTTTTTGAGGGGGGTACCAAGCCAAGGGTGCCATGCAGCAAGAGGCCAGGTGTCGATCCAGGAGCACAGTGGCACCAGTCCATCACTACCTAATGATGATAACTGCCATGCCACAGCTCAATTTTACTTGATCTCAAGTTTCTCATTGAAATTTGCTTTATCATTTATCACCTGACGTCACAAGTACCTGACATAATTTCACAAAGTATACAATTATCAGAAACAATTCAATAGCTCATGATTTTTCATAGTCAAATAAAATTTGCAGAAGTTCATAATCAACTCTGAAAATAAGCTTCACCACTTCCAAATGTTCCCCTGATGTTAATAATGTTTCCATTGCATGTCTGAGAGAAAAAGTATTCTAGGCTTGCAAAACTGTTATTTGGGTGCATTCCTGAGCCCTGAAAAGTGTAAAGTCAAATGTCATGTAAAATGTCAATCAAAACAAAAAAAGATTTTCTAACCAAACTTTACATGCAAATTGACACTTGGCCTGACACTGCATGACAATTGACAAATTTGTATGACATTTGTCATAACATTTAACACTTGGCTTCACACTTTACAGGGCTTGGGACTGGCACAAGTTAAAATCGATACACCATAGACCAACTCAGAGGCAACTCTGGTCTCATGGCCAACCCCATCTCCGAGATAAGCCCGCCTGCCATTTAGACCCCAGCCCGTGTTGACCTGACCCAACCCAAAGGACTGCAAAATCGACCTCACGTGTTGCACCCTGTTCGGCCACCACACGGGTTCAAGGTTTGCAGCGGATGCATTGTTGTCATGTTTGGCAAGTGTCTCTCTCAATCTGTGTGGGAAGGAATAGAAAATAGGAAGAGCCCTGACACTTTGGTGATTTCTCAAAGACACTATTTTCCAGCGGAGTGCCGCCGGCTGTAGGTTGTAAACGGACGAATGAAAATTCGTAAAACACCAAAGGATTCGAAAATTTCAAACAACAGAGACATACAAAACACTGACAGCTCGCTTGACAACCATCAAAAAAGTGGAAGCTTGCTGACAACAAAATGTAGTTGGCTGACAACACAACTGCTGCACATGCAGTTCGCTGACAGAAAAGGAAATGCATGTGACGCACAAACAGTCAAGAAGGTGCTTTTAAAAATGGCTGCAGCTCGCTGACAAATGAAAGGTGTGCTTCTAAAACTACCGATCTACAAACGATCTACAACAAACTTCGAGTTAGGACCATTTTTGGCATCCCCATAAAAACGCGCTTCAAAAATATAGATAATATGTGGGCAGGGGTCTCCTAGGGGGGGGGGGGCTGGGGGGGGCTGCCCCCCCCCCAAATCGGCCAGCTATCTATCTATCCCGGAGGCCGCTCAGCTATCTATCTATCCCGAGGCAAAATTTTTGGCTACTACCCCCAAAGACCCCCCCCCCCAAATCGCTCAGCTATCTATCTATCTGGAGTGGTTTTTGAGAAATTTTGCCCCAATTTTCGCTCAAAATCAGCAATTTCGCACCTTTTTATAGTTTTTCACCTTCAAAATCGTGCTTTCCGGTTATATACCTATTTTTAGCCATTTTATACCTACTTTTGGCTACTTTTAACTGATTATTAGCAATTTTTCCCCCTTCTGCCTTGTTAACCTTGAAAAAGCCTATATATTGTGCCCCCGCCAGCCCCCCCCCCAAGCCCCCCCAGAAAAATTTTCCAGCTATCTATCCCTCCGGAGGAGCGATTTGCTATCTATCCAGCCCCCGCGAGGGCCAAAATCCTGGAGACCCCTGTATGTGGGGGGTGCGAAATTCAATTTTGAGATATTGGGGGGGGTAAAAAAATGGCAAAATCATTATACCCATGCATGTGGATGCTAGTGTTATGTGTATAAACAACCATTATACCCATGCATGTGGATACCCAACAATATGCCCAAAATACCCACACACAAAATTCCTATACCCAATACCCACGTATGGGTATTGCATACTCCAAACGTTAAATTGCGATTACCGTATTACCTCGAAATACCCCCAGGGGGTTTATTATTTCGCCAGCAAAATTTGAGGGGGGGATAATTCGAGGGGGGGGGGGGGTCTACTATTTCGCCAGAAATTTTCGGAAATTCCCCATACGCAGACGTAGAAAAATCGAACAATTACGTAGATGTATATGTGTTTATAGGCATATATAACTGTATATGAAGGGTGTGCTTCTAAAAGTACCGATCTACAAAAAATCGATTTTGAGATAATCGCGATTGAAAGTTTGGAGCATGCAATACCCATACATGGGTATTGGGTATGGGAATTTTGGGTAAGGGTATTTCGGCCATATTGTTGGGTATCCACATGCATGGGTATAATCATTGATTATACACATAACACTAGCTATATAAAATTTAGAGAATTGTATTTTTGTAGTACAGTACATTTTAAAGGAACAAATTGGTAATAGCGTGTAGATCGGTATTTTTTAAAGCACAAAATCAGAAAGCTGTAGATCGGTACTTTTACCCATAATAAAAAAGCACAAAATGAGTTTTTGCGCAAGCGGACGCCGATCTGACATCGGTACTTTTAGAAGCACAAAAAATAATGTGCAGATCGGTACATTGAAAAGAACAATTTTGAAAAAAGTGTGTAGATCGGTACTTTTAAAGACACAAAAGCTGAAAAAGCTTGTAGATCGGTACTTTTAAAATTTCAAAAACTGTATTTTGCGATTTTTTTGCTTTTTTCGACCCCCCATATCTCAAAATTGAATTTCGCACCCCCCACATATTATATATATTTTTGAAGCGCATTTTTATGGGGACCCCAAAAATGGTGCAAACTCAAATTTGAAAAATTTGTAGATCGGTACTTTTAGAAGCACACCCTTCATATACACATAAACCCTGCCCTAACGTCACTTAGCCATCACTTTAAAGGTGTGTTCTGCATTGTACAGATCACAAACTACGGTATTTGTCATGTACGTTCTCTTTACACTCAATTTTAGGGGGGGTATTTCGAGGGGGGGAGTTATTATTTCCTCAGCCGAATTTTAGGGGGGGTATTTCGAGGGGGGTTAATTCAAGGGGGGGATAATTCGAGGTAATACGGTATCTCAAAATCGATTTTTTGTAGATCGGTACTTATAGAAGCACACCGTTCAAATGCTGACAACTCGTTGACAACAGTATACAAGTGACTGTCAGCGAGCTGTTAGTGTTTTGTGGGTCCTGTAAAGTTTTCATGCTGTTCTAATTCCAGTTTGCCATCGTTTTCGACACGTGAATAAATTTATCCAAGCTATGTGGAGGCCACATTTACAATAAAATCACCTGCAGTTATAAGCCTGTGGCCAAATGTGTAGGAGTGCGTGTTCAGTTGGGAACTTGTACAGACGATCTAGCACCTCGGGTTGTTTCAGAATTCTGGCGAACTGCCGAATGAAACAACACAGGTCGTTCGCGGGACAGCCGAGGCACCTCGCCTGTAAAAAATGTCATCGATATAATCACGTATGCTTCCGAAAAAGGAGGCAAATTGTTTATTTTTTAGCAAAAATTTATGACTTTGTGTCAGTGACGAGATGACGCCGTGGACCGTGGCGCTATTTCTCTAGCGTCATAAACTCTTGCTCTGGCGGCAATTGGCGCTTCACGCAAGAAATCGTGCCGCCACGATAGACACACTTTCTGCCAATACATACTCTGCCTCCCGGCGCAAGCTTTTGTGACATTTTTTTGTGATTTTCCACCACTACTTTGCAGGTCTCGCACTCTCGTTTAAAAAAAAAATACTATGGGTGAATATGAGGGATCTCAAGATATCATTTATTTCTTGCCGAAAGTCGTGGGATGGGGACTCCTTCAAAGTATACTGTATTTAATTTAATAAAAACAAAATATTCAGCCAAGCCAAACCGTTGTGGACGGGTGCCACATGACGGATGGAAACGTGTAGTAGCTGAGACAGGCCATGATGTAACCGGACACGAATCGTTCCAGCGGATCGCGCAACACGGCCAACATTCGTCGATTTTCCCATGCTGATCGATCTGCCGATCTGTTGTATTTTGTGATGGATTGGCGCCAAGGCGCTGGCGCCATTTTTCTGGCTCTTTTCCATCACTAGTAGTTTTTGCCAGTGAAATAGAATCAGCTGGTGGTCGAAGTTACGAATTTGAAAGCTGTGCCTCACTTATACTGATGATGTGGAGCAAACTCGCCACTATTTATCTACCGTATTTCCTCGAAATACCCCCCTCGTTTGACCCCCCCCCTCTCGAGACCACTATGAAACAATCACCCCACCCCCCGCGAAATACCCCCCCCCAGATTGAGTGTAAAGAGAACGTACATGACAAATACTGCAGTTTGTGTTCTGCGTAGTGCAGAACACACGTAAAAACAATGTCGTAATCACGTTAGAACAGTGTTTCTACCATCTACGTACTAAACACCTTCCCGGTCACGTCCGGCAGTCATTTTTTGATTTTACTTCTTACCAGATGTCCTCGAAATACCCCCCGGGGGGTGATGTTTCATAGTGCTCCCGAGAGGGGGGGGGGGGTTAAACGAGGCGGGTATTTCGAGGGGGGGGGTTTTATTTCACAGGTAATTTTTTGAAATACTAGTACAGAATCGTGGTCTGTGATGTGCGCCTGGGTAGAAAAATGCATCAATAACTGACATGTATAGACTCCTGTATACTAATATTAGTACGTAGATGGTATAAACACTGTTCTAACGTGATTCCAACATTGTTTTAACGTGTGTTCTGCACTACGCCGAACACAAACTGCCGTATTTGTCATGTACGTTCCCTTTACACTCAATCTGGGGGGTGATTGTTTCATAGTGGTCTCGAGAGGGGGGGGGGGGGTCAAACGAGGGGGGGGGTATTTCGAGGAAATACGGTATATCCTATCCCCAGTTCTAGGGCGCCCCCGAGGCTGAAACTTGGGGGAGATATTGGCACAACCCCCCTCTACTTCGCATCAAGGACGTATCCAGGGGGGGGGGGCGGGGGGGGGGGGGCTGCAGCCCCCCCCTTCCCGGTGTGAGACCTAAAAAGTCCCGGAAAATGCAACTTTTACTATATATTTTTCGGTGTTTCTTAAAAATTTTGCGCACAAGCGCGCAATTTCTTCCCCACGCATAGTATTTTCAACGGATCGGTCCATGTAAACCAATATCCTTGGAAATTAATTTATTTCTGCAATTTTCGCTGCATATGTATGCAATATTACATACATATAAAGCGGTTCCTGGCGCTGGCGCCAACGCCAATAGCGCCATAGTGTGGCGCCTTTGTATGGCGCCTTTGTATGGCGCCAGCGCCAAAACGCCTTTCCGTCCCTATATAGGGAAAATTTTAGGGGGGGGGGGCTGAGCCCCCCCGTTTGCCGGGTTCCGTAAACAAGCAGCCCCCCGCTCAAAAATCCTGGATACGTCCCTGCTTCGCATGAATTGGGGGGGGGGGGGGGTCGCGGCGACCCCTCTCAGGGTGGGTTGCCCTAAGTGCAAATTTTTTTGTCGCTTTTTTGGTGTCCCACAGCAGGTCCGGCACCCGCTGATTTCTGAGCTGTGGGAGGGGTATAAATCTAACATTTTGGGGATGTGTTACCAACACCACTCCCCTACTATACACTATTCAATAATGTGAGATAAATGTGAAAAATTTCTCAAAAATTCACTTATTCTCTAAAAAACACCACTCCCCAATAGATGGATGACAAAAAATTCACTTTTTGGAACTTTTTTATTAGACACTTGAAGAGCTGGTTTACGATACTTTAAAGGGAAAGGTTTAATGTTTAAAGTTATGCAAAGAACCATACCTCTAAAATGCCTGCAATGCAAAATTTACTTAGGGCGAATTCTATGACATCATAATGACATCATTGCAGGAACAAAAATTTACACTTTGAAATTCCCCCCAAGTAAATTTTGCAATGCAGGCATTTTAGAGGTATGGTTCTTTACATAACTTAAAACATCAAACCATTCCCTTTAAAGTATTGTAAACCAGCTCTTCAAGTGTCTAATAAAAAAGTTCCAAAAAGTGAATTTTTTGTCATCCATCTATTGGGGAGTGATGTTTTTTTAGAGAATAAGCAAATCGCCGCGACCCCCCCCCCCCCCAATTCATGCGAAGTAGAGGGGGATTACGCCAACATCTCCCCCAAGTTTCAGCCTCATGGGCGCCGTAGAACTGGGGATAGGATATAAGAAGTAAAATCAGAAAATGGCTGCCAGACGTGACCGGGAAGGTGTTTACTATTAGTCTACAGGAGTCTATACATGTCAGTTATTAATGCATTTTTCTACCCCAGTGTACATAACAAACGACGATTTTGTACTAGGATTTGAAAAAATTTCTGGCGAAATAATTACCCCCCCTCGAAATACCCCCTCATTTAACCCTCAACCCCCCGCCTCTCGGGACCACTATGAAACAATCACCCCCCAGGGGGTATTTCAAGGAAATACGGTACCTTTTTTTTCATTATTAGAAAAAATGTGCTTTGTAGCTAATTGAGCGGTTCTTTAAAGTTTCAAAAGTGGTATCGCAAATCGTTCCACACAACTGGTATAACGAACTAATGCTAAGGTGCTGTTATTGCATTTGTGCTGGCCAGGTGACGCTAGGACTGCTTACGTTGCGGTCCTATTGCGTCATGTTTCACTTATTCGATTTATTCGTTGCGTTACTTTTGACTGTTACTGTGTACCCTTTTGCCTCGCGAAGACTGAGTGGTATATGATATTTGAATTGATTTGATTTGGCAATTTAAATTAGGCACATAAAGCCAATGCCCAAAATGGCGCGCCGAACCTGATTTCGTCTGCAATTTTTGGCAACACAACGCGGATGCACGATTGGTGCACGAAGAAAAATAGCATCTGATGGTTCAGAGGATACGTTAGCCTAAAATTGGTCACGTAATGTTGGCGGCAAGCGAACGCGGCCAGCTGGGTGATCAGATTTTTGTGTGTGAGACAAACCTTGCCGGTGCCCAGCTGAAAAAGATGGGTGAACGTCGTGTTAGCGCCGATTTAAATGTATTTACACTCGGCGGACCGCAAAGTATGCTCAGAAACCTACCATAATTTAATGAATAAAATCTTGTGGTAAATTTCGTAATTAATTGTTCCACAGTAAAAATGAAATATTATGATGAAAAACTGTACAATTTTTGGTTCAGTATTCAGATGTGTTGTGGTATCGTAGGTTTCCATACTAAGTGTGTTGTCCGGCGAGTAAATATAAATGCAAATGCAAAAAAAGGTCCTAGTACCGGCACGACAGCAGCGGGGAATTCATCCATAAACTTTTGCCATGGGTGATTTGCATCGATTGCTTCATCGGGGTAAATAATCTGCGCGATATGCTTTTATCAGTAAATTTTCATCAGTGTGCTGATGCTTTTTAAGTTATCGGTGTTGATATGATACACCGATTAATTGCAAATAAACAAAATCAAAGCTGTGCACACGAAGACGCGTATTTGGAAGATAGCGGATAGGTAGAATACCTAGGCAAATCAACCATACTCAACCTGGTCGGAGTCGGTCGGCTGTGAACAAGTGATATTGGTTGTTGAGAATTGAACTTTGGTCAAATGGTGATGGTGCCAGGTGACAAAGGCTATTGACACAAGCACATAGCCATTCAGGAAAGTTACCGGCGTTTTTACCCTTTCGGGAAACATTGCTTCTTTCTTATAAAATGAGCGATTCGATTATAAATATCTAG